>OY757940.1:36604686-36624425 GCA_963585895.1 Sepioteuthis lessoniana | reverse complement strand
GGAGATATAAAAATATATATAGAAGGAGAGATATAAAGAAAGTCCAAGCTTAGAAATATTCAAAGAGAGTGAAAAAAAAAAAGGCTGGTAAAAGAGAGTTTTATTTTGAAGAAAGTGAGACAGACAAACATATATATATATATATATATATATATATATATATATATAGTATTATATATATATAAAAGGTGCGATATAAACAAAAAGAGATCAAGAAAAAAATATTTAAAGAGGGAGAGAAAAAAACAGGTAAGAGAGAGAGAGACAACTGTATTTTAAAAAGACAGACAGACAGATATATATATATATATAATATTATATATATATATATATATATGAAATATTTAAAAACAATGAAAAAAGAATGGTAAAGGAAAGATAAATTCATTTTGGAGAGAGAGAGAGAGAGAGAGAGAGAGAGAGAGAGAGAGAAATAGGATTGGAGATAAATATGGAGGGTGAGATATAAAGAAAGAGGATCAAAAAAAGAAATATTCAAAGAGAGAATGAAAAAGAGGCAAATTTATTTTAAAGAGAGATAGACCGAGAGAGAGTGAGAGTCGTGAGGTAGAGAGAGGCGTAGTAGAGAGAAGTGAGAGAGAAACGTAGGTGGAAGAGAGAGAAATAGCCGTAGGAGAGAGTAAGGTGTAAGAGATAGAAAGAGACGTAGGAGAGAGTAAGGTGTAAGAGAGAGAAAAAGACGTAGGAGAGAGATAGGTGAAAGAGAGAGAAAGAGACGTAGGAGAGAGTAAGGTGTAAGAGAGAGAAAAAGACGTAGGAGAGATTAGGGTGTAAGAGTGAGAAGGAGACGTAGGAGAGATTAGGGTGTATGAGTGAGAAGGAGACGAAGGTGGGAGAAAGGTGTAAGAGTGAGAAAGAGACGTAGGGGAGAATAAGGTGGAAGAGAGAAAAAAACGTAGGAGAGAGATAGGTGAAAGAGAGAGAAAGAGACGTAGGGGAGAGTAAGGTGGAAGAAAGAGAAAAAGACGTAGGAGAGAGTAAGGCGTAGGAGTGAGAAGGAGACGTTGGGGAGATAGACATGGGAGAGAAAAGTGACTTGAATTTACTGTGTCAAGTTGACTTAGTGGGTTTTAAAACTGACGATATTATCATCAATTCTTTTGTCTTCACTCGCTTGTGGAAAATTGAATGAAATATTTGAAATTGCAATTCTGACCACGTGTCAGTGACTTGTTTTCTCCTTTTGCCCTTTGGCTTGTTATCTGCACTGAGAAGAAGAAGAAGAAGAAGAAGAAGAAGAAGAAGAAGAAGAAGAAGAAGAAGAAGAAGAAGGAGAAGAAGAAGAAGAAGAAACGAAACAAGAATAGGAAAAAGAAGAAAAAAAGGAGAGAAATTGAATAAGAAAAATAGAAAAACATGAAAGAGAGAGAGAGAGGGGGGAGAGAGGAGAGGGAAGAAGAAAAAGAGTAAAAAGAAGAAAGATATGACAAAAAAGAAACAAGAAAATAACGAAAACAGAAGAAAAAATTTAAATAAGACAAACGACAAATAGCGAGAATGGAAAAAAAAGAAGTATATAACGAAACAGGGAAGGAGAAAGAAAAGAATATAAAAGAAATATAACAAAAAAAATAGTCAATTGCAAAAAAAGATAATGAAAAGATGACGATAAAGGGGAAAGAAAAGGAGAAAGAAGATCAAAAAGATGAAACATGAAAAAGGAAGGAACAAATAGGAGAAAGAGGAAAAAAAGAAAGAAAGAAGCGGAAGAAGAGGACAAAGGAAAAATTAAAGCAGAAGAATAAAATACCACAGAAGAAGAAGAAGAAGAAGAAGAAGAAGAAGAAGAAGAAGAAGAAGAAGAAGTGGTGAGAATGACAGTGTCAAAAGAGGGGAGATAAGAGAAAAAGAAGAAAAGGTGTAAATGACAATTTAGAAGAGAAGAAAAAAACGAAAGAAGAAAATGACAATGCGAAAGAAGAAGAAGAAGAAGAAGAAGAAGAAGAAGAAGAAGAAGAAGAAGAAGATTGGTTCTGAGAATAATATGATTTTCAAACAGTTCTTTTCAAAATAATTTGATTTAGGCGAAAACGAAGTGAAGAATACAAAAAATGTAACTTTTCGCGCACCACAATCATTTACATTAAAAAACCCGGAAGGAAGAAAAGAAAGAAAATACAGGCTACTCTCTCTCTATCTATCTATCTCTTTATCTCTACAAGTCTCTCTCTCTAACACACGTACATGCACAGATTGCGTATATATATATATATATTCTCTCTTACGCATACATCAATGTTCGTTCACCGAATTAATTCTTTTGTTTTTCGTGTCAATACACACATAAGCATATAATTGCATATATATGCATTCATCAATATATATATATATATATATATATATATATATATATACGTACATATATATATGTGTGTGTGTATGTGTGTGTTTATATCACTCTTCGTACTTAACCATATGACATACAAGTCGTAAGATTATGATAGAATACCAGAACGCAGTTACTTTAAGAAAATTATTCGTATTTAAAGGAAATTTTATTTGTTTTTATCATCTATTTACCACGAAATAGTACCCTGTTTACACTGACCGCGGCATATGGAAGACGGCTTCAAGTTTCTCTAGAGGTCTCTATTACCCTCGAAAGTTCCCTAAAATCTAATTATTATTTCTAATTAACATTTTTTTAAATAATTATCCAAACTTGGAGAAGTAATATTCTGTCAATCGAAAATGTAATTTTGGTTTTGAAGCTCTCCGTAACCATATCGAGGTAAAATTAATTTTTAATTAGCAGCTCGACACCTGGTTACGACATGGAGTGTTTTTCTTAGGAGTAAAAGAGTCATCTGCCTCTTGAAAAGAGAGTGAGTAAGCGGTGTGAAACGACCATCATTTTACAGTGAGAAGGACAATAAGACAAAAAAAAAAAAAAAAAGATAAGCGACAGGTAAAAAAAAAGATTACTAGATTAGATATAGATTTACTATGTCTGTAATATAATGGCCGAGGGATTTTATTTTATGCCTTTGGGTTTAGTTAGGCTGAGAACCTTTCGGCTCAGTGCACGGGTTACTTAGGTGCAACATTAACGCAGGTGTTCACACGCGCGGGCGGAACGGATGTGTCACTCAGTTTCTTCCAGGCAGCGGTCGTATCGATACTGCTATATGGATGCACTACTTGGACGCTAACAAAACGGCTGGAGAAAAAGCTAGATGGCAATTACACAATAATGCTGTGAGCAATATTGAACAAATCCTGGAGACAACACCCCTTAAAGCACCAACTATACGGCCACCTACCTCCCACCACGAAAACTATACAAGTTAGAGGAACAAGACATGCCGGACACTGCTCATAAGTGATGTACTCCTATGGACCTCCACATATGGCCGAGCAAAAGCAAGACGGCCAGCTCGAACATTCATACAGCAGCTCTGTGAGGAGACGGGATGTAGCCTTGAAGACCTGCTAGAGGCGATGAACGATAGGAAGAAGTGGCGAGAGAGGGTCAGGGATATCCGTGCTGGCGACATGACATGATAATGAATATAGAACTGTTTTGACATTTAACTGTGTGTTAAAAAATTCAATTAGCTGAATTAGAACTGTTTTGACAATTAAAATATGTACTCATGCTAAACTGAATTGTTTGAAATAGAGCTGACAATTTGCATAAAAATTGATTTGGCATTAAATAACCTACACAGGATGATATGCCATAAAACCTAACCAACCTACCAAGTAACCATGTATTCTTCGAATTTTTAGAGTTCTGAAAGGTAAAGCTTTTTATCTCCAGTATGGCGATTACGCTAGTTTTGTTCAGAGGAACTGTATTTCAAAGAGCCTAGAGAACATTATTAATAAACTGTGAGTGGGTGTATTGGCTAACGAGCTGGATTGCAACCTTCTAGTGCACGAGTTCGATCGCCAGTTGCGCCATTACGTTCACTTTCAGACGAACAGTCATAAGAAAGAAAGATATTAACCTTTTTACAGACCTAACCGATAAAATGAAACGCAGTTTCTTCCAGGCAGATGTCACATCGATACTGCTATATGGATGCACTACATGGACTCTAACAAAACGGCTGGAGAAGAAGCTAGACGGCAATTACACAAGAATGCTGCGAGCAATCTTGATCAAGTCCTGGCAGCAACACCCAACAAGACACCAACTGTACGGCCACATGCCTCCGATCACGAAAACTATTCAAGTTAGACGAACCAGACATGCAGGACACTGCTGGATACGCAGGGACGAACTCATAAGTGATGTACTCTTATGGACCCCCACACATGGCCGTGCAAAAGCAGGACGACCAGCACGAACATACATTCAGCAACTATGTGAGGATACAGGATGTTGTCCTGAAGACCTGCCTGAGGCGATGAACGATAGGGAAAAGTGTCGAGAGAGGGTCAGGGATATCCGTGCTACCAGCACGACATGATGATGATGATGATTCCTCTAGCAATACGTTAATAAGTACCGCGACTGTTCTTCTATAGATTTTTAGTTTCTATTTGAGACTAAATCGTTAAATAACCTAAAATGGTATCCTTTTACTCTTCAATAAACGTCATCATCATCATCATCATGTCACACTGTCAGCACAGATATCCCTGATCTTCTCCCGCCACCTCTCCCTATCGTCCATTGCTTCCGGCAGGTCCTCAGGGCTACATCCCTTATCGGCACAGAGCTGATGTATGTATGTTCGAGCTGGTCGTGATGCCTTTGCACGTCCATATGCAAGGGCAGTACATCACTTTTGTGCTCGTCCATATTTCTCCAGCAGTGTCCTGCATGGCTGGTTCGTCTAACTTGGATAGTTTTCGTGATGGGAGGTAGGTAGCCGTACAGCTGCTGCTTTGTGGGGTACTGCCTCCAGGACTTGTTTAAAATTGCTCGCAGCATTATTGTGTAGTTGCCGTCAAGCTTTTCTCCATCTGTTTTGTTAGCGTCCAAGTAGTGCATCCATATAGCAGTATCGACACGATCACTGCTTGGAAGAAAGTGCTTTTCATTTTATCGGCCAGGTCTGATTTCCATATGACCGATATCCATTAATTGCTGTCCATGCCTTTACTAGTCGCGTGTTGATGTCTTTTTCGGTTGATGATACACTGCTCCCTAGGTAGGTGAACTTGTCGACTAGTTTCAGAGAGCTACCGTTTAGTGTGGAGATGTCGCCTGTTTGATTAAAGCTCATATATTCCGTCTTATATGCGTTGACATGGAGGCCGATGCCTGCAGCGGCTCGTTCCAGACTATGTTGCTGGGTTTGCAGTTTCCACTATTGTTTGTGGTTCTTCATTTATACCAAGTCATGTTCTTTCAAAAACTGTGAAAACCATGTGCCTATAATTTGTATGCAAATAGTTGATAGGCAACATTATTTTTAATCGAGTTGGTAGATCTCAATTACATTACAATAATTATATTTGTTGGGGCCGTTCCTTCAAGGTCCTCTCCCCAATACGATATCTTGGAAGGTTATTTTGTAAAACTACAAATAGAATAAGGTGTAACATTATCCATTAGGTTTCAGTTGAACCCCGTGGTAACCTTACCGTGATAAAAAGAGTTAAATCCAAAACTGCTTCTGCTGGTTGCTGGATAGAAAATTTTATTGCTGGTAGGCTGTTTGTACCTGTAGCCGACTAGAGAGAGAGAGAGAGAGAGAGAGAGAGAGAGAGAGAGAGAGAGAGAGAGAGAGAGAGAGAGAGAGAGAGAGAGAGACTAAGAAATGCATCAGTTGATTTAGATAGACAGCGAGAATAATCTCTCACGAGACGAAAGAGATCGACACAGACTTTGTTATTATGCTTCACCCCCACCAGTCGTTTACATTGCTATTTGCGTGCGAGGTTGTTCAGAATTCTGTCTGGTTTCTGCCTTCTGCTCCTTCTGCCCCCTGGCGTCTTTGAAACTCTTTCTTATATATTTTCTTAAAATTATCCCTTACCTAAACCTTTAATCACACATCATCACTCCTTTTAGTGACACGTAATCGATAAATATTGGCGGATATCTACCCAATTGTTTATCTCAATGTATTAGCTCACAAACCAAATTTGTCCAGCTTATTATGACATGTGTTGGCATATGTACGACACCAAAGCCTGCTAGCGCCTTGACCTTTACAAATCGAAACCCTGCAATTTCAATCTAAAAGTTTTGCTAGAAAAAAATTTATTACTAAAATTCTTAATTATTTTACAATCTTTCAACTTTTCAACATGTGTAAAACACAAAGCTGGTTGTTCGCTGATTGACTATACAAAAAGTCTTAAATTCTCACCTAGTTATACGCTAAATAACACTACCGTTCTCCTTCTTAAGGGATAACTTTGGCATTAAATAACCCACAAAGATTTACATGCCATTAAATTAAGAAACCAAAACAAACTTAAGTCTCTTCTTACGTGACTCAGTGTCGTCTTTAATGACGTCAGCCATCTCTTTTTTTCTCACGGTCAAAACAACATATCCGTTTGGTTAGCTTGTGTTTCATGACTTAACAATTCTCATGGGTTATTTAAAGTCTGTTGGGTATCACCCACCTTTTTCCACACAATGAACTAGTCCATTTGCCATATATAGCTGTAGCTACTAATACCAGGGCATACTAGAAGGTATAAGAGAAGCTTCTTATAGGAATAGTATTAGAGCGTTGGAGACTGGAGATCGCACTAGATAACCTTACTTGCTACCGTAATGACGGAAGCCAATACTATCGTTGGACTATATCTTTATTCTGTATTCACTTATCCTATGTCCTTGTCTACTAATAGTCTCTTTATTGTATATACTTTTTCCGGAGAATATATCTCTATTTCCTCTCATATCGTGGTTTGTCCTTTATTTAATATTACAAGCGTTCACTAATCCTATGTTCTTGTCTACTAATAGTTTCTCTATTGTATATACTTTTTCCTGAGAATATATCTCTATTTCCTCTCATATCGTGGTTTGTCCTTTATTTAATATTACAAGCTTTCACTAACCAGAACGCAACAAAGTCAACCTTTATATATATGTTATATGTTTGTGTGATTTGTAAGCGAATAGTTTGTGGGTAACATTATGTTTAAACGAGTAGAAAAACTCATTTATTTGAACACATTTAGATAGTGAAAAGTATTTCTATCTAACACTAATAATTTTATTTACCAAGTATTCCTATGTAACATAAATAATTTGTTCACAGCTGTATGGTTTTAAATAACTAATAATAATAATCCTTAGTAAAGGATTGAACAGTTCTATTTGATCCATAGATGGGACACTTACAGGTACAACCAATCCAGATCAGAGTGGACATGGGAGTAATGGAAATAAAGAGGTAGTCCAGGACTGTAGCCTCACCATCAGATGCAGTTTAATGCCATACCCGGGACAATCGTTGCGGGTCTTACTCATCTGCAGTGACTTACCTCGTTACATTTCATCTAGAGTGTGTATGTGTGTGTATGTCCTTCCTGGGTATGCTACTAAACTGCATAAATTGTGAGGCTCCAGTTCTGGGGATCTGGAGACTGTTTTACCTATTAGGGCCGCATGTGTGGGTCAAATAGATCTGTTTTCAAATTACTTTTATTGGATAGGATTACTTGATATCATGTAACCGTATGCAGAGAATCTAAACAAAAAATTAAATTAAACAAAAGATATAAACATGAACGTACAATGAACGTGATTTCCTTAGCTCTAGGCATAAAATAACCCCAGACGAGTTGACATGCCGTTAACATCAATCAATAAGCCAATAAATGAACCAAAAGATCTGAATATCGTTAAAACAAAATTAAAAAATCTTCAAAAGTAACTACACCAAAAAGTAAATACAAATGTACAATGAACGCGATTCGCTAACCTCTAAGCATAAAATAACCACAGACGAGTTGTTATGCCAATAGAATCAGTAAATCAATCGTTTTTTAGTGTTTTTGTGTGTGTTTGTGTGTGCCTGTACTCAACATATACAAAGAAAGAGTCACTTTTACTTTCTTTCTTTCTTTACTGTGGACTAATTAGGTAACAGTATCTATCTTGAAAGCTTGCTCCTGAGTTAGAAGATGCTAGTTTGTCCCAACAAATGGTAAAGACTTTTGGATTTATACCTTTCCGAAGGGTATTAGCATTATGGGAACTGCAAAATAATCTCGTTCAAGATTGAATTCGGAATGCCAAGTCCATTTCCTACCATAAATAAACGTAATGATCACTAGCAACCCCATACGCACACACACACACACACACACATATATATATATATATATATAGAGAGAGAGAGGGTCCCAGTTTAATGACAAAGCTGTAGAGAAAGCAATCCTTCTAAAAGTTAACTTCAAAATCAAGACTAGAGAAGGAAACTTCAAAATGAAAATTCTGTTGACTTTGACGGCAAAATTCCAAGAAAAGTTATTCTGAAATAAAACATGAAGTTTTCATAGTCACCTTCTTTCTTACTATTCTTGTCTGGTTATGTCTCCCTAGACTCCGTGAGTAGCATAAAGGTCGTGCAAGTGTATGTCACTATAATCCAACGACTCACAGACAACTTAGTATTTAATCATCTTAAGCATTTGGCATATTTTTCAAGTTGAATTAGCCATTAATCAGAATGTTTGAGCTGTAATTTTGGTGGTAAAGAAGCCTATAATCTGTCAGGATATGACAATCATCATATATATATATATATATATATATTGGAGACAGTTCATTTTTTCGTATTGGAGACAATTCATATTTTGTCCGACAAACCGTCTCTTTGTAAGCAAAAGGAATGTCTGCTTAGACTTATTATTATTTTGGTATAGTCTCCATAACAAAAATCTTTCCTGTTTTATACGATATTAACATTGATTTAGCTCTGTTGAGCTCGGAGCGAAACCAGTCAGCTAGCTTGTTATTCGTTTTGTTTTTATATTTTTATTCCCATGAGGAATAAAATTTCGGGTCTATTTATTGCGATGATCAAATTTTGTATCCCTCAAATATCTTTATATATGTATAGATATACCAAAATCATATATATATATATATATATATGTGTGTGTGTGTATGGGCAGAATTTTCTGTTTTAGACATGTCTGATTTAATACGACAGATACATAATTTCTGTTGATTCTATTAGTAATCCGCTCGAGTCCTCGTCTGATTCGCCTGACACTGGATGGAACGAATTAAAAAAAGGCGTCATATTTTACCAAGTTCTTTCGGACCCAGCTGGACACATCTTCAGAGGGAAAGAAGATTTGAAATGACAAACATAATGACGTGTCAAAGGGATTTATTTAAAAAGGTGGAGGAAGAACAAGTGGGAGGAGTATTTACGAAAGAGAAAAACTGAATACAAGAGGAAGAAATGGCGGGAAAATGTTAAAGGGATTTCAGAACGTGGCTGTTGCATTCGAAAGTTATTCTTCTTCAAGGAAGGTTTGTTTATCTTTATATAGAGAGTTTAAAAAATTTGAAGTGTTTTTTTTTTGTGTGTAATATGTAGTTGTTTTCTCTTAGACGCTTAATATTCCACTTCCTTGACTTTAATTCAATCTCTCAATACCTTAAAACACATTTGTGCCCCTGTCTCGAAATATCGAAATATTCTCTGTGTTATTCAAATGTTTTATAGTTATACGTTGTTTGGTGTCACTTGTATCAGAGAGGTGGCATGTAGGACGACAGGAGATGGTAGTTGTATGGTTAATGTAGGTATTAGGAGTTTGTGAAGTATTGTTTGGGAGACAATCCTGAAAATTGACAACATTTTTTGGAATTTCATAGAATTTAGGGGAGTTTGTATAATTTTGATGTTTAAAATTTGGTGTTGTAGATGATGAGTTTAATTTTTGTTTAGTAATTTACAAAGCTTTTTTCTTTGATGTGGCACAAGGCAGAGTGAATGGGGCACTCAATGAGACTCGAAATCACTCATGAAGGTTTGCTAGTCCAGCTTGCTAACCATTACACCAGCTGTGGCGCTTAATCTGTTTGTGTATAGTGATTTACTAAGCTTTTTTCCTTAATGTGGCACAAGGCCGAGTGAATGGGCACTCAATGAGACTCGAAATCAATCGAGAAGGTTTGCTAATCTAGCTTGCTAACTATTACACAACCGAAGCCCTTAATGTGTCCACATGGTAATAATTTACAAAGCTTTTTGCTTAGATGTGACACAAATCCGAATGAAAGTGGCACTCAGTGAGACGCGTAACCACTCGTGAAAAATTTTCTTGTCTAGCTTGTTAACCATCTAAGGCGCTTAATGTATCTATGTATAATGTTGGTAATTACTTGCTCGTCTAATTCATTTTTGGCGCATTTGATTCCTATGATAAATTCAAAGCACCCGACCAATAATAAACTCTTCCCAGAAAAATGTTTCACTTGCTTGAAATACAACTGTTTTGACATTTAAACTGCGTGCTTATGCTAAAAAGAATTGTTTGAAATAGAACTGCATTGGCATTTAACTGTGTGTAAACAAAAACTATACTTATACTAAACTAAATTGCTTCAATTAGAACCGTTTGACTAAACTGTATAGCTGGAAATAGAAATGTTTTTGACCATTAAAGTGTGTACTTATGCAAAACTGAACTGTTTGAAATAGAACTGTTTATTTGTATGAAAATGGATTTGGCATTAAATAATATATAAAGGTTGATATGCTATAAAAAAACAAACAAAAAAAAACAAACAAACTTTTACCAAAACAAAAGCAAACAGTACATACAAAATAATAATAATAATAATAATAATAATAATAATAAACCCTTGAATACGATCGGTCGCTATGAATGAAAGTATTTGGGAGAAGAGCTTGCAGTAACTTCTCGATCATCTGGACAAAGAAACTAGTAAAAAATGCCAGAAAAAAAAGTTAGAACATAATAAATGAATGTTCCGAAGTCTTTAACCAAAAAATAACTTGCTCCAAAATTACTCTCAATATATATATATATATATATATATATATATATATATATATATATATATATATATGTTCCATTCCAAGAATACAAGAAACCTGGTCAAAGTATCTGTTACAAATTTGAACAAATATTCAAGGTGAAGTTATTTTTATTTTCAGGGTGGTGCGTTGGTATTCAAGAGTAGGGGGGTTGGGTTAGGGGGTGAGAGTACATATGCAAATAAATATAAAAAAATGTGGAAAGTGTTTCGTTGGAAATGTTTCCAAATAGAATTTTTTCTTTGATTTCTTTTTATCCGTGCTGGCTTTTAACGATTTTAAAAGAAACCCTCCGTAAACAGAAACATTTTTACAATATAAAATCAGATCGATACATTTAGGTGGAAAAAATATTGCAGTGATCTTTTGCATTTTTACCGCACGTTTTCTCTATTGCATTATTTATTAATATCGATTTTGGTTTCTTGGAGATGATGTCATTTAACTGTGTGACATTTTGTCAGAGACAAAAATTGATATATATATATATATATATATTTTTTTTTTGTAACGGTTATCGTCCATGGAAATAGAATCGGTGATCCTTGTTCAAATCCGAGAGAAGGTGCTTCGCTTCGTGCTAATGTCTTTAGGAATGTTATGAAACCATCTGTTCTCCCTACTGTTATGGGTAAATAGTTGTGCAGATTGTGGTTTTTAGTCTTGGTAATGAGGGAAATCTTTGAATTCAAACCTGGTAACATTCTCTTAAATATTGACAACGTTTCACAATTTTCCTATATATATATATATATATATATATATATGTATGTATATATATACATGTATGGGTGTGTGTATGGGTGGGTGGATGATTGTTGTAACCTAACAAAAGGTTACTGAATTAGAAATAACTAAAACGGAGGTCGGAAATGAAATGGAAATCTTTATAACATTAACAAAATACAATACACACCTGCGGCGTGAAGAAGGTACCCGCTGTTCGTGGTGACTACTTAGTCAGCATTTTTATCCCTCACACAATATTGTTTAATGTATTTACGAGGAAAGGGACATACCCATTAATGTTCATAGGTAGAGTATATAACAGTGTTATAGCAACTCCAAGCAAAGATTTTTGAATTTGTACACTAAGATGACTCTCCTTGCTTTTCTATTTAGCAGTAAATAAACTTATAACAAAAAGACGCAAAATATTTTTATTCAAGAGCTGAACATTCTAGTTTCATAAATTGATCCTTAGAAAAGGTCAATTAAATTATTTTGAGTAATGGTACTTTTTTCTAGCCAAGCAGAGGAAAATGTGGAATAACCCAATGTGGAGGAGAATATGGAATAACCAAATGTAGAGGAAAATGTGGAATAACCCAATATAGAGGAAAATATGGAATAAACCAATGTAGAGGAAATATGGAATAACCCAATGTAGAGGAAAATGTGTAATAACTCAATATAGAGAAAAATATGGAATAACCCAATGTGGGGGGAATTCTGGAATAACCCGATGTGGTGGAAAATGTGGAAAAACCCATTGTAGAGGAAAATGTATAATAACTCAATATAGAGAAAAATATGGAATAACCCAATGTGGAGGGAATTATGGAATAACCCGATGTGGTGGAAAATGTAGAATAACCCATTGTGGAAGGAAATATGGAATAACCCGATGTGGTGGAAAATATGGAATAAACCAATGTGGAGGAAAATGTGGAATAACCCATTGTGGAGGGAAATATGGAATAACCCAATATAAAGGAAAGTGTAGAATAACGCAAAGTGGAGGAAAATGAGGAATAACCCCAATGTGGAGGGAAATGTGAAATAATCAAATGTAGAGGGAAAATAATGGAAGGATCTTGTAATTTGCTTTCCTGAAACAAATATCAGTTGAAGCCAATATATGCGAATTGGTTTATGGTTGAAAAACTGTTCTTAAAGACCTCTGCGAGATGTTGTTCACTTGTAATTGGAAAGAAACACGGTTCTAACATCTCTCATTTGAAACAATGGAAAGGATCGTAAAACTTATTCAAAAACACAATTCCATATTTCCTCTTTTATTTGGTTAGGTGGAATGTATTATTTTTTGGTGTTTTATTTGGTTAGGTTTAATTTATTATTTTTGGTGTTGTATTTAGTTAAGTTTAATTTATCATTTATGTGTTTTATTTGGTTAAGTTTAATTTATTATTTCGGTGTTTTATTTGGTTAGGTTTAATTCATTATTTTTGGTGTTTTATTTTGTTGGGTTTAATTTATCATTTTCTTGTGTTTTTTTGGTTAGGTTATATTCATGATTTTTTGGTGTTTTATTTCCGTAGTTTATATTTATTATTTTCTTGTGTATTTTATATTTATTATTTTATATTTATTATTTTCTTGTGTATTTGGTTTAATCTAATATTTTCTAGTGTTTTTTTTGGTTAGTTTTGATTCTTTATTTTCTTGTATTTTTAAACTTGACTCGTTCGAGTTTTTCACAGCAGTTTTAATTGGTCTTCGACTGAAGTTTGGGAACCAGGAAATCTCTTCAGATCTCCAGGATTCGTCTAAGAATTCTATTTGATCTCAACAATTCTTTGATTGGTAGGGTCTCAATTCTTTCTCTGATTTCCAATCCCACCAGTCTCTTTTTCAACCCTTTGGGGACAGTTCAATGTGTGCCCGCTATGATTGGTAACACAATAACCTTCATGTTTGATAGTTTTTTCAGCTCTCTGGCAAGATCCAGATATTTGTCTATCTTTTTGCTTTCTTTGGTTTTCAGTCCACCGTCAACTGGAACAGTAAAATCTACAAGATGGCAAGTTATTTCTTCTTGTTACACAATCTGCTCTTCCGGCTTTGCATCTTAAAATCCTTCGAAATATTTAGTCATTTTCTTGTATGGATTCATGTTTGTCAATAAACCATTTGATAACATGATCAAATTTGGATCTCTTGCATAATTCCCAGTGGACCACTTCTCCCACCCAATCATGCGTGTTCTTGTCCTCATTTTGCCCTTGATTGTTTCGTCCTTGTCTCCACGTAACCTACACTTGGTATTTTATTTTATATTACTAAACTTCTTCTTCTTCTTCTTCTTCTTCTTCTTCTTCTTCTTCTTCTTCTTCTTCTTCTTCTTCTTCTTCTTCTATTATTATTATTATTTACTCATTAGAGTTTTTCGCATCAGCGTTAGCTGATGTTTTTTCACTGGAGTGTGAGTGACAGCAAGTCTCCTCAAGTCTCCAGGACTCTTCCCAGGATTCTGGCCATTCTCAATAATGTAGTAGTCTGGATGGTCTCCACTCGTCCGCCCTCTTCCAAATCCTCCAGTCCCTTTAGTAAACCTTTAGTTAATGTTCCAAACGCACCAATTACAATTGGTATAATTGTCACCGGAATATTCCATAGTTTTTTCAATTCCCTAGCAAGGTCGAGATATTTATCCTTTTTTTCACATTCTTTCAGTTTTATTCTGTGGTCAGCCGGGACAGCAAAGTCGACAATTTTGCAAATTCTCTTTTTTTGTTGATTATTATTAGGTCTGATCTTCTGGCCGAGATTAGGTGATCCGTGTGTACGTCTATGTTCCATTGGAGTTTATGTGTATCATTTTCTTGGACAGGTGCTGGGTTGTGCATATACCATTTCTCAAATTTAAACTTCTTGCACATTTCCCAGTGGATCACCTTGTCGACCCAGTCGAATCTAGTCTTATATTCCTTCTGCGCTAATTTGCTGCATTCGCTTGTTATTTGATTGATTGTTTCGTCCCTGTCATCACATAGCCTACATTTGCTATTTTGTTGAGTCTTATCTATTCTCGCTTTGATATGATTGGTTCTTATGGCATTGTTTTGTGCTGCTATTTGGAGAGACTCTGTTTCCTTTTCATAGCCAAGTCCAGATGTGAGAGATGTTTATTATTATTATTATTATTTTAGTCATTTGAGAGTTTTCCATTCCAGCGTTAGCTGATGGTCTTCTATTGGAGTCTGAGTGACAGCAAGTCTCCTCAGGTCTCCAGGACTCTTCTCAGTATTATAGCTGATCTTAATAGTACTGTAGTTTGGATGGTCTCCCTCGTCCTCTTATTATCATTATTATTATTATTATTATTGTAGTATCTGATTGCTTTCATTGAAGTCTAAATGACTGCATGCCTTCTCTGCACTCAAGAACGACTTTAAGTATTCTTGTTGATCTCAACAGTGCTGTGGTCTAGACAGCCTTTCTCCTTGTATTTCTTGTAACTCTATTTTCCTTTTTAGGTTCTTGGGGATTGTTCCGTGTGCTCCAACAATTATTGGCATTTCTGTCATCTTCATATTTCTCAGTTGTTTTGGAACCCTCAAGGTCCAGATATTACGCGAGTTATGATCTGCCGTGATGGTTACTTCCTAGCATACTCATTTTTACTTGATTATTACAAATGGATCTGATCTTCTGGTCACGATGGAGTGATCCATTTATTATTATCATTTAACTCCTTGAGAGTTTTTCACATCAGCGTTAACTGATGGTTTTCCGTGGAGTTTGAATGTTTGCAAGTCTCCTCAAGTCCCCAGGACTCTTCTCAGTATTCTGGCCGATATCAATAATGCTGTAGTTTGGACAGTCTCCACCCGTCCTGTTATTTCCAAGTCCCCCAGTCCTTGCACCACTTCTTTGGTAACTGTACCAAGAGCAACAATTACCATTAGTATAACCGTCACTTTCATGTTCCACAGGTTTTTCAATTCCATAGCAAAGTCCCAGTACCTATCCCTCTTTTCGCATTCTTTCAATTTTACCCAGTGGTCAACCAAGACAGCCAAGTTCACAACCCTGCAAGTTATCTCTTTTTTGTTGTTGATTATAATAAGGTCTGGTCATCTGGCTGAGATTAAGTGATCCGTTTATATGTCAAAGTCCCAAAGGAGTTTGTGCGTCTCATTCTCCAGGACAGATTCTGGATTGTGCATATGCCATTTGTTCGTATGGTCAAATTTGAATATCTTGCACACTTCCCAGTAGATCACTCTACGCACCCAGTCGTGTGTAGTCTTAAACACTTTCAGCGCTAATTTTCTGTTATATATATAATGGTTACTGTTCAAGACATTTGAGTATAATACACCGACAGCACCTCGGCAGAGGGGTAAGACCCCACCAACGAGTGTCCTGGATATGGCACTAAACAATCTGATGGTGAGGTTCTAGTAATTCTGGAGCTTCGGGGAATACGGAGTACCTCTTCGTTGCCATCGGTTCCTGGTCCACTCTGGCTCGGAGTGGTAGCACCTGTTAGGGTCCTATCAATGGGACAAATAGAGGTAAACTGCGTACTTATACTCAATTGATATAAAACTGTTTTTTGACATTGAAACTTTGTACTTATGCGTAACGGAATTGTTTGAAATAGAACTGTTTTTATAGGCTAAACTGAATACATTTAACTGAACTGTTTTGACATTGAACAGTATGTAGACAGAAAAACTGTACTTGAATTAAACTGAATTGTTTGAAATATAATTTGCCGTTAAATAATCCGAAAAAGGTCGATATGCCATAAAATAAAACATCCAACAATCGAATCACCAAAACTTTTATTCAGACGACGACGTAAGGTCAAAATTAAGTAGGATCAATTTAAAAAAGCTATAAAGAAATATTCCTATTTGTTTTATAATTTTTAAAATTTCTTTATATATATATATATATATATATATATATATATATATATATATGTACAAACACGCACACTCTTTTATATAAATATATATTTATATGGTACGACAGAACGATCTAGCTTGGTTTGATTTGGGTTGGTTTGGTTTTATGGTGTATCAACCATTGTAGGTTATTTAATGCCAAATCCAGTTTTTATATATATATATATGTATATATATATATATATATATGATTTGTCGCTAACAATTTCCTTAAATATCAGTCATTTGTTTACATACCGTTTAATGATCAAAAAGTTCTATTTCAAACAATTCAATTTGGCATAAGTTATTTGATTGCAAACACTTTAAATGTCAAATAGATTCATAGATAGGACCCTATCAGGTGCCCCCCACTCCGGGCCAGAGTGGTCCTGAGAGCAATGACTATGAAAGGATACTTCACATTCCCCCAAACTCCTGCATAACTTGAACCCTAACCATCAGATTGTTTCATATCATATCCAGGACACTCAGTTGGGGGTCGTACCCTTCTACAGAGATGCAGTTGGTGTATTCTATAGCGCCAACCAAATGGGCTGAGAATGATTTGAATTTAAATTGCCGCCACACAGAGACTATGAATGGTGAACGGTGGGGAGTCAGCCATACCATTTCTGGTTATTATTTATAGAAAGGCATGAGTATTCTTATTGATTTCAACATGGCTGTGGTCTGAAAGGTCTTGAATCTTCTTCTGATTTCCGGTTCCCTATGTCTCTTCTCCACGTTTTTGGGGGTCGATCAAGGGCCCAAATTATGTAGGGGTCGATCAAAGTGTCCAAATAATGTGGGAGTCGATCAAAGGGCTCAAATTATGTGGGAATCGATTAAAGAGCCTAAATTATGTGGGAGTCGATCAAAGGGCTCTTATTCTTATTGATTCAACATGGCTGTGGTCTGAAAGGTCTTGAATCTTGGATCAAGGGCCCAAATTATGTAGGGGTCGATCAAAGGGCTCAAATTATGTGGGAGTCGATCAAAGGGCTCAAATTATGTGGGAAACGATCAAAGGGCTCAAATTATGTGGGGGTCGATCAAAGGGCCCAAACTACAATTGACCTTTGCACATGAAATGAGTTATGTTATTCTGTTTCTCCTCCACTCCCATCAAACATTTTGTCATCATTGACATAGTAATTGTCCGTAACTACCCTACAAAAACGGTCACTCTAAAATCATTCCATGCCGAAAACAACATAGTTAGTCATGGGAAGAGGAAAAAATGTGGATTCATCTCATTTCAGTAACCCTTTCAGCGAAATCAACATATGAAGTTTTCACAAGAGTTCCTTGTTGCTAAAAATTACTCCCTTCGGATTTCCTGATGATATTTGCAGACTTATATTGGGTGCAGAACCAAATTTAGGAATATTCTAGTATAATGATAAACGACTCTCTTATTAAAAAAAAAAAGATTAATTCTAATTTAAAAATATAAACCACAAAATAAAAAGATAGACTCAAAACAGTAAATTTACTCAAAATGGCCACCTTTTTTTCAATTATTATATCAACACGCCTTTGAAACGATTTGCATGTCTTCAAAATAAATTCTTCAGACATTTTGTTCCATTCCTCTTCAATAGTAGTCTTAAGCGAGTCAATATTTAAACAGGAAGTTGCATTTGTTTTGTTTCCCAAAACATCCCATATAACGTAATCAACGAGGTTTAAAGTCAGGATTTAAATTTTGTTTTTGCTGTCCTCATAATTTTCTCGTGGACTTTCAACTCATTCGTGTGCTTTTTTTTTTATCAATGTTGTGGAGTCCTTCTTAATCACCGTAGGGAGAGCAGTTAAAAAGCTTTCTTTTCGGTAAGACCCCCCCCGCACTAATGAGTGTCCTGGATATGACACTAAACAATCTGATGGAGAGGTTCCAGCAATGCTGAGACTTCGGGGAATGCAGAGCACCCCTTCATTGCCATTGCTCCTAGGTCCACTCTGGCCAGGAGTTTTCCTTCTCCTAGACTAGTTGCCACACCAAGGCTGAAGAACCTAGTCCGTCCTACTATTTACCCATAGTTGGAGGGAGAATAAGGGGGTTCATACCTTTCCCAAGGGTGTTTGCCCGAAAGTGAACGTAATAGCGCGACTGGAGTACGAACTTGCGTACTACGATTCCGCAGTTCATCGCTTTAACCATTACACCACGAGGACACCCCCTCTGGCTAGGAGTGGTAGCACCTGATAGGGCCCTATCAATGGGTTAGATTGAACTAACGGCATACTTATGCTAAACTGAATTGTTTGACTATAACTGAATAGCTTGAAATAGAAATATTTTGACAATTAAACCGTACTTACATTTAAACTGCGTGCTTATGCTAAACTGAATTATTTGAAATGGAACTGTTTTTTTTTTGACATTGAAACTGTACTTACACTAAATTGAATTGTTTAATATAGAACTGTTTTGACATTTAACTGTGTGTAAGCAAAATCTGTTCTTATACTAAACTGATTTAGCTGAATTAGAACTGTTTGACTAAACTGAATAGCTTGAAATAGAAATACTTTTTACAAATGAATTGTACTAACATTTAAACTGCGTACTGATCCTAAACTGATTTGTTTGAAATAGAACTGTTTGACTTAACAGTATTTACATTTAAACTGCGTGCTTATGCTAAACTGAATTATTTGAAATGGAACTGGTTTTTTTTTTACATTGAAACTGTACTTACACTAAATTGAATTGTTTGAAATAGAACTGTTTGACTTAACAGTATTTACATTTAGACTGCCTGCTTATATTAAACTGAATTGTTTGAAATAGAACTGTTTTTTGACAACCAACCTTCTTTTCGTGTTTTGTTCAATCCTCCGCTCCCACTTTTTCCTTTAAAACCTTTTTTTTTCAGTAAAAATGTTTGTTTTCGGTAGACAAAGAAACATTGGCTTAGTTTCTTTGTCGTTTCTTTTCCTGCTCTCTCTCTCTCTGTGTCTCTGTCTGTCTGTCTCTCTGTCTGTCTGTCTGTCTCTGTCTCTGCCTCTCTCTCTCTCTCTATGTCTTTCTGTCTCTCTCTGTCTTTCTCTATGTCTCTCTCTCTCTCTGTCTCTGTCTGTCTCTGTCTCTGTCTCTATGTCTTTCTGTCTCTCTCTG
>OY757940.1:36439686-36602186 GCA_963585895.1 Sepioteuthis lessoniana | reverse complement strand
GTGACCCAAAATAAAAACCTCTCTGTTTTGTGCGCCGTAACAGCCTTTCCTGTCCAAATGGCAAGCAAAAAAAGTGTAGATGTATGGCTTTTCGGATGGAAGATTTTATTCATTGCTTACGTGTCGTTCGGGCTAATTCCTCAGAACGACAGAAAATGGGAAAATATTTGGACAAAACGGGTTCTTTGACCTTTGGTAAGCAACCAGTTTAGAAGAAGGAAAATTCTGATTTAAAAGTAATTTTACTTTGCCCAGTCGGCTGGGGTTGTAGAATACACTAACTGTACCTCTGCAGAGGGTAAGACCCCCCACCACTGACGAGTGTCCTGGATATGGCACTAAACAATTTGATGGTGTGGTTCCAGTGATGCTGGGGATTTGGGGAATGCGGAACACCCTTTCATTGTCATTGCTCCCTGGTCTACTCTGGCCCGGAATGGTAGCACCAGATATGGCCTTATCTATTGGTTTGATAGAAATAAAGTGCATACTTATACTGAACTGAATTGTTTGAAATAGAACTGATAATTTGTTTAAAGATAGATTTGGTATTAAATAACCTACAAAGGTTGATATGCCATAAAACTCAAACACCCACCCAACTAACTTTATCCTGCTTCAAAATGAACTTGTCACATCCTACTCGTGGCGAATAGGTTAAATGAATACAAACCACAGTTAAACATTGAAACCGGTATTTGTCTCTGTCTCTCACAAGACGGGACTTGATACAAGTCGATGGTACGAAGGTCGATTATAGTGGGTATTATTGCCCAGTCGGCTGGGTCAGTAGAATACCCCGACTGCTTCTCTGCAGAGGGGTAACCTCCCCAATGAGTGTCCTGGATATGACACTAAACAATCTGATGGTGAGGTTCCAGTAATGTTGGAGCTTTGGGGAAGGCGAAGTTCCCCTTTATTGCCATCGCTCCCAGGTCCACTCTGGCCCGGAGTAGTAGCACCTGATAAGGGCCCTATCTATGGGTTAAATAGAACTAAACCATGCTTCTTTCACTATTCTGATTTTTGCATTTAAACTGCGTATTTATGCTAAAGTGAATTGTTTAAAATAGAACTGTTTTGACATTAAAACTGCGTACTAGTGCTGAACTGAATTGCTCGAAATAGAACTGTCTTTGACGTGTACTTATGCTGAACCGAGTTATCTGAAATAAAACTGTTTGACATTTAACTCTGTGTATTGCCCAGTCAGCAGGGGCTGTAGAATACACTGACTGCACCTCTGCAGAGGGATAAGACTCCTACTAACGAGTGTCCTGGATATGACACTAAACAATCTGATGGTGAGGTTCCGGCAATGCTGGAGCTTTGGGGAATGCAGAGTACCCTTTCATTGCCATTGCTCCCAGGTCCACTCTTTACCGGAGTGGTAGCACCTGATAGGGCCCCATGTATGGGTTAAATAGAACTAACAGCATACTTATGCTAAACTGAGTTGTTTGACTAAACTGAATAGCTTGAAGTAGAAATGTTTTTGACAATTAAACCGTACCTACATTTAAACGGTGTGCTCATGCTTAACTGAATTATTTGAAATAGAACTGTTTTTCGATATTAAAATTGTATTTACACTTAACTGAATTGTTACATATAACTGCTTGAATAGTCTTAAATAAATGTTTTTGACCATTAAACTGTGTACTATTGCTAAACTGAATTGTTTTAAATAGAACAGATTATTTACATTAAAATAGATTTGGCGTTAAATAACCTACAAAGGTTGATATGCTATAAAACCCAACAAACCAAAACTATAGTGGGTATTAAGGGAAGGGAAGGTTGGGCGCCAGCCGAGGCTTGATACCTGTTTGACTATGCTGGTCATTTGATCTCTTAGTGCAATGTGGGCCTGATGAGCCTTGCTGGACATGGACCCAAATCTGGGCCCAAGCAAAGATGCCTGATTATAGCTTAAACTGGTCAGCGAGGTGCAGTACTATACAAAGGTGACAAAGGTATCAATAATGCAGCTAGCCCAACCGAAGGGGGCCCAGTCGAAGCCAGGAACCTTTCGGACTCAAGTCTGCCATTGAACATTGAAAAGCCTCAGCGCGAAGCACAGTGGCTAATCAAGCCTTGACATCTAAGTACGTGTAAAATAGTTAAACCATGAAACTGTGTATCGAAGAAACAAAAAGTGAAAGATTACAGATATAATAAGGTAACATAATGCACATAGATATAATTAAAAACTATTACTTTACGAGGCCCAAAACGAATATTGCCCAGTCACCTGGGGGTGTAGAATACATGGACTGCATCTCTACAGAGGGGTAAGACTCCCTCAACGAATATCCTTGATATGACACTAGAAAATCTGATTGTGAGGTTCCAGTAAAGCTGGAGCTTTGGGGAAGGCGAAGTACCCCCATCATTACCATCGCTCCCAGGTCCACTCTGACCCGGAGTGCTACCATCTGATTGTGTCCTATCTATAGGTCAAATAGATCTAAACTGTGCGCTTTTGCAAAACTGAATTGTTTGAAATAGAACTGTTTTTGACATTGAAACTGTGCTTACGCTAAAATGAATTGTTTAAAATAAGACTGTTTTGACAAAAACTACATAAATACTAAACTGAATTGTTTGAATTAGAACTGTTTGACTAAACTGAACAGCTTGAAATAGAAATGTTTTTGATAATTAAACTGTTTGGTTTGGTTTGTTGGTTTTTTTTTAAATATCAATCTTTGTAGGTTATTTATTGCCAAATCCATTTTTACGTAAATAATCAGTTCTATTTCAAACAATTCAGTTTAGCATGAGTACGCAGTTTAATTGTCAAAAACATTTCTATTTGAAACTATTCAAGCAGTTATATATAACAATTCAATTTAGTGTAAGTACAATTTCATGGTCAAAAATAGTTCAATTTAGAACAATTCAGTTTAGCAAAAGCACGCAGTTTAAATGTAAGTACAGTTTAATTGTGAAAAACATTTCAATTTTGAGCTACTCAGTTTAGCCAAGTAGTTCTACTTCAGCTAATTCAGTTTAGTAAAAGTACAGATTTTGTTTACACACAGTTACATGTCAAAACAGTTCTATATTAAACAATTCAGTTTAGGATAAATACAGTTTCAATGTCAAAAAATAGTTCTATTTGAAATAATTCAGTTTAGGACAAGCAAGCTGTCCAAATGTAAGCACAGTTCAATTGTCAAAAAACATTTCTATTTCAAGATATTCGGTTTAGCATAAGTATGCCGTTAGTTCTATTTAACCCATAAATAGGGCCCTATCAGGTACTACCACGCCGGGCCAGAGTTGACCAGGGAGCAATGGCAATGAAGGGGCGCTCCGTATTCCCTAAGGCCCTAGCATTACTGGAACGTCACCATCAGACTGTTTAGTGTCATATCAGGACACTCGTGGGTGGTGTCCTCGTGGAGTAATGGGTAAAGCGATGGACTGCGGAATCGTAGTAAGCGAGTTCGTACTCCAGTCGCGCTATTACGTTCACTTTCGGACAAATACCCTTGGGAAAGGTATGAACTCCCTTATCCTCCCAGCTTTGGGTTAAATAGTACCACTACTGTTCTTCTCGAAGAATGGCTTTGCCATTAAATAACCCACGAAGGTTGATATGCCATTAAACAAAGAGACTAAACCAAACCAAACCAGGACACTCGTTGGTGGGGGGTCTTACCCCTCAGCAGATGTGTAGTCAGTGTATTCTACAGCCTCAGCCGACTGGGCAAATAAGTAAACCGTGTACTCATACTAAACTGAATTGTTTGAAATAGAACTGACTACTGGATAAAATGGATTTGGCGTTAAATAACCTACAAAAGTTGATATGCCATAAAAACCAACCAACCAACCAACCAACAGAAACGAATAAATGTTACATTTCACAAGTGCAAAGTGACTCCGTTGTTTTATTAGATACAAAAATTGTTTTGTGTGCTTGATTGTTTGCTTTGGTTTTATGGTATATCGACATTTGTCGGTTAACTAATGCCAAACCAACTGTTATACAAATAAGTAGTTCTATTTCAACCAATTCAGTTTAGCATAATCACACAGTTTAATTGTCAAAACAGTTCTATTTAAAGCTATTCAGTTTAGTCAAACATTTCTAATTCAAACAATTCAGTTTAGTATAAATATAGTTTTTGTTTACACACAGTTAAATGTCAAAATAGTTCTATTGCACACAATTCAGTTTAACATAAGTACTTAGTTTAAATGTCAAAACAGTCCAATTTCAATCGATTAAATTTAGCATAAGTACGTAGTTTAGTTCTATTTGACCCATAGATAGGACTCTATCAGGTACTACCACTCTGAGCCAGAGTGGACGTGGGAGCGATGAAGAACCTGTAAAGGACCCACCTATGAGTGAAATAGATACATTTGAAAACTGTTAGTATTTATGTTGTGGGACCGTTGAATTTTGGAGACAGTTCTCCAGCTGAGGTTTTGGGATCATTTTCAACATCTGCTTTCCAATCTTTTATTGATAGTTTAGTCCAAGATCTTTCCTTTGTTTCTTCAGTTGAAATCTTTGTTGATCCTATTTACCCAACCCCTCCACTCGGGCAGGATATGACACAAGGTCAATCTTTTTTAAGCAGAGTTTAACAGGTTTGAATTCAGAGTTTTCCTTCTCCTAGACTAGTTGCCTCACCAAGGCTGAAGAACTTAGTCTGTCCTACTATTTACCCTTAGCTGGAGGGAAAATAATTGGATTCATATCTTTCCCAAGTGTATCAGTGCTATGTGAAATGCAATCAATCTCGTCGAGGATTTGAACTCGTATCGCCGTGTCCATTTCCTACGACGATAACCATTACACCACAATCTTTGTGGATTATTGATTTTAACAAGTAGTTTTCTTAATCTTTATTTTAAGTACTTTTTTTGAAAATAACAATTCATTTAGAACGTTTTCTCTACGACTGCATGGAATAAGGATAAGGTCTTCGTGAGATTCGAACTCACGTCTCTCTTTTTGCATCAGGTAAGTTTGGTTTTCCGTACCGATGACTTTTACCAATAAACTACATGAGCAATCGTATTGTAGTTGTACAAATAATACTATTTAGTAGAATTAATAGCACTTTTTAAAATATATAATAAAAAAATATGCCATTAACACTGCAATTTCCTGGGGCCACCGCCCTGGTAGTTGTATTCACAAACCCCTTTGTACGGGCAGGATACGACACAAGGTCAGTTTTTAAGGTTTAACAGGTTTGAATTCAGTTTTCTTTCTCCTAGATTGGTTGCTTAACTAAGGCTGAATAAGATAGTCTGTCCTACTATTTAGAAATAACTGGAGGGAGAATAATTGGATTCATACCTTAGACTAAGGGTATTAGTGCTATGTGAAATGCAATCAGCTGTTCATTTCCTACGATGATAAACTTTACTGGCTCCCCGGAAGTACCTGCTTAGCAAGGCTGGGTTTATGGCTTGGTGTGTCTGAAGGGGAATACCGAAGGGACCAGGCATTTTTTGTCTCGATTCGTGTGTGGTCCTCCACATTAAAATAACCTTGTGTCAATTCTAACCAAGTGGGGTCGATAAGTTCTTGAAATTGCGTAAAAAGTAAGACGAACAAGATAGGCAGGGCATTGCTGGAGAATCAAGGCCGAACTCATAAGCGACGTTTCCGTTCTGGACTCCTACACATGGACACACCAGCGTTGGCAGACCAGCAAAATCTTTCAGCTTTGTGAAGATAGTGGACACTGTGTTGAGTACCTGTCAAGAGAGATGGTCTATAGGGACGGATCGCTGGAGAAGGTCAAAGGAATCTCTTCTGTCAGCATGATTTAATGATGATGATGATAAGTGCTATTTGGATGACAGTTAAATTTTTCCTCTTGTAAATCAAGTGGTAAATTTTGCCGGTACAGAAAAGCAGGTATCCTCACAGCAAAAGTTGCTCCCGAGTTTGAATCTCTCAAAGACGTTGATCCCCCCCACACCCAATATGCGCAGTTTTAGACATATATCTTTTAAATAGCGATGTTGTTCTTGATGTTTTACGGAAGATGGTGGATCCTTAACTCGCTGCTCCACGCTATTCCATGTTCATTTTGGCTGCTCTAACTTTTTATTTGCCGGGGTGAATAATAACTGTTAAAATCTTTTCCGATTCACCCACTTAACTCTTCACCCACCTAACAACTAAAACACACAAAACACAGACCTACAGACATCGACAAAGCAGAAGAAAATAACAGTTACCGGAAGTTGACCCAACAACGGCCAGTGTCAAACAGAGAAAATCATGGCTTCTGCGCATAGGCTCCGCGCATAGTCTATCCAAAATCTCCAGAAAATTCTCAGTTATAAAAAAAAGGTCTATTTTTCAACCAATCATTTTTTTTGCACAAGTAGTATTTTCTGGAGCCAGTGTTTGAAGTTGGGAACATATAAATAGGCCAAGCAGAGGTCACAGGTCAGTTGAATTGCCAGCCATCCGTCCTAAGAGCGTCACCCGACAACACCGTCCAACTAGATCAAAGCAACCGTTTGTCGCCAAATAGACAACCCCGCGTCAGCCAGCCAGATATTTCACCCGCTTGTTTATTTTATTTATTCATTAAACAAAATAAACTAAATCTTATCGTCAGTCGTATTTTTCTTGCAACCACACGCTTGTATGTAACACTGGTGTCAGATGCGTACAGCAAGAGAAATATGAGCTATTCCAGCTTCACCCACTCCGAACTTTTCACCCTCATCAGAGATAAGAAAAAAAAAGCAGCACTTCTGAACATGACAACGGGCTCGACACATCCGTCCGGATAAAAGAGACACAAGCCGACACATCCATCCGAATAAAAGAGACACAAGCCGACTTACACAACATGATGACCACCCTGAATTCTGCCCCCCATAACGACTCCGTCTATAGCTAAAAAAAGCGCCCACAACTACGATCTTGTAATGCGACAACAGTCACTGCGAGACGAAATGAAACAAAAAATATTCTACCCTGGAAATGACGTCAATCAGTTCATTACCACCTTAAATAAGGCCTATATGATCCACGTCATACCAGAACTTGCCACTTATCCCAGCTTGGAAGGAGAATTCGTCAAGGCTGCCCAAGACATAAAAAATGCATCTTATACGTTCTTCAGTTGATACCGTGTCTTATCTCCGTCGCGTCTATATTGCCGTTCTCGCGAGTTGTCATTTCCCGCGTTGTTTCATGCCGTCCGCACCGGTGAGTCTCATGACAATGTTACAACAATTCTATGAGCACCATATATTTCATTTTTTACTTGGAGACTAATTTAATCTTATCGGCTTCTTACCCTCAAGCAGGAAGTCAGTAATCAGAGCATCATGGAATTAGATCCGTCATCATCAGGCAATTCCTTCTGACTAAACGTGACATGTCTTCTAATCACGTGTTCTTCGTCCAATCGAAGCCGCAGATCCAAATAACCTCTGGAGTCGCTGCCTGTCACTCACAACGACTGACATTCTTATGGTTTGGCCTTATTCAACTAACCTACACTTAATGTCAATAATAGATTTCGCCAATCTATTAAGTAAGGTGTGCTCACTTTCATTACTTAACACTGACTTCGATTACATAACTGGTGTTAGGAACAGGTAGCTCCCCGAGAATTTGATGGAAATTACCTCACAACACAACTTTTGTTTGTCTGAAGCTTTTACCTCCTCTGGGTTAATTATTATAGAGTGAAAATCTAATTTCTGATTTCTAGGATTTGTTGTCGCATGACTGAAAATCCTCCTTTGAAATCCTAGCTTTCAACTGACCTTAGAGGTATCACACGTCAATCAAGCTCACTTGACCTAAGCTAGATATTAACGGTTTCTACATGAGGACAACGTTGTAATTCTCTTTAAAATAATACACTTTATCCCAAATAAAAGATTGCCCAGTCGGCTGGGGTTGTAGAATACACCAACTGCACCTCCCCAACGAGTGTCTTGGATATGACACTAAACAGTCTGATGGTGAGGTTCCAGTAATGCTGGGGCCTTGGGGAATACGGAGCACCCCTTCATTGCTATTGCTCCCTGGTCAACTCAGTCCCGGAGTGGTAGTACCTGATAGGGCCCGATTTATGGGTCAAATAGAACTAACGGCATACTTATGCTAAACTGAATTGTTTGATTAAACTGAATAGCTTGAAATAGAAAAGTTTTTGACAATTAAACCGTACTTACATTTAAACTGCGTGCTTATGCTAAACTGAATTATTTGAAATGGAACTGTTTTTTGACATTGAAACCGTACTAACACTAAACTGAATTGTTTAACATATAACTGTTTTGACATTTAACTATGTGTAAACAAAATCTGTACTTATACGAAACTGAATTAGCTGAATGAGAACATCTTGGCTAAACTGAGTAGCTTGAAATAGAAATGTTTTTCACAATTAAACTGTACTTACATTTAAACCGCGTGCTTTTGCTAAACTGAATTATTTGAATTGAAACTGTACTTACACTAAACTGAATTGTTATATATAACTGCTTGAATAGTTTGAAATATAAATGTTTTTAACAATTAAACTGTGTACTCATGCAAAACTGAATTGTTTGGAATAGAATTTATTATTTACATAATTATTTACATAAAAAAATAGATTTGGCTTTAAATAACCTACAAAGGTTGATATGCCATAAAACCCCAAAACAAACCAAACCAAATCAAATAAAAGATTCGTGCAATCTCTACTCTACCCCCAAGTTTCTGCATCTAAATTCAAACAAATACAAATAAAAACATAAATGACTTGAAAGGCTCAGGAAAATTGACTAAAATTATATAAAATCTAACGAAAATGAATGAGAGGCTTACTAATATATCAATCACACACACAAATATATATATATATATATATATATTCTAATCTTGCAGGCATGACATAAAGCTCTATCTACTTTTGGCGTCTCTACTTTCCCACCGTTTCCCAAGTCTAGACAGTTTAGCGCCAGTACCTTACCATTTCTTTTCGTCGGTCCTCTACACTCAGGTCGTATTGAAAACATCAAATCACCTCATACTGCTTACATGTCTTGCCAGATTTTTTAACTAAACAGTCAGGTTATCTAAAAGGGATTTTTTCTCCCAGGTTTTAATTTCTCAAAAATCATGCAAGCAGTTGTTCCCTCAACAATATATTACTAGGGCGATAGAAAAGTTTTGCTATATTTTGGTTCAAGTTAGTTTGGTTAGTTGGTTGGTTGGTTTTTCTGGCATATCAGCCTTTGTAGGTTATTTAACGCCAAATCCATTTTTGTGAAAATAGTTCTATTTGAAACAATTCAGTTAAGTATAAACACACACTTTAAATGTAAGTACAGTTATTTGTGAAAAACATTTCTATTTCAAGCTATTCAGTTTAGTCGTCCTGCTCCTGCTCGTCCATTTGAAGCGGTCAACAGGAGTACATCACTTATGAGGTCGTCCCCACTTCTCCAGCAATGTCTCGCATGTTTGGTTGGTCTAACTTGGATAGTTTTCGTGATGGGTGGTTGGTGGCCGTATAGCTGCTGCTTTGTGAGGTGCTGCTTGCATGACTTGTTCAATATTGCTCGCAGAATTCTTGTATAGTTACCGTCAAGCGTTTTCTCCGTTCGTTTAGTTAGCGTCCATGTAGTGCCTCCATATAGCAGTATGGACACGACCGCTGCTTGGAAGAAACTGCGTTTTATTTCATCGGTCAGGTCTGACTTAAGCCGTGCTTCAAGCCATTGAAGCAAATCCGGTTAGTCGCTCTCATGTGGCATACACATTAACAATTCGTTATATATCTCAAACTCTTGGATGACCTATGTTTTTATGGTACTTTCTCTGAGATTGAGCGGCTGCCATATCTGTACTTCACTTCGATCTTCGATCGGCTCGTGTTGCTCTTTCGTGACTCCATCTTTTTTCTTATTCGTGGTATTCTGTCATCATTTCACGTTGTTCTATATTTTTCTCCTCTTGGATGAGGATTGTTTCTATTTTTTGCCGAACATAATTTTATCACCCGTTCGACTAAGCGAGGCATCAGTGAGCAAGATAGAGTATTCAACCGATCGATAAATTGCTTAGATTAGGTACTTAAGTAACTAATCAACACAATTATTTGAACATAGTTGGGAGAAGAGACGGACACTTGCCTTTCCCAATTTTATAAGTGAGGAATGAAATGAAAACAGCGGCCACCAGAATTTGAACTGCGTTCCCTTGCCTACTTCCGGACGCGTCGTGATCTCGAGCTCAGGCCTTTGTTTGGTTTCGCGCCAAAACAGACAAAGGGATCGTCTGCTTAGCAGACCACCCACATCGTGTCACAATAAGCAATAAAGCTATATAAGCAATAAAGATATATAAGTAATAAAGCTATATAAGCAATAAAGCTATATAAGTAATAAAGCTATATGAGGGAAAAAGGCTGTATAAGTAAGAAAGCTATATAAATGATAAAATTATATCAGCAATAAAGCTATATAAAAGAAAAAGCTGTATATGCAAGAAAGCTATATAAGGAATGAGACTATATAAGGGATATAGATACGAAAGGATGGAATCTGTATAAGAAATAAAGCAATATACGGCTCACAGCTATAAAATATTTTGGAAATAAAGCTATATAAATAATAAAGCTATATAAGTAATAAAGCATTATAAGAGAAGAAAGCTATGTAAGCAAGAAAACTATATAAATGATAAAGCTATATAAGTAATAATGCTATATAAAGAATAAAACAATGAAGCTATATAAGGATCGAAGAAAGAAAACTATATAAGACATACAGCTATATAAGGAATAAAGCAATAAAGATATATAAGGGAATAAAGCTATATAAGCAATAAAGCTATATATATATATATATATATATATATATATATATATATATATATATATATACGTGGTGCATTCAATAAGTTTCCAGCATTTTTTGTACAGGTATTTAGAATTCTTGTAGACTCTTGAAAATTGACTATGTTATTGCTATACATCTTATGAGATGACTGACCAATTTTTATGATTTCATCTTCAAATGAACAGTTACAGCAGCAATTGGAATACACCCTACTAAAGCCTGATTGTCACCGCTGGTGAATTTCAAAAATGCAATCTGGACGTGAGTAGGACACTTTAGAAGAACGATATGCAATAAAATTCTATTTTAAACTTGGAAAAGAAACGGCACAGAAACGTATGGAATGCTTCAGACTGTTTTCGACCATCTTTCATGAATAGAGCGTCAGTTTTTGAGTGGCATAGGATATTCAAGGAAGGCAGGGAGTCTGTGAGGGATGATAAGAGGTGTGGAAGGAGTCAGGAAGTCAATACACCAGAGTGGTTTTTAAGGTAGTTCAGGAAGAGATTCCGTCGGAAGAGGCCAGCACTCTTCAAATCGGGTCAGTTGCATTTCCACCAGGACAATACACCAGTCCACAACTCCATTCTTGTCACGGAGTATTTGACCAAGATGGGCATCAAGACAGATCCTCACCCTCCCTATAGTCGAGGCCTTGCTCCCTGTGACTTTTGGTTATTCCCTAAGCTCAGAGGCTGCTGTTATGAGAGAATTGAGGAGATGAAAGAGGCTATGATGAAGGTCATTGACACGCTCACACAAGAGGATTTCCATGGGGCCTTCCAGAAGTTGTTGGAACGGTACAACACGTGCATTTCAGCCGGAGATTACTTCGGAGGGGACTAGAGTTTCATGTGTGTACTATAAATAAAAGTGCCCATAGGAAAAACGTCTTGAAACTTATTTAATGATTATCGTATATATATATATATATATATATATATATATATATATATAAAATAAAGCTATATATGAAATTAAGCTATATAAGGGATTAAAGCTTTATAAGCAAGAAAGCAAAATAAGAAATAAAGGTAGATTTGAAAATCATTTACGGTGTTGGCACAGTGTTTGGAATTTAGAACCACAAAAATACTGAAAAAGCAATTAAAGCAAAAGAAGGAAGAGAAGTTAAGAAGAAGATGAAATAAAAGAAAGAAAGAAAGAAAGAAATGACGTACGTAGAAGAGAAAGGAAGGACAAAGATGAAAGGGAATAAAAAAACGTAAAAAGATATTGGCCAAGAACTTAATAAAATTTATCTAAAATAACATCGCAATTAAATTATTAAATTAATTTTATTGAAGTGGGAATTACATTTACATGCTAATGGCATCCTTTGTTCCTTAATTTAAAAAGAAATTTTAACCATTTATTTAATTAACTTTTCTCATACGTTCGAAGATGATGTATTAAATCTAGTCGACGTTAGGGAAAATCAGGGACCTTCATTCACAAAAATACGTGATGTTATTATATCAAATGAAGGATAACGTTTTATAATAAATGAATCTTTGATGGAAGGCCTCTTAAACTGAACACCTCTGCAGAAAGGGGTAAGGCCCCCACTAACGAATGTCCTGATTTGACTCTAAACAATTTGATGGTGAGGTTCCATTAATGCTGGAGCTTTGAAGAATGCGGAGCACCTCTTCATTGCCATCACTCCAAGGTCCACTCTGGCCCAGAATGGTAGTACCTGATAGGGTTCTATCTATGGGTCATATAGAATTAAACAGCGTACTGACGCAAAACTGAATTGCAAGAAATAGAATTGTTTTAACTTTGAAACTGTTCTACGTTAAACTGAATGGCTCGAAATAGAACTGTTTCGACATTTAATTGTGAGTAAACAAAAAACTATACTGAAACTAAACTGAATCGGTTGAATTAGAAAAGTTTGACTAAACAGAATAGCTTGAAACAAATGTTTTTGGCAATTAAACTGTGTACTTATGCTAAACTGAATTGTTTGAAATAGAACTGTTTACTTGTATAAAAATGGATTTGGCATTAAGTAATCTTCAAAGGTCGAGATGCCATAAAACCCAAACAAACAAACAAACAAACAAAACTAAACAGAAGTCAGAAAACCTTTCATTTTATTGGCATTGACAACAGTCAGATCGAGAGAAGAAAGGCAATGCGCAATTTTCTAGATTCTATCACTTATTAAAGAAAACAAACAAACAAAATGAAAAAGTAATTGCTGAATCAGTGTTGATGTGATAAAGCCGTAAACTGTTAGAATTTATCAAACATTTTGCAATCATTTGGTAGCGCGAAGCATCTGCCGAGATCGTGAACGTAACGAAGCACACTGGTCTCTGAGAGGCCGAGCTCGCCTTTATACTCCTCCAGTGATACTTACTAAATTTGCCTTTACTTAATAAACTACCTCGTAATCTACGCTTTTAATATAACCAGACCTTGCTTGATTGTCGAGACTCTTGCAACCCAAGCGAAATTTCTTCAACCATCTACTTTCTATAATATGATCAAATACGCCCTCGCCTTTTGCAAAACAAGTTTCTGGATTCTTCTGCGATGATATGGCTGGGTTCGAACCCGTAACGCATAACTTTCATGATTAGAGTACATTGCACGTTCATCTTTGAATCTTTTCTAACCACACATGGAATGAAGCAATGCACAACGTGTCAGCGCACTAACTACCACGATACTAACAACTTCTCACTACTTTAAGCGCTTTGCTAACACGTACTACCAAAATATTGCAAAACTTTTGACTCGCGTGAGATTTTATCAACCTTTTATCAATAAGTTCAATTTCTTTGTTAATTTCAGTCTATCTATCTATCTATTTATTGTGTGGGGTGTCCTCGTGGTGTAATGGTTAAAGCGATGGACTGCGGAATCGTACTACGCGAGTTCGAACTCCAGTCGCGCTATTACGTTCACTTTCGGGCAAATACCCTTGGGAAAGGTATGAATCCCCTTATCCTCCCAGCTATGGGTTAAATAGTACCACTACTGTTCTTCTCGGAGAATGGCTTTGGCATTAAATGACCTACAAAGAGTTGATATGTCATTAAACAAGGAAACCAACAACTATCTATTGTGTGTGTGTGTGTGTGTGTGTGTGAGAGAGAGAGAGAGAGTGTGTGTAAAAAGAAAAAAACACGACCGGATGTACGTTAAAACATACAAACATGAAAAAAAATTACCCCCCCCCAAAAAAATAAATGCTAACAAACAAAATTAAAAAGAATCACACCCCTATCAAAATGATCCTCGCAGTAATAAAATCTTCACAGTAAACGCTAGAAGCAGAGACGACCATTGTTAGTTTCCATAAGAGGACCACGAACTCTAAAACACGTGTGGAGTATAATTATATAAAATAAAAATTAAATAGGTAGTTAAAAATTAAAGTGGTAGTTGAGCAGTCTGGCGAAGGAATTTACGGCTGCCACTCGCATCATGCAAAGCTCTTCGAATGAATTGGGCACTCTGGTATTCGGTAAGGCAAAAATGTAAACAAACGAAGGCTACTTCATAATGCCTTATAATTCCCGAGCTGACGTGGTTCGTTTGCTGGCTGAGCGGTATGTTACTAAGTCTAACGTAAAGTTGGGCGAGTTTCGATTTCAGCGTTCTACGTGTCTAGCCAAACTGAGGAGTTGTGATACAACGAAACCGTCTGTCTGTGGATGACAATATATGTATATATATATATGTAATATAATGGCCGAGAGATTTCATTTCATGCCTTTTGGTTTAGTTAGGCTGAGAACCTTTCGGCTCAGTGCATGGGTTACTTAGGTGCAACATTAACACAGGTGTTCACGCGCGTGGATGTGCAGAGCAGACGTGTCATTCAGAGATGTCACAATAGCCCAGATGGGAAACAGGGGCTAAAGAGTGCGAATGACGTCACGCACCAGAAGCGCGCGGAGGATTTTGGGAATTTTGAAGAAAGTTAGTAGAGTTGAGACCTGCCTCGGGAAAAAACGGTTGGCTTTCCCTTGCTTGCCGAAGCCAGGCCAGGAGGCCTTTGGCAGGTGTCACACGAGATGGGGGGCAAATGAAAAAAGCCAGAATAGAAAGAATGTGTATCTCTCTTCCTTATGTCGAAACCTTTAACTCAAAGGTAATAAAAGGTTTCGCATCTGAACTAAGAAGTCGTAAGTGTTTTTCGTGTTTCGAGATTCCTATGTTCTATGTTATATATGTAAGGAACAGTCTATGTACGTTTCGCGTAGCCGTATATGGCTATGGTACATTATATATATATATATATATATGTGTGTGTGTGTGTGTGTGTGTATGTGTGTGTGTGTGTCACCATTAAGTCGTGCTGCATGCACGGGTTTCTCTGATTCTCTCTCTCTATTCATCCCAATTATTCATCGCTCTCGGCAAGTTTTCCTAACAACATTCAGTGTCTGCATAGAGCTGATGTAGATGAATTCTTGCTAATCGGCCCAAACTGGCACGTCCATGTATTGAGGGCCAGAGATCGTCTTTTATGAATTCGTCTTTGCTTCTCCAGGAGCGTCATGCATGTTTTGGGTGGTTTTTCCAAAGTTGGGTCAAGCAGACCCTGGGTGGAAGAACCACAACAAGGATCAAATAGTTTAGTTAGGAAACCACTGCTACTCATCCTTATGGATGGCCAACGAAAGATTACCATGACTCTAATTCAGACTGTATCTGCCTTCGTGGGGATAAACAAGGGGCACGGTCTGCTGAGTCTGGAGCTTAGGCCCTAGTGTTCGAAAATCAGCTACACAGTTCAAACAACACACACACACATATATATATATATATATATATATAGTAGCGTCCAAAGCTAAGGGATAACATTTTTAAACCTAATATTTGTTAGAAATAACAAGTGTGAAAAGCAGAAATTTTGACAACTGGTAGTCGTTATCATCCATAATAACATACTAAAATTTTATTGCATATCGTTCTTCTAAAGTGTCAGATTGCATTTTTGAAATTCACCAGCTGTGACAATCAGGCTTTAGTAGGGTGTATTCCAATTGCTGCTGTAGCTGTTCATTTGAAGCTGAAATTATAAAAATGGGTCAGTCATCTCATAGGATGTATAGCAATAACATAGTGAATTGTCAAGTGACTACGACAATTTTGAATGCCCAGACGAAAAAAGTCAGGAAACTTATCGTATGCACCTCGTATATATATATATATATATATATACAGTAGCGTCCAAAACTAAGGGACAAAATTTTAAAACCTAATATTTGTTAGAAATAACAATTGTAAAAAAGCTGAAATTTTGACAACTGGTAGTCATTATCATCCATAATAACATACTAAAATTTTAATCATTTGCAAAGGATAGAAAAAGAATTATAACAATTATCTATTTATTTTCAAAATAGGATCGTCCAAAAGTAAGGGACAAAATTGAGAAAAACAATGTAAACAGTATGCTATATTCAAATTTTTTGATTTCCTCTAAAGAATAAGTCTTATTTAGTCATTTGTAAACGTTGCATCAGCCGGCACCATGGCGAAACACCAAAAACTTGATTACTTTGTGAGACAAGCTATTGTGAAGCTACAGACGGAAAACACACCATTAGAGAGATTTCAGAGAAAGTGAAACGTTCCAAGAGTGTTGTAGGCAGGGTTGTTAAATCCTACAATGACACTGGCAAAATATTTAGTGCTTTTAAAACCAGCAGACCCCGCAAAACTTCGGCAAGAGAAGATCGAATAATGCAGCGTATGTCATTAAAGGACCGTTTTAAGTCTTGCACAGAAATTAAAAGGGTTATGAATAGTACCTCATGCGTTAATGTGTCAAGACAGACTGTTTCTAGACGACTGCAAGAAATAGGGCTGTTTAATCGAATCCCAAGGAAGAAACCACTTGTTAGTTCGAAGAATAAGAAGAAGAGATTTGAGTTTGCAAACAGGTATGTAATTTGGACATATGAAAATTGGGCAAAAGTATTTTTCAGTAATGAAAGCAAGTTTAATTTATTTGGAAATGATGGAAAAAACAATGTAAAGAGACGTATTCAAAGATTAAGTGCAAAGTGCACTAAGAAAACTGTCAAGTTTGGGGGCGGAAGCGTCATGGTATTTGGAATGTTTTCTAGCCAAGGTACAACGCCTCTTGTCCGGTTACAAACTCGTGTAAACGCGCAGATCTATAAAAACATTGTTCAAGATCATGTTGTACCAATCATACAGAATTCAGGTTTCGATAGGGCTACGTTTATGCAAGATAATGCCCCATGTCACAAGGCAAAGGTGATAATGAGTTACCTTAGCGAGCAAGATTTCGAAATTATGGATTGGCCACCGCAAAGTCCTGACTTAAATCCAATAGAAAATCTTTGGAAGACCTTAGGAGTGAAAGTTATGGAAAGAAATCCCACTAACACGGAGGATTTGTGGATGAAGCTTCAAGAAGAATGGTCTAAAATTAGTATCGAGGATTGTCAAGAACTGATTTGTTCTTGCAGTCGAAAATGTGCAGCTGTCATTGAGAGCAAGGTCTCATTTACTGAATATTGATTGTGCATGTATTTTTATTGTTTTTTGGCTGTTTACATTGTTTTTCTCAATTTTGTCCCTTACTTTTGGACGATCCTATTTTGAAAATAAATAGATAATTGTTATAATTCTTTTTCTATCCTTTGCAAATGATTCAAACTTTAGTATGTTATTATGGATGATAATGACTACCAGTTGTCAAAATTTCAGCTTTTTACAATTGTTATTTCTAACAAATATTAGGTTTTAAAATTTTGTCCCATAGTTTTGGACGCTACTGTATATATATATATATATATATATATATATATATATATATATACGAGGTGAATACGATAAGTTTCCTGACTTTTTCTCATATGGGCATTCAAAATTGTCGTAGTCACTTGAAAATTCGCTATGTTATTGCTATACATATTATGAGATGACTGACCAATTTTTATAATTTCAGCTTCAAATGAACAGCTACAGCAGCAATTGGAATACACCCTACTAAAGCCTGATTGTCACAGCTGGTGAATTTCAAAAATGCAATCTGACACTTTAGAAGAACGATATGCAATAAAATTGAGTATTAAACTTGGAAAAAATGCCACAGAAACGCATGGAATGCTTCAGATTGCTTTTCGACCATCTTGCATGAATCGAGCATCAGTTTTTGAGTGGCATAAGAGATTCAAGGAAGGCAAGGAGTCTGTGAGGGATGATGAGAGGTGTGGGAGGAGTAAGGAAGTCAATACACCAGAGTTGATTGGCCAAACGGTTAGGGTTAGGGTTACTATGTTAAGGTTTTAAGGGAGTTCAGGAAGAGATTCCGTCGGAAGAGGCCAGCACTCTTCAAATTTGGTCAGTGGCATTTCCACTAGGACAATGCACCAGTCCTCAACTACATCCTTGTCACAGACTATTTGACCAAGATTGGTATCAAGACAGTTCCTCACCCCCACTTTAGTTCAGACCTTGCTCCCTGTGACTTTTGGTTATTCCCTAAGCTCAGAGGCTGTCGTTATGAGAGAATTTAGGAGATGAAAGAGGCTGTGACGAAGGTCATTGACACGCTTACACAAGAGGACTTCCATGTGGCCTTCCAGAAGTTATTGGAACGGTAGAACAAGTGCATTGCAGCCGGAGGAGATTACTTCGAAGGGAACTAGAGTTCCATGTGTGTACTATCAATAAAAGTATCCATACGAAAAAAGATCTGGAAACTTATTGAATGCACCTCGTATAACTTAAAATGACTCTTTTCTCACCTCTCCATGTGTATAATTCTTCTGGATTTGTAAAAGAATTTACAATCTTCTAAAAAAACTTGCGAGATCCTATCTTTTAGTTATCACTTACCAGCGTGACTTGATATATATATATATAGAGAGAGAGAGAGAGGTACTCTTTCAAGACCCTAGCGCCTCTATACTGAGCCACAGCGATCTCCAATAGTCTGTAATTTGATTAAACGAACTGTAATCGTCTTGCCAGGGTATGCTATGTATAAACTTGGAAGTGTAGACATGTAAATCCCCATACCAGATATTTTTTACCAATTTAGACCAAAAAAGTGGAACCTATTATGAAAAAAAACATAAAAATACTACCAAATGCTATGGTTATATGAAAAAAAAATCAGCCACATTGTAAAATTACACCGATCTCATCGATCATTTGTCCAGTCGACAGGGGCTATAGAATACACCAACTGCACCTCTGCACAGGGGTAGATCCCCCTGCAATGAATGTCCTAGATATGACACTAAACAATCTGATGGTGTGGTTCCAATGATGCTGGAGCTTTGGGGAATGTGGAGCACTCCTTCATTGCCATCGCTCCTAGGTCCACTCTGGCCCGGAGTAGTAGCACATGATAGGATCCAGTCTATGGGTCAAATAGAACTAAACAGCGTACTTATGCTAAACTGAATTGCTTGAAATAGAACAGTTTTGACATTTAACTGTGTTTAAACAAAAACTATACTTATACTAAACAAATTTGTATGAAGTAGAACAATTTGACTAAACTGAATAGCTTGAAATAGAAATGTTTTTGACGATTAAACTGTGTACTTATGTTAAACTGAATTGTTTGAAATAAAACTGTTTATTTGTATAAAATGGATTTGGCATTAAATAACCTACAAAGGTTGATATGCCGAAAAACCCAACCAACCAACCATCATCGATCGTGGCAAAATTTTACGCAATTTTTACAAAAGTCAATTTCAATTCCTAAAGACAGCGTTTTGCGTAAATGTTTTTATTCGTCGACAAAGAGAATCATTTGATATTTTCAAAGATCATCTAGAATTTTTTAGATATATTTTTTCTTTTCCTTAGAAAATCATAATATTTTTAAAAGCTAGAATTCAAAATAATGACGATGGGGAGTCTTAGCTTAAAGCTCATTGGCCACTTGTGGTTTTGTTTTGTTTCTTTGCTTATTGCCATAACAACTTTTGTAGGTTATCTGATTCCAAAGCTATTCTAGAAGAACAGCGGTGATGCATTTAACCCACGGCTGTGGGGGGATAAGGAGGTTCATACATTTCCTAAAGGTCTAATAATAATAATCTCTAGTAAAAGAGTAAAGAGTTCTATTTGGCCTATTGATGAGATCCTAACAGGTATTAGCTCTATGGGTTAGGTTGGTTGGTTTGGTGGGTTTTTATGGCATATCAACCTTTGTAGGTTATTTAACGCCAAATACATTTTAAGTAAATAATCTGTTCTATTTAAAACAATTCAGTCCAGCACAAGTACACAGTTTAATTGTAAAAAACATTTCCATTTCAAACTATTCAAGCAGTTATATGTAACAACTCAGTTAAGTGTAAATACAGTTTCAATGTCGAAAAACAGTTCTATTTCAAACAATTCATTAAAGCATCAGCACGCAGTTTAAATGGAAGTACGGTTTAATTGTCAAAAACTTTTCTATTTCAAGCTATTCAGTTTAATCAAACAATTCAGTTTAGCATAAGTATGCCGTTAGTTCTATTTAACCCATAGATAGTGCCCTATCAGGTGCTACCACTCCGGGACTGAGTTGACCTGGGAGCGATGGCAATGAAGGAATACTCCGTATTCCCCAAAGCTCTGGTACTGCTGGAACCTCACCATCAAATTGTTTAGTGTCATATCTAGGACACTCGTTGGGGGGGTGTCTTACCCCTCTACAGAGGTGCAGTCGGTGTATTCTACAACCCCAGCCGACTGGGCAATCTCTGGGTTTGAGTTTACCTGGAAGTGATGATAATGAAGAGGGACTCCTTATTCTTTAAACCTCAAGACTAGAGACTCAACATTAGATGTAGTTTTGTCCTTCCCAGGATATAGAGGTAGCATTGTTTGGCTGTCAGAGGGAGATATTAGTCAGTTTTGTCATATAATATTTTAAGTGTAAAACTTGTTATTACCATTTTTATAAAATGCAAAATTCTTTAAAGTTTTTAGTCTCTCAAAATAAAAACTCTTCGTATATCATGTGTATTTTAATTTGAGTTCACGTTTAAAAAGAATTATTTTGAAGGGAAATCTTACATTTTCTGCAGTAAATAATGCTTTTAATGGCTTTAATCAATTCATTAAAATAAATTTGATATCTGTGGCTTAAAGAGATGTTATAACACAATCCTTTCGGTTTTGTTTCAAATATATATATATATATGCACTGATGAGTTCTGATAGAACGAAGCAGATCTGTCTGTGGATGACTATATATATATATATATATATATATATATATATATATATTGCACATACAAGTCGCGTCTTTCTAATTCACGGTTAATATATATATATATATATATATATATATATATATATATATAAGTCTTTTCCTCCCCCCTCTCTCTCTGTCTTGGTAGCGCCAGGAGTGGCAGTATCGCCTTGAGCAACCGAAACTGTGTTATGCCCCCTGGTTGGCGGCTGATGAGGGCGGGTATCGCACGTACTTTCTCACGTTGTGTGCTGAAAAAAAATCAGTCTGTTCCCCACTCTCTCTCTCTCTCTCTCTCTCTATATATATATATATATATATATATATATATATATATAGGGATGTGTGTGTGTGTGTGTGTGTGTGTGTGTGTGTGTGTGTGTGATCTGAGTCAAATATAAAACCGGGTGGCACCTTCATAAGAACACTCTTTGGTTAGTTTGGGGCATTGAATGGTTTTATTTTTTTTAGCAAGAATATCAACGCAGAAAAGTTGACCTTGTTAGAATTAAATAAAAAAAACTGTTCAGAAATTATGATTTTTAATCGTAAATTGAAGTCCTAATCAGCGCCTGTGAGGTTTGAACCCGGGTAAGACTTAGCAAATTCTAGTGAAAACTGATTCCACCCACCTACACTTATGACCGACTGATATAAGGCTGACTTGAACGGTGGGTCTACAATAGAATATCAGACATATTATTCATTGAGTTTATTACCCGCAAAAATTCCTTTATTATATGAAAAGGTCATTGAAAGTCTTTTCACGGTTAGTTAGTGGTCCTTGTTGGTGGTCACGTATCGAAGTATAAACTATATGATACAGAATGAGTAAGCTTATATAAAAGAGGAAAAAACAGTCTTTTAAATTAATTACTCTTGATTTGAAATATCCAAAATATGTTTGTATATGAAGCAAGATCAGGCAAGCTAGACAGCCTTCTTCAAATCGTCACGGGTGTTCAGAGAGTCTCCGGACCCCTTCGGAAATCTTCGGTATACGTCACTAGCACCTACTGCAAAGAATCAATAGCCCTCAGATAAAGAATATCATTAACATATCAGTGCCTATGCAGCTAAAAGTTTGGTTTGGTTTATGGCATATAAACCATTGTAGGTTATTTAATGCTAAATCCATTTTTATGCATATAAATAGTTCTATTTCAAACAATTAAGTTTAGCACAAGTACGCCGTTTAAATGTCAAACAGTTCTATGTCAAACAAGTCAGTTTAGTATAAGTAAACAGTTTAGTTCTATTTGACTTATAGATTGGACTATATTAGATGCTACCACTCCGAGTCAGAGTGGACCTAAGAGCGATGGCAATGAAGGAATACTCAGCATTTCCCTGAGTTCCAGCATGACTGGAACCTCACTATCATATTGTTTAGTGTCATATTCAGGACACTATTTGGGGGACTATTACCCCTCTGTTGATATGCAATCGGTGTACTCTACAGCCTCAGCCGACTGGGCCCACTAAGAGTAGAATATCATGTAGTTTGAACATCCAAATGAATGAACTGTCAGAAATTTTCAAAAGAATTCGTTCATCATTCGATTCCATGTCCAGTATTTTGTACTAGTGTCACTTTTTTGGAAGACAAGTGTTCAAGAAAAGCCACAGACACAACAGAAGACACAAACAAACACGAGATGATAGTAGCCAAGCTTGTGACAACAGGAGAGGGAGGCCAAGCTATAATTGGTAAAGATTCCATCTCAAAGAATTACAACCAGACCCGTGCTTCAGGCCAACCAGTACTTTGCCATGTCGGCTGGAGCTATAGAATACATCGACTGCTTCTATACAGAGAGGTAAGGTTCCCCCTTCGTATGGCTCAGTCGTCTAAGGCTGTAGAATACCCCGACTGCTTCTTTGCAGAGGGGTAAGACTTCCACAACGATTGGCTGAGCCGGCTGGGGTGAAGAAAACACCGACTGCATCACTGCAAAGGGGTAAGACAGCCCCAATAAGTAGCTCAGTTGACTGATGTTATAGAACACACCGACTGCTTCTCTGTCGAGGGGTTTGATTCCCCCAACGAGTGGCTCAGTCGGATGGGGTTGTAGAATACATCGCTTCTCTGCAGACGGGTAAGACTTCTCCAACAAGTCTCCTGGACAATAAACAATTTGATGGTGAATTTCCAATAATGCTGGAGCTTTGGGGGATGTGGAATACACCTTTGTTGCAACCACTTCAGGTCAACTCTGGCCCGGAGTGGTGGCACCTGATTGGGCCCTATCTCTGGGTCAAATAGAACTAAACTGTGTACTTATGCTGAACCGAATTGTTTGAAATAGAAATTATGTTATGCTAAACTGAATTGTTTGAAATAGAACTGTTTAGAGTGTTCGCCAATGGTCCAGGAGACCGGGGTTCAATCCCAGGTCGTGTCATATCAAAGACTTAAAAAATGGTACTTGATACCTCCTGGCTTAACACTCAGCAATATAAGGTACGTAAAGTGGAGATATCCAGGGTAGCGCCCTCCTTTATACCTCGGTGTTGTAGCTATTGAAAAGGAGCCTTCTGGTCGCCCTCGCTTACGGTCACCAACTTTACTTACTTTTTTATATGTATAAAACTAGATTTGGCATTAAATAACCTACAATGGTTGATGTGCCATGAAATCAAACCAAACTTAAAGCTAATACCCCAGGTCTACAGACAGAACCTCTGCGACGATGTTATTAATATGCTTTTTACGTACGTATTTCGGCTTATTTATATATCATTGATTCCAATCTGTTTATATCTTTCTATTTATTCACCGTAGTCTTTTCTTATCTATCTTGATTTGATCATATCTATTTATCTATATAACAGTTCAGTTCTCTGCTGTCGAACTTCACTGAGTCAACATTGTTGAAAAACAACGGACACAACACTCACAAACAAACACCTGATGATAGAAGCCAAAATTGTTAAGACTAAGAGAAGGAAGTCAGGTTGTAATTCGTAAAGATTCTCTCGGACAGAATAATAATCGGTACTTCAGATGTCCTCCAGTTCTGCGGCTAGAATCCCTCCTGGCGATCTTATAAATTTTCTTTGTAAGTACGTATTTGAAGATGTTCATATTCTATTAATCCCAGTCAGTTCAGATCTATCTATCTATCTATCTATCTCATTCTATTCATATCTATCTATCTATCTATCTATCTATCTATCTATCTCGATGGGTTTGTATCTATCTCCGTATGTTCACATCTATCTATCTATCTATCTATCTTATTCTGTTCATATCTATCTATCTATCTCAGTCTGTTCATATCTATCTATCTATCTATCTATCTATCTATCTATCTATCTTTTCTGTTCATATCTATCTATCTATCTATCTATCTATCCTGGCAAAAAAGAAAATTGGTTAATGTATCTTTCACAAAGCAAAGGGAATTAAAGCTTTTCTTCAAGAATGGCATATAAAATCAATGTCACATCCAGATCACAATCCGATACTTAACCCGACTGAAAATTTATGGTGGACATTGTTCATGAGAAGATTCTTCCATCCATCAAAGACAATCTATAGTCTGCCATTTGGGAAAGTTGGAACCACTTTGATGAAGAATATTGCATTAAATTAGTGAAATCCATGCCTGAAAGAATTAAGGCTGTCATGAAAACTCGAGGAGGGACAAATAGGATTTAATTCTAATTTGTTTATCAATGAATTCCATCATATTTTCCTCTTAGGAAAAAAATTATTCGATTAATTTGAATAATTCAAATTAATTTAAATAATTTCATTAACTTGTTTAAGGCATAGTTTAGGAAACTCGAATGTTTAGCTGTAAAATATATATTTTCTAACGTCCTAACTGTTATTAGTTTATATACAGCTATATGAGAAAAAACAAAACAAAAACAAAAACGAGACAATAAATAAAAAACAAAAACAGCCCCTACCAAAAAAACTAAACAAAACAAAGAAACAAAGAAACAAACAAAAATAAAACAAAGTGAACATTCCATAACTTTTTCCACTGATATTGGAGATCTTTCTCTACCGATCCTCGACTGAGTTTGAAGTTCAGAGGTCACACACACAGACACACACACACAGACACACACAGACACACACACACAGACACACAGACACACACACACACACACACACACACACACACACACACACACACACACAAAGGAAACCTAACAACCTCTATAATGGCTCCATACTATTTCCGAATAATGTTGATCAATTCCTACAATCACAGAAGGATTTCCTCAACTTCGGTCCAACCTGTCATCTTTTTAATGGATTCAACCATGTATAAAAACAAACTGAAATTGAAATCTGATATCAGAACGTACTAAAACTCCAAGAAAAAAAAAAAACAGGTCAAAACTAAACCTCAATTACGTGACCTTCTAAAAGCTGAAGCTACTAAAAATAGATCCAAAAATAAACACAAGTAATTTCATAAACATCCGGACATCACTATAAAAAAGCAGATAAAACCAATCTCTTTCTCTCATTCTCTCTCTCTCTCTCTATATATATATATATATATATATATATATATATTTATAATCTTAGGAATGTATATATATATATAAAATATAATTAGATAATTTACAAATCAATTCTGATTTTTGAAAGAATAATATATCATAAAAAATTGATTAAAAATTGATTAAATAATTTGAATAATATTTCTGTCACAACGAATTAATACATTAAAAATAAAGAGAATGTAAATATATGTCCTTTTTAAAAATAGGATAATAATTTAATATAATACATATTTGAAAAAATATTAAAACTTAACACTATAGTCCTAAATGTTAGGAGGAACTATACCGTCTTAATATAGATTTTAAAAAATTCACAACTCAATCAAATAAACTTATATTTGAAATTACTATTTGATTTAGTGTCTATATCAAAAATTGATATGTCTTAGATACATTAATCCAATTTCTGCTACAATATTTATTCATTACTCATCAAAGTTAACTTAAAAATGAAATGATAACGCTTCCTAATATAATGTTGCATATTGACCCCAGCCGAGCAGTCAAAATTGGAAATGCATCTGTGTAAATAACAGGTGCATCCAGTCGAAGGTATCAAGGGGATAACCTTGACTGTCGACAGGTTGAATTGAGTTGGCGTAAAACAATAATATAAATCGGTGCACAGGAAGTTCAAGTTAGTTGGAGATAAGATGCTGTAGAGAGAACCAGCACCCAGCAGAGGGGGCCCTCAGGACCCCCGATTGAGCAGTTGGAGTTCAGAGCCTCAGATCAGTTGGAGAGAAGATGCTGGAGTGAGAAACATGTCCCAGAGAGGCTAGGCCCCCAGGCCCCTGGTTGAGCAGCCCAGGAGAAAGGGAAAGAAACGCTGTTATGGCCATAAGAGTAGGGGTCAATATGTTGCAGTTCTGTTCGGTCTTCAACTCAACCTCTCACACAGTAAAACCTTTCGTACGAACCCTTTCAAATAAAGTGAGAGGTATATTTTTCTAAAGAACTGTGTCGCTCGTCTTTATTGTGTCGTCGTTATGATTCTGCATGCATCTGCATATGAGTATGCAACAATAAATAACAAGGTGTTCGCTACGATACGTTTCCTAAGTTGACGTTTAGTGAAATTAATATTTATATTAATTGTCTAGACTAGATAGACTATGTAAATGAATATTTAAAACAGACATTAATTTTCCATAGAAAATTAGGAATCAAATGTTATCTTCATTTTAATTATACTTTTCACCAGTAGTCCGGGAGAGCTGGGTTCAATCCCGGGTCGCGTCATACCAAAGACTTTTAAAATGGTACTTGCTACCGCTTTGCTTAACCCTCAGCAATATAAGGTACGTATCAAGGGTAAAGTGGAGCAATTCGTGGAAAGGAGAAGCGTCCTCCCCTACACCTCAGTGTAGTAGCTATTGAAAAGGGAGCCTTCGATTCAACCTCGACTATGAGCCCCAACTTTTTTAAAATCAAGTCTCAGTTTACTTGTAACATCTATCGATATTCCCCGGTTTTTAAAAAAAAAATCAGTTATAATTTAAATTTTAAGTCACGGGTTCTTTATAAAAAAAAAAGAGAAAGTTTAAAAATTATATTTATCAACATATAATGATATTTCCAACGAATAAAATTATATTTATATATTTTTAATGAAGAAATTAAAAAGATTTTAAAATTCTCTTTTCGCTGGAAGCATGGTTGGATTGTCTACATCGTATTCCAAGCATTGATGTATTTAATTCCATCTGATGAAGGTCATTTTGTAGACCTGAAATAAATTTATTATGGAACCGCTGAATTGAATTTTTTCGTGAAAAAATATCCAGAGAAGATGAATTGGGAATGATTCGAATTGAGAATGTAAAAGGGGATACTTATAAATATCCAGGAGTGCTCAATATATGAACATTAATATATATATATATATATATGTGTGTGTGTGTGTGTGTGTGTGTGTGTGTGTGTGTGTGTGTGTGTGTGTGTGTGAGGGGTGTTATTAGTGATCGTTGATTTAACATCACAAATATCATCCTTCACAATCCAGATGATGGTTTATGTTGCGTTCTGGTTAGTGAACGCTTGTAATATTAAATAAAGGACAAACCACGATATGAGAGGAAATAGAGATATATTCTCAGGAAAAAGTATATACAATAGAGAGACTATTAGTAGACAAGAACATAGGATTAGTGAACGCTTGTAATATTAAATAAAGGACAAACGACGATATGAGAGGAAATAGAGATATATTCTCAGGAAAAAGTATATACAATAGAGAGACTCTTAGTAGACAAGAACATAGGATTCGTGAATTCAGAATAAAGATATAGTCCAACGATAGTATTGGCTTCCGTTATTACGGAAGCAAGTAAGGTGAACTGGTGCGATCTCCAGGCTTCAACGCTCTAATATTATTCCTATAAAAAGCTGCTCTTCACCTTCTAGTCTGCCCTGGAATTAGTAGCTACTGCTATATATGGCAGATGGATTAGTTCATTGTGTTGGAAAAGGTGGGTGGTACCCAACAGTTTATTATAGTGTCTTCTCAATAAATCACTCCTTCTACTTGGATTACCTTGTTATCAATTTTTCTTCACACACACACACACACACACACACACACACACACACACACATATATATATATATATATAAACCAAAATTTTATCTTGGTGTCCCAAAATCTATTAACCTTAATGATTAGAAAATGTTTGGTTTAATTTTTTTGTCTAATGGCATATCAACCTTGGTGGGTTATTTAATGCCAAAGCCTTCCTTGTAGAAGAACAGTAGTGATACAATTTGTTCCATAGCTGGAAGGATGAGAGGGTTCATACCTCTCCCGAGGGTTTTAGTCCAAAAGGGAACATAGTACTTCGACTGGAGTTTGAACTTGCTTACTACGATGTCACAGTTTAGCACGTTAGCTATTACACTATGAGGACACCCCTCTCTTCTTTGTAGTTTTTATGAAAGTATCTTCAACTTTTAAAGAAAACTCAATGCATATTCATTGGGAATGAGACGTTTAAACGAGGTACGGGTTAACTCAATGGTATCTCATTGCTGACTGTGTGACCTCATTGGAGAGAATTTGTTCGTACATATTATTAACGTTCTCTTAAGTTTTCGAAATATTAAAAAAAGGCTTGATATTTTCCGGATAACAATTTTAATAAAGTATTCCTTGAGTTGAATGCTGTCTTACCAATTTTCTTTCTTTTTTTTTCTCTCTGGAACAATTAGAGAAAAAATGTTGTTTTTGCTACGCGATATTTATTTTTGATTTTATCTATTTCCAAAGTTAGCCAGTTTATCTGCTTTCCCGCAGACTATTAGTTCCTTGCTATCGCTCTTTTCTCGCGCAGAGCGAGCTCTTCAAAATAGCAGCAATGAGATTACAAATCGATTCACCCCTTATGATCTTACTGCCTGCTTTTGGCATTTGGCGGTAATTAGTAAGCCCTTCATTCTGATTGGTTGAGGTTTGCTAGCTTGAAATATGGGTAACTGGGCTAGCATCAGTTCACATGAGATCAGAGAGATAGTGATAGAAACGGCTGATTGATAAAAAGAAATAGAAATGTTTCCTCCGCAATATCAACTATCTTGGTGTCTCAAAATAAATGCAACCCATTTGGATGATAATTCATACTGCATCAACTTATCTTTCATCTGAGTCTTAAAAAGCAATCATATCTCTTCAGAAAGGTTAAACGAGATGACAAAGGCAGAAATTGTTTGACTTTATCCTAAAGAGCACGTGAAAGACTAAATTCTTGGGAAAATCTTCAGAACGACTTTTTCGGACTCCTGAGACAGAATCTATCACTGCATCTACATTGTCAGGAAATCTTGCAATCAACTTCCTGACAGATCTGGGATTTTTTGCCTTCTTGTTGAGGTTGTTTACTGACCCTGTATCTTGAAATTTGTGTACCCAACGATAAATTTGGTTTTTCTAGGGATAATTGCTAAGTTAAAAATTTTTTTGTTGCTTGCACAGTTTTTAAAGATTTTGTCTCCAAATAAGTCGTGACGCAAAACATTTTTTCCTCACTTGTTCAAAGCATTGAGATCAAAGATTAATTTTTGTTATAGTATACTATTTTCAAATCTGAAACAAGAAAGAACTCAGCCTTATTTGTAGAGTTATTAGCAGTCACAAGAGTCCCATATATATTGAGACACCCTGTACTTAAATAATGTGATGGTTACCGTCTTAGGAAATGGACATACCGACTCTAGTTCAAATCCTGGACGAGGATATTCATTTCACATAGCGCTAATATTCTTGAGAAACGTATAAATCCAACTATTTTCCTGCAGCTATGAGTAAATAGATGGACAGACTGGGCTCTTTAACCTTGATACGGTAACTGGTTTCGAAGAAGGAAAACTGATGTTATAGTCCGCAAAAAGAATTGACATTGTGTCACTTCCTGCTCGTGCGGGGGTTTTAGGTGAATATATTTAAATGCACCGATGGTGAAAAAATGAAAGATGATTTAAAATTAATATTTAATGAAAGAAAGCCGACTGAAAATCGGCAATTCGAAATTTGCGGCTTTATCTGAAGTCAAATCACAACCTATTCTTTAATTAACGAAATCATTTGACAGGACGTCGTTGCTTATTTGAGTATCAAGAATATCCTAATTTGATAATCAACCGAGTATTTACGTTCAAGTTACTGAGAGCCTCTCTATGTTTATAAAACTTATTCAATTCTTTGCATATGGGATCTTTCGATGATCCAAACTTTTTGGAAAATTTTTCAAATGAAATCTTTTCATGATTCTTGCCAATTTTGAAAGTTTTTGAAGCTGATGTAAGGCTCTACAAATGATATCTTTTCATGATTCTGGCCAATTTTGAAAGTTTTTGAAGCTGATGTAAGGCTCTACAAATGATATCTTTTCATGATTCTGGCCAATTTTGAATGTTTTTGGAACTTATGAAAGGCCCTACAAATGATATCTTTTTATGATTCTTGCCAATTTTGAATGTTTTTGAAGCTGATGTAAGTGTTCACACCTAAAATCTTTCGATGATTTTAGCTTTTTTGAAAGTTTCTGAAGCTTTTATAATCCTTTATATATGATGTTTTTCGATGATCCTAAGTCTTCTGTAAGTTTTTGAAGAATATATAATCCTCTATATATGATATACAGTTCCATTGGCCTAGCGGTTAGAGCATTCATCAATGGTTCAGGAGACCAGGGTTCAATCTTAGGTCAAGTCATACCAAAAAATCAAAAAGTGGTACTTAATGTCTACTTAACACTCACTATTATAAGGTATGAATTAAGGGTAAAGTGGATCATCCAGAGAAAGGAGTAGCGCACTCCCCTACACCTTGGTGTAGCAGCTATTGAGAAAGAAGCCTTCGAGTCACCCTTGACTAAGGTCGTCAACTTTTATGTATGATATCTTTTGATAATCCTATCTCTTCTGAAAGTTTCTAAGCTCAGGTAATCTTCTACATATGGTAAATATCGATGATCAAAGCAGTTTTGAATGGTTTTAAAGCTTATCTAATGGTTTATATGTAATATCTTTATATGATCTTAGTTTTTCAAGTATATGTAATGCTCCATAAATGGTATCTTTCGATGATATTGCGTTATTGCTGGTGCTTGTGTTTCACTCTGTTTGGCATTTGAAAGTATAATAAGGTTGGTCGTACACTTATAATGACCGTTTCAAGGGACAAGTTGCAATCTTTAAAGAACTTAAATCTGTTTTGGTCAGTAGGGTTAGATATTGTTTTATAAACTCCAGGGAATTTGGGATATAGTTTAACATCATGCAACAGAATTGGTATTTCTGTGTATTCTAGTTTTATAAGTTCCTGGGGATTATTTTCGACCGGAAATTATCATTCATCTCCTACATAGAATATTTAAAAACTAAAACCAGCCGCGGTCAACAACTCCTACGAGTAGTCGCCCCTACAAAATGGGGAGCTGACCATTAATCACTCCCTTAGTTATACAGAGCATTAGTCCATTCCCAGTTAGATTATGGTATATTTATCTATAGATATGCTAAGAAGTCCTACCTTAAAGAACTCGACCCAATCCTCCAAGAGGGCTTAGACTTTCTTAGGAGTCTTCAGAACTTCTCCAGTAGTCAGTTTATACACCGAAGCCCACGAAACTCACCTACAACTCAGATGTAAAATATTTGCTCTGCAGTATTACACAAAACTGAAATCCTGCCCATCCAACCCAGCTTACAAATTTGTCACTGAATAGACATTCATATCCCGTCTTTCCTTAGTTGTTAATAATAAAAATTAATCAACGGGCCTTTAAATATTAAAAATCCGACTATCATAAGTAAGTATACAAACAAATAAATCCAATTAAAAAAATCCTATAATAAGTCACAGCCGATTTTAAAAGACGCTCCTTGAAAGAAACACAGTAAAAAATACACATAAACAAGCCGGTCAAGTCATGGCTAACGTGAAACGCACCTTTTCCACACTTTATGAAAACATATTAAAGCAAGCGCTCTCACAACAGGGATAGAACTATATATATGAGACGAACCAACGGCACTTTAATCAGACAACATTCTTCAAACTAATGGATATCATATTTACCAACCCCTCTGCTCGGGCAGGATATGACACAAGGTCATTTTTAAGCGGAGTTTAACAGGTTTGAATTCAGAGTTTTCCTTCTCCTAGACTAGTTGCCTCACCAAGGCTAAGGAACCTAGTCTGTCCTACTATTTACCCATAGCTGGAGGGAGAATAATTGGATTCATACCTTTTCCAAGGGTATTAGTGCTATGTGAAATGCAATCAGTCTCGTCCAGGATTTGAATTCGTGTCGCCGTGTTCATTTCCTACGACGATAACCATTACACCACGGGCACCTCCAAAAACTAATGAATATACTACTCCAAAAGAATACTTTACATCACTTTTCATATAGCATATCAACTGCTTTTAAGATTTTATTTTTTAAAAAACTTTTTAAGAAAATTATTTTTTGACAAAATTTTTTTTTTCTAACGATGACCTAATTGAGAATCGTCAAAAAATGAATTACATAAAATAATCCTATTTGTTTTACCAATTTTGTTCAATATATATATATATATATATATATATATAACACACACACACACACACACACAGACATAAACACACACACACATATATATATATATATAATGAAAAAATTGGTAAAACAAATAATATATATGCTCCCCAACCTCTGTGGGTTTGAGTTCTCTCGTGAGGGAAGTAATGGTTGCCACTAGCGTAAAGTAAGGCTCTTCAAATGAATTGAGCTCTCGGTAGCCGTTAAGCGGATATATGTAAACAAAACAAATGTAATAAATTAGCGTTTAAATTTCCTTCGCTTGCGCTAGTTTCCTCGTGGCTGAGTGGTAGAATCTTGTATTGCCTTTTCAGTCAGCCAGGTTTCGATCCCAGCTTCGGGAATCTAACCTCTCTAGCCATACTGAAGAGTTCTGATATAACGAAACAGTCTGTCTGTGGATGACTATATAAAGGGAACAAAGTTGGTTAGGGAAATTGGAATATTTCTATTGTGTTATTTGTCTGGATTGTTCTCAATTAGTTTCAACCTTCACCTATTCATACAAAGAAAGATTCTGTGAAGAAATCTTTATTTTTCAGAAATTAAAAATAGTTGAGATGCTTTTAGAAAAGAAAACAAAGATGTACTTGCCGTATTGTATATCTATTCCTTGAATAAAAATGACTATCTGGTATCCCTTTGTCTTCATTTAACCTTCATATATCTTTTGTCAGGACAACTGGCAAACGGACTTTATATTTTGGAGGGTGCATGGGAGTGGTGTGTTTCAAATTAGCCGTGACTGTTTGAATAGTTTGGAATTTTTGGGGGTGTTTTATGTCATCTCAAAAATGTCCATCCAATTTCAAAGCAATATCATTCAGTTTGATGTTAAGTCCATGAATGTGCGACTGCAACAATATCAATTGAACAGCCAAAGAATCCTTCATAAGATGACAACTCTGGAGTCAGACAGGGTATCGGGGACAAAGTATCATTACAGTTGGGTATCACCTACCTTTTCAGCATAATGAGCCGTTCCATCTGCCATATATGGCAGTAGCGGAGATCAGTCTGGGAATAAGCCTACAAGTCAGATCAGAAGAGCCGTTCCTATTGTTGAAGTATATCATTGCTCTATCACTAATCCTATGTTCTTATTACTAACAGTCTCTCCCTTGTAAATACTCTTCCTGTAAATATAACTATTTACCTCACATATCGTGGTTTGTCTTATTATTACTAATACTTGTGTTCACTAACCAGAACACAACAATTACCATTGAGCCAAAGTGCTCCAGCAATATCTTACTATTATCTACATAAACCCTGTTCACTTATGAGATTCATGTCAATTAGAGTGACAGCTAAGTTAATCATTAAACCGGGTGCTCTCCCAGTAGAGAATATATATATATATATATATATATATATATATATATATATAAACTTTTATCAGACAATATTCTTCAGACTAATAGATATGCTACTCCAACAGAACATTTTACATCGTTTTTCATATAGCATATCATCATCTTTGCAAACATTTCTTCTGAAACTTAAAAAAAATTCCCTTTTCCACTGAAAACTTTTTCTCTTATCGATAACCAAAGGTCAAAACTACTTTAGAATAGTAGAACCCGCCCCAAATAGTTGACCCCCCAAATAGTTGACTCTCCAAATAGTTGATCCCCCCAAAATAGATTAAATATTTGTCTTATCCCTTTAGTTCATTTATATATATATATATATATATATATATATATATATATATATATATATAAGATAGCTGACTATAGTCGTGCGTGACCCGAAGGCTTTCTTTTCTATAGCTACTACACCAAGGTGTAGGGAAGGGCGCTACTCCTTTCGCTAGATTGCTCCACTTACTCTGACCTTATAATGCTGAGTGTTAAGCAAGGAGGAGTGAAGTACCATTTTTTGAGTTTTTGGCATGACTCGACGGGGGATTAAACATCGGTCTCCCGGAACATTGTTGAAAACTCTTTCCATTTTGCTAATAATGAACAAAAGGGAGATGACAAATAGGAATTTCTATTTTGTTATTTATGTTTTTCTTTTTCTAAATTAGTTTGCAGCTGAAAAGAAATCAGATGAACCGTTAACAAAGCTTTTATCAGTATGTTGTATAGCAGCTCGTACAAAGTTACTTCCGGCATCGCGGGAGTATAAAAGACGCCGTGTCTCTTAAGCCAGGGACAGAAGCGAGACAGAAACAGAAGCAGAGACAGAAGAGCTCGGCAGGACGTCGGTCAGTTGAAGACTAACTTCGGTCTTAAAACTCACAGCGAGAGACTTATAATACTAGTCGAACTGTAACACTTGAGTTAATAAATAATCAATTCTGTTTTACTGTGTATCGGTTCCTTACCACGATATAACACAGTAAATCACTCTAGAGTCAGATATGGTATCGGGGACAAAGTCGCGTTACCACTGAGCCAAAGCGCTCCAGCTATATCTTATTATTATCAACATAAACCATGTTTTCTTACAAGATTCGTATCAATCAGACAGACAGCCAAGTGCAACATATTCGAATCAGCAGGAAACGCAACGAAAATTGTTTATCTGTTTGCACCCTCTTTGTTGCACCACTTATTGAATCTCTTTTCAGCCAACAGAAACTATTTTACAGCTCCTTCTTTTCTTGGCACACCTTCATATCTCAGATGCTCGTTTACATCTCTTCTCCTGTGGCATTAAACCTGATGAACAGCCCAGAGAAAGAGAAGAAAGACATTGATTTAAGAGGGACCTATAAAGTGTTAGGAACATTTGTCACCAGCGCAATGTGTTGAGTTTTCACTAATATTTGTCTAAATGTATGAGATGTGATTCTGTTACTACAAGAGCGGGTTAAAAGTTTTGCAATATTTTATTAACAAGAGGCAATACTTAGCTGCCCCGGAAGCCTTTGCTGAGGTCGTGAACGTTACTGACCATATTAGCCAGTGAGATACCGAGTAATACTCATCGGATTCGCCTCTATACCTTCGAGAACGGAGGGGTTGGGGTTCTTGTAATCCAAGCAGAACTTCTTTAATCATCTTGTTATTTCACTCCGATAAACTGCGACTTTACCTTTCGTATCCCACTCAGCTGTGGCTGTAGAATACACCAACTGCATCTCTGCATAATGGTTAGAGTGTTGGCCAATGGCCCGGGAGACCTGGCTTCAATACCAGGTCGAGTCATACCAAAGACTCAATAAATGGTTCTTGATGCCGCCTTGCTTAACACTTTACCTTTTGTACAATAAATGTTTTTGGTTGCTTCCCCGACGGACGTTATGACTCGTAAAACATAAATTCCCGAAATAGACTTCGTTTCAAGTTCATCCGTGCGGCTTTCAAATCATACACTGTATGAAACAAGGCAAAACGGGTACTTCCTCCGGTTGTGTACTAGTTTATTAGTAGCTTTATCTTTTAACAAGCCGGTGTTCATTTGTTTACACACAGTTAATTGGTTTCAAGTATGACTAATACCAATAAATTTTAATGGTTTCAAACACTGCTATCTAATACGAATAATTCTACTTAATATTAATCCTTTATTTGTATACAGTTTAATGGTTTCTAGTATTGGTATTTAGCACGTAAAATTCAAAATAGTTCTTTTTAATATTGAGCATTTGGTTGTCCACAGTTAAATGGTTTCAAGTATAGTAAATGATTGAATAATTTCTCTTTGACTCATGAATTGGACACTGACAGGTACTACCAGACCAAGTCAGATTGTACTGGGGAGCAATGACAATTAAATGTGACAATACCCCCTCGCCCCCCCGAATACATCAACTTCTTCGAAACCATTTCAATATTGGCCGGTGATCATCTAGTGGTTCCGATAGGGGTATTGCACATTTCTTTACGGCACAAGAAATACAATCAAGGGAATCGGAGAAAAAACAACAACAAATGAACAAACGAACAATATGCTTGGGTTAACTCAAGTGTAAGATGGGTGATTCTATGACACTGTGCACTTCTTTGTGCATATGTAGACTAACGCTAGCGTGAATTTCTAGCGAAATTTCTACAAAGCTACTAGGAATGCCAACCCATCTTGACCGGTCTTCCCTCCCTGCTGCTGCTGGACTATATCTCATGCGAGTGGACTCTCAGATGACCGGTGTCGATTCCCAACCGCCACTCTCCGCCTCTCGTCGCCAACTGCCTTCCCTGAGTTCCTTTGTCCAACTCCCTCACTGGCGTTCTCTTCCTACTTCCGGTCGAGTCGAGATCTCGAGTCCAAACCCTTTGTCTGGTTTCGCGCCAAAACAGACAAAGGTTTTGTTTGCTTGGCGGACCACCTACATAGTGTCACAGAAAGGGTACTCCTCATTTCCCAAAGTTTCGGGAGTGGAGTCTCACCATTAGATGCATTTTCGTGTCATGCCTAGGATACTCGTTAAGGGGGGTGATCTTACCCCTCAGAAGAGGTACATTCTACGTATTCTACAGCTGCACCCTAAAGGGCGGTTTAATCGAGAAAAAGCTGAGTGGATAAAATGTAAAGAAAGGAGAGAGGAGGCTGAGTGGCAGTTGAAGTAGAAACGGATGAAAAGAACTGAAGAAGAAACTGGAAGTGGCAGACTGTCAAGGAAATGGCGAGAGAAGAATATTCGAGACTTGGAAAAATTGGAACCGTATCAAGAAATAGAAATGACTTTTCATTAACCATGTTTTCTCTACCAACGTGTTTTAAAACTGTATCTTCGTTTTTTTTTCTTTATTTCATTCTATTTTATTTATTTTTTATCTATTCTTTTTTCTGTAATGGTATCTATTCTGGTCGGTCATTCATCGATTTTCAAACTCATGAAAAAAAATGAACCTTCGGAGGACTTGAATTCGCAAAACACAAACGATGGTTTAATTTCTGGGGTGATTATTAAATTTGATTGACACTTGAAGGCCGGTGAATGAATCAACCGAAATGGCAAACAGTCAAGGAAATAGCGAGATAAGAATATTCGAGACTTAGAAAAATTGGGACCGTATTAAGAAATAGGAATGACTTTTCATTAACCATATTTTCTCTACCAACGTGTTTTAAAACTGTATCTTCGTTTTTTTTCTTTCTGTCAATTTTATTTTATTTTATATTTATTTTTGGTGATTCTAGTGAATCAATTCATCGATTCTCAAAATCTTCATAGAAGGTAGTTTAATGTCACACCCAGGACACATGTCGGGTGGACAGTCTTACTTTTGTGCAGAGATGCCGTCGGCATCTTCTGCGGCCCCAGTTTACTGGGTGGACGATGAATTTGCAAGACGATGAATTTGGAAGACGATGAATTTGCTTGACGATGAATATACCGACGATGAAGTTCCCATACGATAAATTCACCTGAAGAAGAATTTACGAAGAGTTCTTTTTCATCAAATATTTGGTTGTTATAGCATCAGAGATCTGTGTGAATATCCGAGAGGAAGTGTTGTTACTATAAGACATTGATTTTTATCAGCTTTTTTTAATTTCATATTTGGTATTTTTTTCAGAACGCTTCGACGACTGTTATTGTCCATTCTTCTTTATGGCGTAATTCCGAACATCTGTTTAAGTTACTATATAATATATCTTGCTCAGTCGGCTGGGGCTGTAGAATACACCGGCTGCTTCACTGCAGAGGGGTAAAACTCCCTCAACGAGTGCCCTGTTGGCCCAGTTGGCCGGGGCTGTCGAATAAACCAACGGTATCTCTGCAGAGAAGTATGACTCCCTGAACGAGTGTCCTGTTGGACCAGTTGGCCGGGGCTGTCGAATACACCAACGGCATCTCTGCAGAGAAGTATGACTCCCTCAACGAGTGTCCTGTTGGACCAGTTGGCCAGGGCTGTCGAATACACCAACGGTAAATCTGCAGAGAAGTATGACTCCCTCAACGAGTGTCCTGTTGGCCCAGTTGGCTGGGGCTGTCGAATAAACCAACGGCATCTCTGCAGAGAAGTAAGACTCCCTCAACGAGAGTCCTGTTGAACCAGTTGGCCGGGGCTGTCGAATACACCAACAGCATCTCTGCAGAGGAGTAAAACCATACCAATGAGTGTCTTGGATATGACACTAAACAAGATGATGGCGAGGTTCCTGTAACGCTGAAGCTTTGGAGAATGCAGAGTATCTCTTCATTGCCATCGCTCCCAGATCCACTCAAGCTCAAAGTGGAAGCACCTAATAGGATTTTATCTATGGATCAAATAGAACTAAAGTGTGTAATTATGCTAAACTGAATTGTTTGAAATAGAACTGTTTATATATATAAATGGATTTGGCATTAATGTCCTACAATGGTTGATGTGCCATAAAACCCAATCAAACCAGACCAAACCTACATTATATATCATAGATTTTATATTTCATTTCACCATTCTATGACGATTTTCCTGTTCTAAGCTATGATTTGATAAGAAAAGTTGACTCTTCTTAAAAAGCCGATTCATTCTTGTTTCTAAATAAAATCAACCAATTTAAATATACGATTAAAGATGCGGACAGAGACAGAAAAATAAACTATAAAATATGAAGGTGACAGTGATACCAATTGTAACTGGTGCACTTGGAACGGTCCCCAGAAGCATGATATTGGAAGAGTTGGAAATCGGAGGACGAGCCAAAACCATACAAATCAAAGCATTACTGAAATCAGCTAGAATGCTGAGAAGAGTCCTGGAGACTTGAGGAGACTTGCTGTTACTTGGACTCCAGTGGAAAATCATCAGCTATCACTGGTATAAAAAACTCTCAAGGGAGACATACTCTTGCGACCATAATTTGTTATAGCAATAAATGGCACTTATTTATAGCCAACATTTTAGGGGAAATTTATATTTAAATGAATCTTAATGTTTATTATTTTTTCTCTAAAAGATGTCTGGTCGTAATTCTCCCATTTTGTTATTAGCATTAAAAAATACTTGGCAGTTTACCAATCCTTTTTTTCTGATCAAAGAAAATTTATATACAAATGACTTAATGCTTAACATTTTTTTATAAAAACTTATCACAGTACTTGAATATTTTTTTTTATTACTAAGCACTGAAAAATATTTCTCAAACATTTTGTTTCAACTGAGAATAGGTTACAATAGTTATTGTAAGATTGTTATTAAAGTTTACTTTATAAGCAATAAGAAAATATATCATCATCATCATGTCGCGCTGGTAGCATGGATATCCCTGACCCTCTCTCGCCACTACTCCCTATCGTTCATCGCCCTAGGCAGGTCTTCAGGACAACATCCTGACTAACAAACCGGCAAGAGTGAGTTCGAGTCTGATTGAGTGCCGCATTAATTCGGCCAAGTGCGACATCAAAGCAAAACGCTTAGTAAATTAATACAGGAAAATAACATTAAAAATAATACATCAAAAGAGAAGAAAAAACGGCTGTTGGGATAGTTCAAACGGGAAACGAGGAAAGGAAATTGCTCATGAGATAAACTGGACATGAATACTGAGAAGGAAACTTGAAAAAAGAAAATAAATCTCTGTCTATTGAAGCAAATAATAAAAAAAGCCATTCCTCAGAAAAGAAAAAGATGAGATTACGTGGTGCATTCAATAGGTTTCCAGACCTTTTTTGTACTGGAATTTAAAATTGTCGTAGAGTTATGAAAATTCAGTATGTTATTACTATACGTCTTATGAGATGACTGACCAATTTTTATGATTTCAGGTTCAAATCAACAGCTAAAACAGCAATTGGAATACACCCTACTAAATCCTGATTGTCACAGCAGGTGAATTTCAAAAATGCAATCTGGACGTGAGGACACTTTAGAAGAACAATATGCAATAAAATTCTGTTTTAAACTTGGAAAAAATACCACAGAAACGTATGGAATGCTTCAGACTACTTTTCAACCATCTTGCATGAATAGAGCATTAGTTTTTGAGTGGCATAATAGATTCAAGGAAGGCAGGGAGTCTGTTAGGGATGATGAGAGGTGTGGGAGGAGAATAAAGTCAATACACCAGAGCTGATTGGCCAAAGGGCTTAGGGTTACTATGTTGAGGTTTTAAGGGAGTTCAGGAAGAGATTCCTTGGGAAGAGGCCAGCAGTCTTCAAATCGGGTCAGTGGCATTTCCAGCAGCACAAAGTACTAGTCCACAATTTCATCCTTGTCACAGACTACTTGACCAAGATGGGCATCAAGACAGTTCCTCACCCTCCCTATAGTCCAGACCTTGCTCGCTGTGACTTTTGCTTATTCCCTAAGCTCAGAGGCTGTCGTTATGAGACAATTGAGGAGACGACGAAAGTCATTGACACGCTCACACAAGACAACATCCATGGGGCCTTCAAGAAGTTGTTGGAACAGTGCAACAAGTACATTGCAGCCGGAGGAGACTACTTCGAAGGAGACTAGAGTTTTATGAGTGTACAATCAATAAAAGTGCCCATACGAAAAAAGTCTGGAAACTTATTTAATAATCCTCGTATTAGTAAGGTGAAAGTAGAATTATTTTAGTTTCTATACTGCTCTGCTGGCCTACATATGAGAACCTTGATTTATCACACGTTTTTGAATATTTTTTTTCATCCATCCAAGAAGAAACATGCTACAAAAACAGAATCTGTACGGCAACCTACCTCCCATTTCTAAAACCATCCAAATAAGACGAACCAGACAAGAGTCGTTCTCATATGGACGCCTTCACACAGACGTGTAAGAGTTGTTCGACTTACTAGAACTTATCTACAACAACACTGTATGGACACAGAATGTAGTCTAGAAGACCTGCCGAAAGCGATGGACGATAGGGATGAAAGGCAATAAAGAGCCAGGGAAACCCGTACTAGCAGCACATAATATATATATATATATATATATATAAATCGCGACGGAATTAACGGTTTCCACTCGCGTAATGCAAAGCTCTTCCACCGAATTGAGCACTCCAGTCTCCATTTGCTTGAATGTAAACAATGGAAAATTAATACATATACGTTAAAATTCCTTCGCTTGAGGCATCTCGCGTGTCTAACCACACCGATGAGTTGTGATAGAACGAAACAGTCCGTCAGTGGATGACAATATATATATATTACTGGCTTGATTGGTATAATGGCTAATTTGTTTGCTAATAGTCCGAGAGACCTGGGCTCAATCACAGGTCGTGTCATGCCAAAGACTTCAGAAATGGTACTTGATATTTCCTTGCATAACACTCAGCATGATAAAGTACGGATCCAGGGTAAGTGGAGTAATCCTGGGAAAAGATTGCCGCCCTCTCCTATACCTTGATGTAGAAGCTGTTGGAAAGGGAACCTTCGGGCTCCCTCAACTTGGGACGGCCAACAACTAATACATTGTAGGCATGCTTTTTAAAAGATGAGTGATTAGGAATTGGAGTTGATTTTTTATAAGACTTTTCTTGTTAATGAGTGAGATGTCGCAAATGAGGATGAAGGCTGGTTGATAAGTGTTAGAAATCAGAAATTTCGGACAATTATTAACCAGCGTTGATCCTCATAAATGAGACAGGGCTAATGAAAACACTCCACTCTTTATCCTTGTCAATCCACAAGAAAATTTGCTGCATAAATACGCACACTCAGACTCACACAATCACACGTACACACATGCTCACACATATCATATATATATATATATATATATATATATATTGCGAGAGAGAGAGAGAGAGAGAGAGAGAGAGGGGGTCAGATACAAAGATCGAAGCAAAGAAAAAGACAGAGAGAAAAACAGACATACAAACCGACGTCGGCAGATATATTTAAATTAGTAAATTGATCTACGTAAATATATAGAGTTAAATGTTGGCCTATTGGAACGCGGCCGGGTGTAGACAAAGAAACGTCAATAAATTTATTTAGTGTAAAATGTAGAGCACAGGTTATTCCCAACGGAGAGTGGTGACGTCATTTAGCGAAGCAAATTCCGAATTAGCACGACTTAGGCTGGAGACACAAGAAGAAGATCGAGTGTGTGAAGAAGGTGATCGGGAAAAGCGTTAGGAAAGAAGGGGGAAAAAGAATACAAGTAGAAGTAGAAACAAATAAGATGGGGATTGAGAAGAAAATGGAAGAAGCAGACGTTAAAGGAAATGGCGTGAGAAGAACGTTCGAGACTTTGCAAAATTGGAACAGTTCCAAGAATCTTCGTCAGTTGGTTATAAATATGTTTATATCTATCCAAATTCATATATTGAAAAATAATGGCCGTTTTGTATGATATATTTAAATAGAAAATAAGTCATTGTTATCAAATGAATCTAACATTTCAAATTCTTTTTCTTTCTCACGCTGTTTCTCCCTATTTCCTTCTCTCTCTTCATCTCTCTCTCTCTCTCTCCATCTCTCTCTCTCTCTCTCGATATATATATATATATATATATATATATATATATAAGGAGGTGCCCGTGGTGTAATGGTTATAGTCGTAGGAAATGGACACGGCGACACGAGTTCAAATCTTGGACGAGACTGATTGCATTTCACATAACACTAATACCCTTGGAAAAGGTATGAATCCAATTATTCTCCCTCCAGCTATGGGTAAATAGTAGGGCAGACTGATCTACAGCCTTGGTGAGGCAACTAGTCTAGGAGAAGGAAAACTGAATTCAAACCTGTTAAACTGCACGTAAAAATTGACCTTGTGTCATATCCTGCCCGAGTGAAGGGATTGGTAAATATATATATATACCAATCTGCCCATATCTATCTATCTATCTATCTAAGGCGAAATCTTGTTTCTACGAGACTGGTTTGATAGGGTCGTAGCTTCATCCGCAGTTATTGATTGAATATCGATCTAATGTATACGGTTTGAATATATGCGATTCATATTCTTCATTGGATTAAGTGCATTGACAAGGAAGAGCATTGGAAAATAGATATTTATTGTAAGATATTTTTCTCATGAGAGACAGAGAGAGAGAGAGAGAGAGAATTTTTTTATCAAGATAAATCGCCAGAAAACGCGATAGATAGCCAGATAGATCGTGCTATTTTTTTGCTTCCTTCTACTGTCTTTAACAGTTAAAAATATCGACCGATCTCAATCTATCTGTCTATCTATCTATCTATGCATGCAAGCATATTCTGATCAATATATTCATGTCGGGATATAGTTGCTTGGTATCTATAGATACGACTGGATGTGATAGATTTTCTATCTATCTATCTATCTATCTATTTCGTATCTAAGCCGAATGATTGTTATTCAACAATCATTGACAAACGGCAACGTTAGGTCATTCTTTTAACTTGTTTCTGTTTTACTCCTTTTTTATATAACTTAGAGGCCTATGCACTTTGTCTAGAGATTCGATTTCGTGATAAAATAAACTCTTAATGAATACAACCTCAAATACAGACGCTACACTAGAAAATACAAAACATGGCACAAGGCTATGGGGATTTCTGTCTTGTGGATTTTTCCTTGCTCCCTAGAGCGCAGGTTTTTGTTTGCTTCAGTGGTTTGGTCTATTAGTTTAACGGCGTATCAACTCTTTACGGGTTATTTTTAGGCTATTGGTCATTTGGAAGTCAGATCTGACTGATGAAATAAAACTCAGCTTCTTCCAAGCAGCTGTCGTATCGATACTACTATATAGATGCACTACATGGACGCTAACTAAACATGTGGAGAAAAAGCTTGACGGTAACTACACCAGAATACTTCGAGCAATATTGAACAAGTCATGATGAGGCAGCACCCCACAAAGCAGCAGCTGTACGGCCACCTACAACCTTCACGAAAACTATCGAAGTTAGACGAACCAGACATAAGGAACATTGCTGGAGAAGTAGGGACGAGCTCACAAGGGATGTACTCCCGTGGACCCCTTCACATGGACGAGCAAAGGCAGGACGACCAGCTAGAACCTACATACAGTAACTCTGTGCCGATACGGGAAGTAACCTTGAAGACCTGCCGGAAGCAATGGACGATGGGGAGGGATGGCGAGAGAGGGTCAGGGATATCCGTGCTGATGACGTGACATGATGATGATGATGATGGGTTATTTAACGGCTAAATTTGATTCATTTGAAATTTCATTTGTATATCTTTAAAAGTAATTACTACAGTTCCAATTTTTAAACGCACTTTTTTGACTATAATCATTTTGGTATATATTTATATGGTTTCAAGTATTCCTATCTTATACCAATAATTTATATATTTTAATGAACCTATTCCTATTTGATCATATCGATTTGTTTGTACACTAATATATTTTCAAGTATTCCTATCTAATGACAATAATTTGCGAGCAATTATAGGATTTTAAGTAACGGCTAATAATTTTTCCGTTCCAGCTGACCAAAGGTTAAAACTGAGAGAAAGCGAAAAAAAAGATACGTACCTTGACCTTGCTCGAAAACTGAAAAAACTATGAAACATGAAAGTGACAGTGATACCAATTGTAACAGTCGCCAAAAGGATTAGTACGGTAACACCAGTTGTGATTGGAGGTGCTCGTGGTGTAATGGTTATCGTCGTAGGAAATGGACACGGCGACACGAGTTCAAATCCTGAACGAGACTGATTACATTTCACATAGCACTAATACCTTTGGGAAAGGTATGAATCCAATTATTCTCCCTCCATTTATGGGTAAGACTTCATTGACATTGCTGCCTATTCCACTTTGGCCCGTAAGGGTAGCACCTGATTGGGTCCTGTCTATGGGTCAGACAGAACAAATTGAGTGCAAACAAATAACTGATGATAAATTGTGACTGTTATATAGTAATACTTAAAACCACACAACTGTGTACAAAAAAATCCCAGGTTCGTTAAAGAATGTTGTCTACAAAACGTATTTAGAAATCATATATGAATGATATATGTGCATTAAGTGGATTCGGCATTAAATAACCTACAATGGTTGATATGCCATAAAACCAAACCAAACCAAACCAAACCAAACCAAATCATATATATTTAATATATATGTATTAAAAGGATTTGACTTGAAATAACCTACAATGGTTGATATGCCATAAAACCATACCAAACCAAACCAAATAATATATACTTAATATGTATGTATAAAGAGGATTCGGCATTAAACAACCTACAATGACTGATATATCATAAAACCAAATAAAAAAAAAAATATTTAATATATATGTATAAAAAGGATTCGGCATTAAATAACCTACAATGATTGATATACCATAAAACCAAACCAAACCAAAAAATATATATTTAATATATTTGTATAAAGAGGATTCGGCATTAAATAACCTGCAATGGTTGATATGCCATAAAAACAAACCAAACCAAAAAATATATATTTAATATATTTGTATAAAGAGGATTCGGCATTAAATAACCTGCAATGGTTGATATGCCATAAAAACAAACCAAACCAAATCATAAATATTTAATATAAATGTAGGAAGAGCATTTGGCATTAAATAACCCACAGTTGTTGGTATGCCATAAAACCCTAACCAAACCCAACCAAATCTTATATATTTAATAAAAATGCATAAAGAATATTTGGAATTAAATAACTTACAATAGTTGATAGCCATAAAACTAAACTCACCGAAACCAATCTATTTTCCTAAGATCTCCAGAACATTTAAATTCAATTATGCCCAAAACAACCCTTTTTCGATGTAACTCACCTCACTGCATCTTATTAACCCCACCAACATGGTGATATTTACTTCGAGTTAGCAATATAAATGTGAATTTTGTGGTTGGTTTGTGTTCAATGGCATATCAACATTTGTGGCTTATCTAATGCCAAATCCTGTTTATATACGTACAAGCGAATAGTTTGTGGTTAACTTTATATATAAACAAGTTGTGAAAATTAATTTGTTTGCATACCGTTAAAATGTCTGAAGTATTCCTATCTAACACTAATAATTCTATATGATATTAATATATATTTACCAACCCCTCCGCTCGGGCAGGATATGACACAAGGTCAATTTTTAAGCGGAGTTTAACAGGTTTGAATTCAGAGTTTTCCTTCTCCTAGACTAGTTGCCTAACCAAGGCTGAAGAACCTAGTCTGTCCTACTATTTACCCATAGCTGGAGGAAGAATAATTGGATTCATACCTTTCCCAAGGGTATTAGTGCTATGTGAAATGCAATCAGTCTTGTCCAGGATTTGAACTCGTGTCGTTGTCTCCATTTCCTACGACGACAACTATTACACCACGGGCACCTCATAATTCTATATGATATTAACCATTTGCTTGCGCATAGTTAAATGGTTTCCAGTATTCTTATCTAACACTAGTAATTTTATCTAATATTAATCATTTGTGTCTATATGATTAGATCGTTTCTAGTATTTGTATTTAACACTTAAAATTCAAAATAATTCTTTTTGAGATAAAACATTCGGTTGTGCAGGGTTAAATTGTTTCAAGTATTGTAAATAGTTGAAAAATTCAATTTGACCCTGACAGGTACTACCATACCAAGTCTGAGTGTACCTGGGAGTAATGGTAATGAAAGTTCCAGGAGTGGAGCCTCACCATCAGATACATTTTTCTGTCATACCCAGAATTCTCTTTTGCGGGTTGGTCTTACCCCTCAACACAGATGCATTCTACGTATTCTACAGCTGCACCCTAAAGGGCGGTTTAATTGAGAAAAGGCTGAGTGGGTAAAATGTAAAGAAAGGAGAGAGGAGGCTGAGTGGCAGTTGAAGTAGAAACGGATGAAATGAACAGATGAAGAAACTGGAAGTGGCAGACTGTCAAGGAAATGGCGAGAGAAGAATATTCGAGACTTGGAAAAATTGGAACCGTATCAAGAAATAGAAATGACTTTTCATTAACCATGTTTTCTCTACCAACGCGTTTTAAAACTGAATTTTCTGGTTTTTTTCTCTCTATTTCATTCTATTTTATTCATTTTTTTTATCTATTCTTTTTTTTTTTTTTTGTAATGGCATCTATTCTGGTCGGTCATTCATCGATTTTCAAACTCATGAAAAAAAATTTTTTAAAATGAACCCTTCGGAAGACTTGAACTCGCAAAACACAAACGATGGTTTAATGTCTGGGGTGATTACTAAATTCGACAGACACTTGAAGGCCGGTGAGTGAATCAACCGAAAAGGTTTAAAAAAAGAAAAGAAAAAAAAAAAAACAATAACAAACAAACAAAAAACCAACAACCCCACCAAAAGACCAAAGCAAAACGAAACAAAACAACTTGTTCGATTTATTTATGCATTGGTTTTAATGGCATGCCAACCCGTCTTGGGTTATTTTATCCTTCAAAATTTGCTTATCACGTTCAAATATTCCAAATATTTAATATATATGTATAAAGAGGTTTGGGCATTAAATAACCTAAAATGGTTGATATGCCATAAAACCAAACCAAGCCAAGCCAAGCCAATTCCTTTATATTTAATATATATGTATATTCAGTTGTATGGTTTGGTTCGGTTGTTTTTATGGCTTATCAACCCTTGCGTTTTATTTGATTCCAAATCTTAGTTGCACACACGCACACACACACACACACACACACACACACACACACATATATATATGTATGTGTGTATGATTTGTAAGCGAATATTTATTCTAAACGAGACAAAGCTTACCTGTTTCCACACAGGTAAATGGTTTCAAGCAATGCAATCTAATAGGAATAATTCTATTCGATATCAACGTTTTCATTGCTATATCCTCCGATATTCTTCAGGTATATTTTGTCGCAGTTTTTGTCTAACTGCTGGCTGTGAGTTCAGTCCCTGTGCTGGGAGAGAAAATTAAGTTTACAAAAGCGAAATAACTAAATAAAGCGAATTAACTAAGACTGGATTTTCTAAGACATAAAATCATGAATTAGAACTATCTCGTTGGATTGAGTAAAAGGTTCCTGGAGGTTACCGATTACAACAAAAGACAACCGAGGAAAACCGGAGAGTAACATGACCGAAACGTTCTGAATATAAGACTCAAGACGAAAATAAGTGACCAGGGTGTGTAAATAATTGCTAAGTTATACATTATCTTTTTACTCTTTTAAGAGTTTTTCACACCAGCGTTAGACGATAGTGTCTAACTTGAGTTTGAGTGACAGCCAGTCTCCCCAAGTCTCCAGGACTTTTCTCCGTATTCTGACCAATCTTAATAATGCTGTAGTTTGGATGGTCTCTGCTCGTCCTATTATTTCCAAGTCATCCAATCGCTATACCAATCCTTTTGGGACTGTACCAAGGGCACCAATTACAATTAGTATCACCGTCACTTTTATGTTCCAGTTTTTTAAGTTCTCTAGCAAGATCCAGACACTTTTTTCTTTTCACATTCTTTCAGTTTTATACTATGGTCAGCCATAACATCAAAGTTCACAATTTGTTAGGTCTCTTTTTTATTGTTCCCTATCACTAGGTCTGGTCGTCTGGCCGAGATTGGGTGATCCGTTTGTATCTCAAAAGTCTGTGCGTATAATTGTTATTGTTATTCTTCTCTTTAAAATTTTTCCTACCAGTTTTTCGCTGAAGTTTGAGTGACAGCAAGTCTCCTCAGGTTTCCAGGACCTTTCAAAGTATCCAAACTGATGTTAAAATTGCTGGGGTTTGTATAGTCTCGATTTTTCCACTGATTCTTCCCGTCTCTTTTCTAGACACTTGGAAACCGTTTCAAGAGCCCCAACTCAAATTAGTATCACCATCACCTTCATGTTACACAGTTTTTTCTACTCCCTGGCAAGATCTTGGTACTTATCTTTTCGTTTTCTTTTATTTTCACTCTAAGGTCTGCTGGAACGGCAGAATCTACCAAAAGCCAAATTCTTTCCTTCCTGTTATTGTTTTTTCTTTGTATTCTTTTGCACCTAGTTGCTTGCATTCAGTTTTGTCAGTCGGTCCTATTGAATGCATCATCATATCGCGCTGGTAGCACGGATATCCCTGACCCTCTCTCGCCACTCCTTCCTATCGTTCATCGCCCTAGGTAGGTCTTCAGGACAACATCCCATATCCTCACATAGCTGCTGAATGTACGTTCGTGCTGGTCGTCCTGCTTTTGCGCGGCCATGTGTGGGGGTCCATAAGAGTGCATCTCTTATGAGTTCATCTCTGCTTCTCCAGCAGTGTCCTGCATGTCTGGTTCGTCTAACTTGAATAGTTTTCGTCATAGGGGGCAGGTGGCCGTACAGTTGGTGTCTTGTGGGGTGTTGCTGCCAGGACTTGTTCAGGATTGCACGGAGCATTCTTGTGTAATTGCCATCTAGCTTCTTCTCCAGCCGTCTTGTTAGCGTCCATGTAGTGCAGCCATATAGCAGTATCGATGTGACCGCTGCCTGGAAGAAAAATAACCATTAAACAGATTTGTTTGTATTTTAAAGTCCTAGATAATTTTGTGCGTTTCAACTAGAGATTCTGGTTTGTGTATATACTAGGTGCCAATATGGTGACATTAAAAAATCTGGCACAGTTCCCGGTTGATCACCTTTACTACCCAGTCATGTCTACTTTTGTCTTTCTTTTGTATCAGTTTGATGCAATCATTTTTTTGACACGGTTCTGTTGAATATGAATAAATTTTAAACAGATCTGCCGGATCCCTAAATGAGACCCTAACAAGCACTACTACTCAGGGTCAGAGGGGACTTGGGTATAATAGTAGTGAAGGCATATTTCACACTCCCTAGATATCCAGACCTATAGCTTTATCATCATATTAAGCTTTTTGTCATACCCAAACTAATTTTTGATGGGTATTTACCCCTCGACAAGAGATATTTTCAGTTTATTCAAAGTCCCCTCGGCGGGGCGGAAATCATTTAAAAAAAAAATCAGTTCGACAGCAGAGGTACGCAATTTTAATTGGACATTTGATACATCCGTGGAAGGCCGTAGTTGAAGGTTTAGAAGGCCTCAAGACCTCAGCTTTCCTACGCCTGCTCTAGTTCTCCCTTTTCAAAGTCAGAGCGAGTAATTTACACCATATCTTTCCAGTGTTGATATACTAAGCTGTTGAAGCAGTTCAAGCGGGAGAAAGCTTCTGCTGTGCTTGTTAGTATCGTGGTAGTTGGTGCGCTGACACATTGTACATTGCTTCACTCTGTGTGTGATTTGAAAGCTGCACGGATGAACATGCAACATTGTCTCATCCCGGAACTTACGCTTTTCGAGTTCGAACAGTGCTTGGTAGTATCGCAGTAGTTGATGCGCTGACACGTTGTACAATACTTTACTATGTATGGGATTTGAAAGCCGCTCAGATCGACGTGTAACGAAGTATAATTCGGGAACTTCTGCTTTATGAGTTCAAACTGGGTCATTACACCGTAGAAGCAAGAAAAAAAAATTGGTGTACGATAGGTGAATGGTTGGTTGGTTGTTTTGTTTTACGGCGTTTCAACTATTTTCGGGTCATTTAATGCCGAATTAGATTTCAAACAATTCAGTTTAATATCAAAACAATTAAGTAAAATGTCAAAGCAGTTCTCTTTCAAATAATTTAGTTTAGCATAAGTGTTATATAGTCATCTACATCATCATTCAGCATCACAACGACACAATATCAAAGACAGACGCATGAATAAACGACGCATAATAAAGACGCAGGAAGGAAGACGCATGAAGACTTCTTTACAAATATTCACCTCTCACTTTATTGCAACGGTTCGAAAGGGTTGTTCAAGGTTTGCATGTGAGAGAGAGCTGGAGACCGAACATAAACTTCATATTTTGACCCCACTGTTATGACCGTCACGTTGTGTCTTTCTTGTTCTCTTGATGTTGGGGTCCACTCCCTCGGTCGGGTGTGGCTTCCCTACCACATCTGGTCTCTACTGTCTGGAATTCTACTGGCAACTGCTTTGGCACCCAACTCAACTCAATTATATAATAATTCAACGCCAACACGATCGCCCACTGGATCTTTGAAATCGAATGTTTAATCGTCATCAAGCGGAAATAACTGTCATGCAGTTCAGAGGTTACTCTCTTCCGGTGCATCACTGTAGTGGCACAATGGGACCTTCACCTTGTCCCATATCATAAGCCTTAATCCGCCCACGCGACCTCTTTCGATTACTGGCCATTGGAATGTGTCACTTCCTTCCGGTGTATCACCTTGGAATAGCATTTTTGGGCTGGGGCGAGGGTCAAAATATAACATAAGTACAGAGTTTAGTTCTCTCTGACCCAAAGATGGGACTCTATCAGGTGATACCACTGCAGGCTAGAGTGGATCTGGGATCGATGACAATGAAGGGTACTCCACATTCCACAAAGCTCCAGTATTACTGAAGTCTTACTCTCAGGTTGTTTGGTGTCCTATCCAGGACACTCGTTGGTGGGGTCTTACCCCTCGGCAGAGAATAAGTGAATGTATTCTACAGGCACAGCCGACTGGGCAAACGAAAGGTAAAGGTACAGTTGATCATAGTACAGTAACCAGATTGTTGAAGAAATTTTACTCGGGTTTTAAGAAACAACAATCATACAACATCAGGTAGGCCTTCGTGGTGTAATGGTTAAAGCGATGGACTGCGGAATCGTAGTAAACGAGTTTGAACACTAGTCACGCTATTACGTTCACTTTCGGGCTAATACCCTTGGGAAAGGTATGAACCCCCTTATCCTCCCAGCTATGGGTTAAATAGTACCACTACTGTTCTCAAAGAAAAGCTTTGGCATTAAATTACCTACAAAGGTTGATATGCCATTAAACAAAGAAACCAAACCAAACCATCAGGTAGACCTAAAACCGTGGATTCCGAGGTCGTGCTCCAAGCCTTAGAGGCAGATCCAGTGTGTAGCACTCGGAGAGTATCAGGCGAGCTTGGCATCTCACAGTCTAGTGTGGTTTGTCACATTCACAACTTCATCATTCGGAACTGCAGAATTGTTCATCACATTGCAACATTTTTGATAACCCAGTCAGTTATATTGGTTTTAAAAAATCGTCTCGTGACTAGATGCCCACTCATCGGTTCTGCTTTGCTTACTTGAAGCATGGTTAAAGAGTTTGCGTATTAAGCGGACTATTATCCCCACATCTTCTAGAAAAGTGTGGAATAGTTAAATAACACATCTCAAGGTTGGCAGCGTTTCTTCATGCTAGTCACGCTGTTATTTGCAAAGCGAATAGACAAACAGGAAAAGGTCATTACCAGACCTCATTAACATACAGCAGCAAAGCCCATTTGCATAAATCAGTAGAAACGGAAGTCATATGCATAGAAAGACGGAAGTCTGCCAACAATAGCAGTGTGTGGCCTGTGTGTCCATGCTCTGTGGTGTGTCGAATTCATTACTAACATACCAACGGAATGTCAGCCATTCGACACACCGTATGTGTATGGGAGGGAGGTAGATGGTGTTTTGGCTGATAGGTTAGGACAAGAGACTGAAGAACGGGCGATAAGAGTCACTATTGCAAAAAGTATAAAAGAAAAAACAATATCAAACCGTTCCTGTTTAAAGGCTGCATTGAAATTTATTCTGTACGATGAAGGACACACTCGGCTAATTTTTGCTGTCTTTACAAGAACTAAAGTTCAAACGTTTGATCATATGAGAACAATGTTTTTTTTTAAAGTGGAGTAGGGCTGGTTTGATTTTAGAGTTCTCCTAGATCAATTGCCATAGATGTAGCAAGATTAAAGAAACCAAACTGCCCGACTATTTAACCATATTTGGAGAGAATAGTTGGATCTCTACCTTTCACAGGGGTGTCCTCGTGGTGTAATGGTTAAAGCGATGGACTACTGAATCGTAGTAAGCGAGTTCGTACTCCAGTCGCGCTATTACGTTCACTTTCGGGCAAATACTCTTGGGAAAGGTATGAACCCCCTTATCCTACCAGCTATGGGTTAAATTGTATCACTACTGTTCTTGGCATTAAATAACCTACAAAGGTTGATATGCCATTAAGCAAAGAAACCAAACCAAACATCTACCATTCATAAAAAGTATTAGTACTCTATGAACTGAATACAGCCTCATCTAGGAACTGAACTTGGGTCTCTGGGTCAAATTCCTACGACGATATCCATTACACCATGAATCGGTGTACTTATACTAAACTAAATAGTTTAAAATAGAACTGTTCTTGACATTGAACCTGTGTACTTATGCTAAACTAAATTGTTTGAAATAGAAGTGTTTTTGACAGTAAATCTGTATACTTATGCAAAACTGAATTGTTTGAAAGAGGACTTTTTTGATATTAAACTTATGCTAAATTGAATTGTTTGAAATAGATCTTCGATTACGGTCGCAAAACTTACTTACTTATAAGTATAGTAAAATGTAAAAGCAGTTTTATTTCAAACAATTCAGTTTAGCACAAATACACAGGTTCAATGTCAAAAGCAGTTCTATTTCAAACAATTCAGTTGAGCCAAAGTATGCAGTTTAAATGTAAATACAGTTCTATTTCAAACTAATTCAGATGAGTACAAGTACACTATTTAGTTGTATTTAACCCATAGATAGGACCCTATCAGGTGCTAGCACTCTGAAGCGGATTTGACCTGGGAGTTATGGCAATAAAGGAATACTCCATTAAGTTATTAATAGTAGCTATATATATATGCATATATATATAGTCTCTTTCTATCCTCCTCTCCCTCTCTCTCTCTTCTTGCCCAGTCGACTGGAGCAGTAGAATACACCGACTACATCTCTGCAGAGGAGTAAGAATCCCCCCCCCAAGAGTGTCCTAGATATGCCCTCAACAATTTGATGTTAAGGCTACAATAATGCTGGAGCTTTGGGGAATGCAGAGTACCTCTTCATTGCCATCGATCTCAGGTCCACTCTGTCCCGGAATGGTATCACCTGAGAGATTCTTATCTATGGGTAAAAAAACTGAAATGTGTACTTATGTTAAACTGAATTGTTTGAAATAGAACTGTTTTGACATTTAACTGTTTCGTAAACATAAAACTATTCTTTACTCGGCTGTATTGCTTGAAATTTAATTCGGCGTTAAATGACTCGAAAAGGGTTGATACGCCGTCAAACAAATCAACTCACCAACCAACCTCTCTATTTTTCTTTCTCTCTCTCTCTCTCTCTCTCTCTCGCTCTTTCCATATATATGTATATATATGCACACACACACACACATATATGGAGAGAGAGAGAGAAGAGAGAGAAAGGGAGAGAGAAAGAAAGAGAAAGAGAGAAAGGGACAGAGAGAGAGAGAGACTCTTTGCAAAAATCAAAATATTAACCAATTCAGGATTCGTCGATTATTGATCAATTGATTTTAAACGGCACGTCAACACACGTAGGGCTTCTTTATCCAACCGTCGTGTGTTATTTAAAACCAAAGCTTTCATTGAGGAAGAACAGTATTAGTACTATTTCAACAATAGCTGAGAGGATAAAGAGATTTCATACCTTTCTCAAGGGCATTAGTCTTAAAGTGAACGCAATAGCACGACTGTAGTTCGAACCTGCTTACTGCGATGTCACAGTCCTGCTTGTTAGCCATTATGCCTTTGGGAGTTCCTCTTAGAATTTGTTTCGTTTTGTAAATGTTTCTTTACATATGGTATGACCACTCCGGGTCAAAGTGAACCTGTAAGTAATCGTAGTGAAGTGGGTACTTATTCTGACATCCGCTAGGCCGAGGGTCACTTTGGACAGCCGTATCTCTCTGGTGTTTCTCTGGTGCAAGGACCCGGTCAGGTGTGTCTCGGTTCGGGTGATAATACCTTTAACCACAGGATGGTGTCTCCTAAGGCTTTAACCCTCTCCTGAAAGTCTAGGTTTATCGCCTGACGCCTAAGGTACCCCTTTTTGGGAGAATGCCTACGGAGCCCAAGGTATTTTTGGAACCACAGGGTGTATGTGGGCTACGATCCTGCGACTGGTTCCCACTCTGAAAAAAGTTTTGTGTTACACTCGCGCATATATGGGGCGCTCGACAAATAACCAGGGAAGCTGTACTCTGTATGCTCCAAATCTCCAGAACTGAAATATATCATACGATGCAAATTAGAATAATAGAAGTAAGTAAAGTTGGCGACCTTAGTTGAGCATGACCCGAAGGCTCCCTTTTCAATAGCTACTACACCAAGGTGTAGGGTTAGGTGCTTCTCCTTTCCCTGGATTGCTCCACTTTACCCTTAATCCTTACTTAATAATGATGAGTGTTAAACAAGGAGGTATCAAGTACAATTATGACTCAACCTGGGATTGAACCCTGGTTGGTTGGATTTAATGGCATATCAACCTCTATAGGTTATTTAATGCCAGAGCCTTTTTAAACATACAGATATGATTTGTAAACGCATATTTTTAGGTTGGTGATAGTTGGGTTTTATGGCAAATTAACCTCTTAAGGGTAATTGAGTGTCAAATTCTGATATATATATATATATATATATATATATATATATATATATATATATATATATAAATTGAATCATAAATATATAGATATATAAATATATAAATATAAATATATAAATATAAATTATAAATATATAAATATATAGTTGAGCTCCCGAAACTGTGTTATCACCCTGGTTGGCGGCTGATGAGGTTAGGGTGTCGCACGTGCTTTCACACGTTGTTTGATGAATAAAAAATGGATAATAACTGTAAATAAATAGTCCGGAATTAGTATTTTAAAATAGGTCAATACTTTTTGTTTGTATAAACTTGATGGTCGAAGGTGTTGGTAACATAGTCTATATCTTTAATAGGAGGCCAATTGTTGTTAAGAAGTTGATTCTTTTTTAGAGTAATTTTTTAAAATAGTTCCTTCATGCTGTTCGCCTTACAAAACTTTTTCCTGTTGTGGTCGTGTTTTGTGCATTCTATCAAAATGTGCTTGATTAAGTATTAGTTTCCTTATGGACATTTTGGGGAAGGTTCTTAGAACCCCGGTCACCCAGGCCATTGGTGAACACATTACACATTAGGCCATATGACAAAACGTCTTTAAAATGGACAGAATACAATTTAATTATTCACTAAAAATTTATATAGCGAGCACTGAGAAAGGCAGACGGAGCGGAGAGCCTTGTGTCAAACTTAGACACGGAGTACTCGCTACACTGGATCGATAGAGATACGTTTGCTGATATAACATTTCTCACAGCTGATACTCAAACATTATGCATTCATATTAGAGTATGAATATAACTTGCCTTTACAAATTGACAAAAGATACAAGGATCTTTTAGATACACAAAATATATTATCTAATTTTAAAACAATACAAACTGCAATGAATTATTTTCTTGCTAATATCATACTGGGGAATATTGACGCTTAAAGTAATGTCAGCTTTTCTTAAAAGCGACAGTGACTTGTTGTTCAACAAACTCTTGATTCAAGTTGAAGAAATTGAATTTATCAAATTTATAGAACTGTGTTTAATTTAATTATTTACACAATTTTCTAGCACACACACACACACACACACACAAATATATATATATATATATATATATATATATATATATATATATATATATATATATATATGTGTGTGTGTAGTGTATTTCGGCTGCATACTTTCTTGTTTGATTATCACATCATCCTCGTCAGTGAAATCTACCCATTCAAACCAGTATCAGGAGACTGCGTGCTCAGCCATGATGTCAACTTCAAGTGAGGAATATTCTCATTCAAAATATTCATGGATCACATAAAAAATCTTATAATCTATGATGCAGTCGTACCCACATCCTCGAAAATAACCAGAAGAAAGGTTGAAAGTGTATGAACATGGGATGCTACATGGGAGATTTCGAACAATTATTAGACTGCCTTCATTGTTAGTTGCGACAGCTCACTAGCGAGTATGAAAAGGTAATAAAAAAAAACTCAATTACAAATCCTCGTCTGTCATCTTGGATAAAATATGTCTAATATATATATATATATATATATATATATATATATATATATATATATATAAACGCAGTTTCTTCCAGGCAGCGGTCGTGTCGAGACTGCTGTATGGATGCACCACTTGGACGCTAGAGAAGCTAGACGGCAATTACACAAGAATGTTGCGATCAATATTGAAGAAGTCCTGGCGGCAACACCCCACAAAGCACCAACTATACGACCACCTGCCTCCCATCACAAAAACTATCCAAGTTAGACGAACCAGACACGCAGGACACTGCTGGAGAAGCAGAGACGAGCTCAAAAGTGATGTACTCCTATGGAACCCCACATATGGCCGAGAAAAAGCAGGACGATCAGCTCGAACATACATACAGCAGCTATGTGAGGATACGGGATGTAGCCCTGAAGACCTGCCGGAGGAGATGAACGATTGGGAGAAGTGGCGAGAGAGGGTCAAGGATATCCGTGCAAGCGGTGATGATGATATATATATACATATATCATCATCATCATGTCGAGCTGGTAGCACGGATATCCCTGACCCTCTGTCGCCACTCTTCCCTATGTGGGGGTCCATAAGAGTACATCTCTTATGAGTTCGTCCATGCTTCTCCAGCAGTGTCCTGCATGTCTGGTTCGTCTAACTTGAATAGTTTTCGTGATAGGAGACAGGTGGCCGTACAGTTGGTGTCTTGTGGGGGTGTTGCCGCCAAGACTTGTTCAAGATTGCACGCAGCATTCTTGTGTAATTGCCGTCTAGCTTCTTCTCCAGCCGTTTTGTTAGCGTCCATGTAGTGCACCCGTATAGCAGTATCGATGTGACCGCTGCCTGGAAGAAACTGCGTTTCAATCTAATTGAATCTTAAGAAAAAAAAACTATACATAAGGTTAAACGCACGGAATTGGTGAACAGATATAGAAAATATATATACTAGCAGCGTACCAACGATTGTTTCAGTTTGATGTGTTTGGTTGAGCCCTATGGCATATCAGCCCTTGTGTGTTATTTAATGCTAAATCCACTTCATATAATGTCCAGTCGACTGTCTTTGTTGAATACACCGACTGGTCCTTTGCAGAGAGGTAAGATTCCCCAAACGAGTGTCCTAGATATGACACTAAACAATCTGATGGGGAGGTTCCAGTAATATTGGAGATTTGGGGAATGCATAGTACCTTTTCCTTGCTATCACTCCCAGGTTCACTTTGGCCTGGAGTGGTAGCACCTGATAGGGTCCTATATATGGGTCAAATAGAACTAGACGTGTACTTATGCTAAACTGAATTACTTGAAATAGAACTGTTTTGACATTTAAATTGTGTACTTATGCTAAACTGAATTATCTGAAATAAAACTGATTTCATATTTAACTCTATGTATTGCCCAGTTGGCTGGGGCTGCAGAATACACCGACTGTCCCTCTGCAGTGGGGTAAGACTCCCCCCCAATGAAAGTCCTAGATATGAAAAAACAATAGTACCTCTTCATTACCATCATTCTTATGTCCACTCTGGCTCGGAGTGGTAGGACTTGATAGGGTCCAATCTATGGGTCAAATAGAACTAAACAGCGTACTTATGCTAAACTGAATTACTTAAAAGAATTGTTTTTCATATTGAAACTGTACTTACGCTAACCTGAATTGTTTGAAAGAGAACTGTTTTGACATTTAACTGTGAGGAAAAAAACTATACAAATACGAAACTGAATTGTTTGAATTAGAACTGTTTGACTTATCGGAATAGCCTGAAATAGAAATGTTTTTGACAATTAAGCTGTGTACTTTTATTAAAGTGAATTGTTTGAAAATGAACTGATTATTTGTATAAAAATGGATTTGGCCCAAAATAACCTAGAAAGGTTGATATGCCATAAAACCCAAGCAAACAGCCAACCTCTTCATATGTATATATATAAATGTCCGGACATTGGCATAATAGTTAGAGTGTTCGCCAATGGCCCGGATGACCTAGGTTCAATCCCAGGTCGAGTCATACCAAAGACTCAAAAATGGTACTAGATGCCTCCTTGCTTAACACTTAGCATTATAAGGTGGGGATCAAGGGTAAAGTGGAGAAATCCGGGGAAAGGAATAACGCCCTCCGCTACACCTTGGTGTAGAAGCTATCGAAAAGGGAGCTTTTGGGTCACCCTCGACTACGGTCGACAACTTTAACTGGCTCATTGGCCCAGTGGATAAAGTGTTCGCCAATGGTCCGGGAGACCTGGGTTCAATCCCAGGTCGCGTCATACCAAAGGCTTTTAAAATGGTACTTGATACCTCCTTGCTTAACACTCAGCAATATAAGGTACGTATCAAGGGTAAAGTCGAGCAATCCAGGGAAAAGACTAGTGCCCTCCCCTACAACTTGGTGTGGTAGCTATTAAAAAGATAGCCTTCGGGTCGCCCTCGACTTATATATATATATACGTGTGTAGTTGGGCAGCAGTCCTTCATTTAAGCATGTTTGATTAAATAATAACGACAAATTTTGTCTATATAATTCTATTTGGATCCTTTCAATTTTCCTGACAAGTACTTTGGTTTTAGATTGGAGTCAGTGGATGAATTTACTGAAACGTCCTGAGAACTTTCAGACCTTTCATAGGCCATCATTAGGGGTTGTTTATCAATATAATGTTTGTTTTTTTATTATTAAAAAAAATGTAATTGTTTTTAACATTGCAAAAATTACGTAATCGTATAGTTGGATTTAAGTGAGATGCTAATGACATCGAATGAATTTAAAACAAAACGCTATGAACGGAAATAGAATATTATAGAGAGAAAGAGAATATTTTAAAATTTTCATTTTGTTAATAACTCATAAAAAACCGAAAAAAAAACCCCCAAACCTAAAGACATTTCAAAATATAGTCGCTATTTCAAAGTTAATTTTATTTATTCTAGGATTTTTTAAAGAGTTTTCTAGGATTTGTAATCCTTGCTTATTAATTTCATGTTCCTTTATAGTAGTGTTTTCTACTAGAATTTTTCGAAATTTGGATTGGAGGACGGAAGGGCTTTTTAAGGTGTTTGACTAGAGGACTAGAATTATTTAGGAGCATAGTAAAACGTCTTGAGAGAGTCGTCGTAGTAAGAACAACGTGCGTATAATTTTCGTTTGAGATACAGTCTCCCAAGAATCATTTGAACATATACGACGTTTATCCAATCAAAAACTTTGGTAGAGGGAGAAGAGTTATTGGAAATAATTAGGTTGGAAGTTTTAAGTTTGTTGTAGTAAATGATAAGTCTTATTTTTTTATTGGATTAGTAAGGAGAACATTCTTTTGGATAAGGTTTTTTTAATGTTGCTGGGAAACCCATTACAAATAATGAGTTTCCTAAGTACATTGATGATACAGAAATTAAACATTTCATTAATAACACCGAACAATATAACATAGACAATAACCGAAACCATAAATAACCAATAAACCTTAATTACCAAAACCAATTTCATAATAAGATAGATGAACGTATATTAAAAAAACCTCATGCAAAAAAAAATTTTCTTTGAGGAAGACTCTCTATAGTCTATCTCCTCATAGTACTAAAGTTTTTTGTCGGGAGGAAGCACTGATGTCTGCGGTTAAAATAGATTAAAATTGACAGTTCCTGGAAACAGACGATAGTGTGTGTAATGTCAATATGAAAAAGAAGCCATTTGTAACATATTGCACTTTTGCGAGATAAATAAATCTTAGAACTAACACGAATAATCTCACGAAGATACTTTGTGCGTCTTGCTTTCAATAAAGCGATTGGTTTTCACGTAATGTACTTATATTTTTGTGTGTTAAAATGCAAACAGCCATGTTCGTTCTTTCATTTAAGAATTAAATGGAAGAAATACATTTCTTTTGTTTTCCATTATTTCTTTTTTTTTTTTTTATAAATCCGTTTATTTAAAAAAATGTTATATTTTTGCTACTGATATCTTTTATATTTTATTTGGCAGCAAAATCACTGGCCTGAAGCCAAAACGAGGCTAACGTCAGATCGCGCCAAAAATAGAGAGAAAGCGACAGAGAGATAAAGTGACCATATTGCTTCTATCTAAATACATATACACTCGATCGACAACTGATGAAAGTGCTCTGATAGTGAAAGAAGAAAATACTGCAAAAGGAAAATTTGTAGAAATTGGTTGACAATAAAAAGTTAACATCAATATGAAAGAAAAGAAAAAAGAAAGAAAATATATAATTTTGTAAATCAAATAAGTATCTGTCGAAAGAAATCGACAAGAGAAACAACAATATTGAATGAAGCAGACGATATATGTATGTTTATATTTTTTATTTTGGTTATTTCTTCTTTTAAAGTTATCTTGTGATCAAAATACTAAATAACCGTTGATCGCATGAGCGAAACGAAAGAAAAAAACAAAAAGACAAAAAAACAAAGAAAAATGAAAATATGAAAATAAATAAATAAATAAAAAAGAATAAATAAAATAGAATAAACAGCTTTGAACTCTAATGTTTCCATATGAATATAATAAAATAAATTTAATATATAACACTATAACGTTATCAAACTCTAGACGATATATCAGTATTTATTTTTAGACGGTAGCTATGTATATTCCTATATTATTAAAAACACACACACACACACACACACAGGGATAGAGGAAGGTAGATGAAGAGGGAGAGGGAGAGCGAGTGAGAGAAATGGGATAAGAAAACGACGTATATATTACTAACTTCGATTTCTTTGTTTTTAATGGAATATTAACCTTCGTGGGCTATTTAAAGCAAAATACATCTTGTAAAAGAACAGTAGTGGTACTATTAATCCAATCACTTGGGAAAATTAAAATGTTCAAACTTTTACAACGAAAGTGGACGTAAAAGCACGACTGGAGTTCGATCCCATGACTTTACTGCAGTTCAGCGCGTTTGCAACAAAACGCAGACAGACTTACTGGCAGACAGAAACACACACACACACACACACACACACACACACACACACACACATCTCTCTATCTCTCTTTCTCTCTCTCTCTCTCAATGTATATATATTGAGAGAGAGAGAGAGAGAGAGAGAGAGAGAGATGCATATATACAGATATATAGACATATGTCTTAAAATAAATAGGTCCGCAATAAATAGCAATACTTAAAACCAATTGAAAACTGGAATTAAACAAAATTAAACAAAGCCCATCTAAATCTAATATATATATATATATATATATATATATATATATATATATATATATATATACGAGGAACATACGATAAGTTTCCCGATTTTCTTCGTATGGGCATTTAAAATTGTCCTGGACTCTTGAAAATTCAGTATGTTATTGCTATACATCTTATGAGATGACTGACCAATTTTTATGATTTCAGGTTCAAAGGAACAGCTATAGCAGGAATTGGAATACATCCTACTAAAGCCTGATTTCAAAAATGTAATCTGACACGTTAGAAGAACGATATGCAATAAAATTCTGTTTTAAACTTGAAGAAAATGCCACAGAAACGTATGGGATGCTTCAGACTGCTTTTGGACCATATTACATGAATCGAGCATGAGTTTTTGAGTGGCATAAGAGATTCAAGGAAGGCAGGGAGTCTGTGAAGGATAATGAGAGGTGTGGGAGGAGTAAGGAAGTCAATACACCACAGTTGATTGGCCAAACGGTTAGGGTTAGGGTTACTATGCAGAGGTTTTAAGGGAGTTCAGGGAGAGATTCCTAGGGAAGAGGCCAGCACTCTTCAAATCGGGTCAGTGGCATTTCCAGCAGGACAATGCACCAGTCCACAACTCCATCCTTGTCACAGACAATTTGACCAAGATAGGCGTCAAGACAGTTCCCCATTCTCCCTATAGTCCAGACCTTGCTCCCTGTGACTTTTGCTTATTCCCTAAGCTCAGAGGCTGTCGTTCTGAGACAATTGAGGAGATGAAAGAGGCTGTGACGAAGGTCATTGATACGATCACACAAGAGGACTTCCATGGAACCTTCCGGAAGTTGTTGGAACGGTACAACCAGTGCTTTTACAGCCGGAGGAGATTACTTCTAAGGGGACTAGAGTTTCATGTGTGTACTATCAATAAAAGTGCCCATACGAAAAAAGTCTGGAAACTTATTGTATGGCCCTCGTATATTGTGAGAATGAGAATGGTTGAATTTTTTTATCATCTGGTGGATGTTTTGGGAAATTATTCATTTGGTTTCATTCAAAGGTTTCATTCAAGGCATCATCCTCACTGCTGTCTAACAACAAAATGAATATATATATATATATATATATATATATATATATATATATATATATATATATATGAATGTTTACGTAAACACACGCACAGAAAAAAAACATACTTATATATACAAAGAATATTAATATAGACCAGCTTTCTTCATAGACAATAGACTCCAATCGGACACTCTCAGACGCAAATCCTTCAATCAGAATTGATTACATTCTATCAAAATGAATTTGATATAAAAGCAACCGAAACTTATCCATTGAAAACCTCTTGAAGAAGACGTAAAAGTCTGAAACACGTGCTGAACTCAAGTTTATGAAATAATAATAACCTTAACACCAAATCTAAAATCATTCAGAAAACTATTCCTTTGAAAATATTAACTTTTCTCACGTTGGACCAATACGAACCTGTTCATATTCATACACACACACACACACACACACACACATATATATATATATATATATATAAAAATGATTCCTACATAGCCAAGAGTGAGTCTACCTAGGTTTCATCAACCGGCTTTTCAGGATTGCTATGGCCTTAAAAATTATTGATTAGATATAAAGATTTATATATATATATATATATATATATATATGTTGTGGCCCCGGAAAGGGTCACTAATGAAAACACAAACACGGATATTAGATAACAGATTATATTACACAAGAAAGATAGAGTTACACAGAAAAGGTAAGAAGTCTCCTACTGTTCGGATAACACCAATATTGATCTGCCTCGTCTGGCAGCAAAATCTCTCAGTACTAATAACGGTGAGAAGAGTCCATTATGGTAAGATGGGTAAGGCTCCCTCAACAATATATATATATATATATATATGGGGAAAATTGAAAAACAAATTAATCCAGCGTTTGGTTTGGTTCAGCTTCGTTTGCTTTTATGGCATATCAACCTTTGTAGGTTATTTGATGCTAAATCCATTTTTATACATATAAACAGTTCTATTATAAACAATATAGTACATAGTTTAAGTGCCAAAAACAGTTCTATTTCAAGCTATTCAATTTAGTCAACAAAGTTAAATGGTTCCAAGTATTGCTATGCATCACTAACCATTCAATTAAACATCAGTTATTTATTTACACAGAGATAAATGATCAAACAGTTCTATTTCTAACAATTCAGCTTAGCATAAGTACACAGTTTAGTTTTATTTGACCCATAGATAGGACCCTATCAGGTGTTACCATTCCGGACCTGAGCGGACTTGGGAGCTATGGCAATAAATGGGTACTCAGCATTCCTATTACTAGAGCCTCACCATCAGTTTGTTTAGTGTCATATCTAGGACAGTCGGTGGGGGAATCTTACCCCTCTGCAGAGATGCGGTCGGTGTATTCTGCTGCCCCAGTCGACTGGGTCAGTTTTTGAGAGTGAAGAATTTAATATTTAAGAAAGTCGACGTTATAACGTGTCGGTTTCAATAAACCATTATCAGAATTTTGAAAAAATCTTATCAAGAGTCGTTAGATTATGAAACATCCATCGGTGGCCTAACGTCACTTTATAACATCTTTTCTTTATCCTGACGATGGTTTATTGAAACCGAAACGTTAAAACGTCAACTTTCTTTCACATTAAATTCTTCACTTTGGATTATTTTGTTTTTCAATTTTTCTCCACATTGTTGGATTCTTTTCCATTATTTACTTCCATGAATATATATATATATATATATAGGAATTGATAATATATTAATTAAATTACCATGACTAGAAAATTCGGCAGACACCTACATGCGACGTACGGAACACTGAACAGCTGTTGCGACCTTTTTGGGTCTCATCAGCAGTGCATACCATGATCTCCACCACTTGAGATCGAACCAGCAACACCAGAATGCAGAAACCGAAATTCTACCACTGGGCTGCCAGTCCATGCTACACAGAATCGATGCCAAATCAACCAGTCATGGTAAGAATACATGACCACATGATCTAATGTGTCTTGAAAGTACGTTTTTACCTTACAGAGGACACGGCCACCTCTAGGGCTACGTCTTCCCAAGTCGGTGTTATACTTCCGCATAGACGATAACCTCATGGGCTGGAATTAGATTATATATAAATAGAGGAATTGATAATATATTAATTAACTTACCATATATATATATATATATACACAGACACACAGACATATATATATATATATATATTGCACAAAAATGTACATATATGTGCATTGATTGTTGGTTATATAATTTCCTTGATCGAAAGAGATTTATTTTCATTTCTTTCACTTCTTGGAGCCACATGTCCAAAAACATTTTGTAAATAACTCTCTTCCCCTGCAGTGGCAAGATAAACAGTTCGTTTTTGTGGTTTTTCTTATTCTCCCATTCTCTACATCGGAGCAACCTTAGCAAATATATCACACATCGTCTTCTAAGATTTCTCATTCTCCAACCAATAAAGCTAAATATAAGTTTCTTTTGTTTCGTTACTCTATAAACACCTCAGCTTAACAAACAATAAAGTATTTGTGCAGGAACGGCAAAAATATAACCTTTCGTCGCCCACGTAAACTGGCCGGAGTCTGCCAATAATTTTTTAAATGTACAGGCATTATCACAAAAGTGCGCGCTGACAATATTTTTACGGTGTATGCAATTAATTTTGCCATGAATTTTGTTACAAGATTGTTTGCTTTTGTTATATGGCATATCAACGCTTATGGGTTATTTAATGCTAAAACCTATTCACACACACACACACACACACACACATCTATCGATCTATAATTTGTAAGAGAACAGTCTGTGGGTAACATTTTTAAACGAATCAGATCTCATTTCCAGGTCGAGTCATACCAAAGACTTTAAAAATGGAACTTGATACCACCTTGTTTAACACTCAGCATTATAAGGTACGGTTCAAGGGTAAAGTGGAGCAATCCTGGGAATGGAGTAGCGCCCTCCCCTACACCTTGGTGTAGTAGCTATCGAAAAGGGAGCCTTCGGGTCACCCTCGACTATGGTCGCTAACTTCACTTTACTTACAACTTAATAATGTAACGTAATGGCCACGGGATTTCGGTTTATTCCTTTGAGTTTAGTTAGGCTGAGAACCTTTCGGCTTAGTTAGGTGCAAACCTTGATGTAGGTGGTAACGCGCGGAGGTTTGTGGGAGATTTGAAGAAAGTAGAGAGTTGAATACTAGACGCCAAACGAGGAGGATCGACTTTTGGAGCTCGTAGACGCGAGGCGAACTTGCGCCCTATCGGGAGCCAAATGAATAAGACAGCATAGAAGATTGTGTCTCTCCTCCTTATATCGAAACCTTTAACTCAAAAGTAATAAAAAGGTTTCGTACCTGAACAAAAAAGTCGTTACGTGTTTTCGAATTTCGAGATTCCTATGTTCTTTACGTGTTCTACATTATGAATATATGTAATGAACGTCCCATGTACATTTCGCAAATAGCCGTATTTACCTATGGTACAATAATTCTATTGAATATTTATAATTTGCTTTCCCACTGTAAATTGGTTTCGAGTACTGCTATTCAACAATAATAAATTCAACAATAATAAATCTTTTTAATAACAATCCATTGTTTGCACATAGATAAATGATTTTAAGTATTCCTACATGATACTAATAATTCAATTTGATATTGAACATTTGTTTGCGCACAGTCCAATTGTTTCAAGTATAATAAATGATCAAATAGTTCTATTTGGCCCATTGATGAGACCCTGACAGGTACTACCACTTCGGGTCAGAGTGGACCTGGGAATAATGGTAATGAAGGAGTACTCCACATTTCCCCAACAAGCTTGGCTAATTTTGTCCTGAAGGAAGAATTTTAATATTTGAGTGAGTCAAAAGTTTTGTAATATTTCGTTAGATGTTTGTTTGAATGGCGTATATCAGATGAGCAAAGCAGGTCAAGCCTTGGCTGTTACTCGCTGCGCTTGGTAGTATCGTGGTAGTTGGTGCTCTGACACATTCTGAGTAACTTCAAACTAGGCCATAACATCGCAAAAGAAACAAAAAAAAAACGATTTGTTGTGTGAAAGGTGAAGGTGCAGTTGATAATAGTATAGTAACCAGATGGTTCAAGAAATTTCGCTCAGGCTACAAGAACCAGGCAAGGTCTGGCCTAGTCAGCTGGGTCTGCAGAATACGCCGACTTCTTCTCTGCTGAGTGGTACTATTTACCAACCCCTCCGCTAGCTCTATACCTCTTTATTATTTGTCTAGACTACGTACTTAGAACATCGATTGATAAAATCAGAGAGAACGGCTTCGAGCTGACAAAGAAAAAAAGCAGAAGGTTCTATTTACCAACCCCTCTGCTCGGGCAGGATATGACACAAGGTCAATTTTTAAGCGGAGTTTAACAGGTTTGAATTCAGAGTTTTCCTTCTCCTAGATCAATCATCATTATCATCATCATATCGCGCTGGTAGCACGGATATCCCTGACCCTCTCTCGCCACTCCTCCCGAATGATGATGATTGATCTTTGGTGAGTCGTGATTTTACTAAATATCTTCTCCATCTCAAAGTAACGCAGTAGCCTTGTGTACAGGTAAAACAGATCTGTGTAAAATATTCTAATTCGGTCAGACTGTGTGCAAAAAAACAAAACCAGAAAAACTCTTAGGAAACAACCACAGAAAAACGTAAACATGAACGTATAATAAACGCGATTCTCTAACCTGGAGGCATAAAATAGCTCTTGATGGATTAACATGCCATTAAAATTAATTGATTAATCAATATATCCATAATAAAATGATATCGCAGTTCTTGACGAAATTTGGAGTACATTTTGATCTAGACTACAGTCAGACAATATGCGGAGGTATCCACTGCTGATTTTGTGAAAGAGAAGTGGGCCAGTACGTTTTTCCATGTTTTTAGCCCGCAGTAATTCTATGAAATACAGTTATGTACATATTTTTCTATTCTGTTAGATACATATATAATGATCGTTCATTGAATATGTTAGTTATGCCTAAGAAGTCGGCTAAAGTAATCATTTGTTACAGTTGAACTTTTTTCAGGGAGATTAACAGCGATGAGTCTTTCATGTTTCAGAAGACTGTCTGAATTAACTCCTTTACTGACCTCTACACCGGCAACATTTTCTTCAACGGAGAATTTGAGTGTTTCTAATCCATCGTCTGTCTTTTTGACTTGGGCTTGGAGTGGCAAGCCCATGTTTGGCGCATTTGTAAACATTTCCTTTACTAAAACATACTTCTTCGTACACAGTTCTTCTATAAATTTCACATATTTTACGCTTCTTAGCTTCCTACCTCAGTCAGTTGGGGCTGTAGAATACACCGACTGCATCTCTGCAGAGTGCTAAGAGCCCCACCCCAATGAGTGTTATGTATATCACATTAAGCTATCTGTGGAATGTGGAGTACTCCTTAATTGCCATTACTCCCAGGCCCACTCTGACCCGGAGTAGTAGCACCAGGTATAAGTCAAATAGAACTGTTTGACTATTTAAACTGAGTGCAAACAAATGACTAATGCTAGAGTGAATTATTAGAAATAGAAAATATTGATAGTTTTACTGTGTGGAAACAAATGATTGATATTTAATTGAATTGTTAGTGATACATAGCAATACTTGAAACCATTTAACTGTGAGCAAATGAATTAGTAATGTTGAATAATGGGTGTTAAATAGCAATACTTCCAACCTTTTCACTGTGTGCAAACAAATAATCAATATTGAGTAGAATTATACGTGTTAACAATATGTAGAAATAATAGCAATACTAGCTTCATAGAAAACAGTTCAAATATTGGAGAAATATAGAACAATACTTGAAACCATTTAAAATTGGAAAAATGCCACAGAAACGTATGGAATGCTTCAGACTACTTTTTTGAGTGGTATAAGAGATCAAGGGAGGCAGGGAGTCTGTGAGGGATGATGAGAGGTGCGGGAGGAGTAAGGAAGTCAATACACCAGAGTTGATTGGCCAAAGGGTTAGGGTTAGGGTTACTATGTTGAGGTTTTAAGGGAGTTCAGGATGAGATTACGTCGGAAGGGGCTAGCACTCTTCAAATCGGGTCAGTGGCATTTCCATCAGGACAATAAACCAGTCCACAATTCCGTCCTTGTCACAGACTATTTGACCAAAATGGGCATCAAGACAGTTCCTCAGCCTCCCTATAATCCAGACCTTGCTCCCTGTGACACTTGCTTATTCCCTAATCTCAGAGGCTGTCGTTCTGAGACAATTGAGGAGATAAAAGAGGCTGTGACAAAAGGTCATTGACCAGCTAACACAAGAGGAGTTCCATGGAGCCTTCCGGAAGTTGTTGGAACGGTAAAAATAAGTACATGGCAGCCGGAGGAGATTACTTCTAAGGGGACTAGAGTTTCATGTGTGTACTATCAATAAAAGTGCCTCTATGAAAAAAGTCTGGAAACTTATTTAATGATCCTCGTATATATATATATATATATATATATATATGAGGAACAAAAGTGATAAGACAAACGAGAATATGAATAAGATGTGACAGAAATGCCTCCCACATGTGATACAGTTGAACTTAGGCTAGTGGCAATGGCAGCTCCATCTAGCTAATGTCTTACCTGTTTTATTTTTAGATACGGTCAGTGACGATCAATGCTTGAAGCAGATATGTTTTTAAAGGTTGACAAAAGGTCAAGAGTCTGGCGGTATTTCGGCCACTTTTAATTCTTCAAGGAGTCTGTTTTTTTAACCGATGAAATTGTGGTTCTGAAATTCTTAACTCATAGCAGTATAGATTTTCTATCAGGAACTGTATCATTCTGATATAACATAAAATGAGTACGAAAATAAAAGCTTCGACAGTAAACATCCAAATCACTGCTGAAGAAAATATAGTTGTATATTAATTATCGTTAATACTTGCCTACGTTCAGTTGCACTTCATAGAAAACAGTTCAAAGGTTGGAGAAATTTCTCTCGTACCCTGTATCTGCACATTTTTGTACGACACAAATTCATTACTTACCATATTCCTTGAATGCTGCCATTAACCTGAAAAATTTATTCATAAAAATCGACGAAAAATACGACAAGAAAGTGTCTGAGTATTAATTTTATTGTGGACTTTTTGTCCTCATCTTGGTAGTTTTTGTTGTTTTTCTCCCTACGTTTCGGCCGTCTTCAGGGGATTACCCGCGAAAGTGTCATTACTTCAGACGATCTTTTATATCCTCAGAACTTTCTAAAGATCTTTTTTTCTCATTGAATTAGGAGAGTTAGGAAGAGCATCGCAAAGTTTTTTCTTTTGATATTTGATGCTTCCATATTTGAATTTACTTTATCTCACTGACACCATGTGGGGGAATTTACTTAGGCTGCTTCCTAGTAAATGATATTAAACAAAGTATGAAATTCGAACATAGTTGCATACGGTATAGCACTGTGCAAATCTTTCAATGCACCTAGCACAATTTCGCCTGCTGAATGACTCACGGGGTTTTTCCTATCTCTAATGAGATCTTTTAGCAAGGTCAATAGATGGAAGGAACGATAGCTACTGCCTCTCGCCACCTGTTAACGTGAAGGACATCGAATGAACAACGACAAAGAAGATTAATAAGAAAGCTGAAAGAAAAACGAAGAAAGCACAAAAAAGGCAAAAGGTGAGTCCGTCGATAGATAAGTTGGTTGGTTGGTTTGATGGTATATCAACCCTTGTTGGTCATTTAACGTCAAATCCATTTTAATAAGAATAGTCCTATTTCAAACAATTCAGTTTTGCATAAGTACGCAGTTTAAATGTAAGTACAGTTTAATTGTGAAAAGCATTTCTATTTCAAGCAATTCAGTTTAGTCAACCTGTTCTAATTCAGCTAATTCAGTTTAGTATAAGTACAGGTTTAGAAATAAAACTTTTTGCTCTGGAATAAAGAAAAAGAAAAATTTTGTTACGGAGTGTAATTTAATAAATATGTGTATAGATAAATATGTGTTGAAATATTTAATATATCAAAACGAGTTCTGTATTAAACAACTCAGTTTAGTGTAAGTAGAATTTCAATGTCAAAAACAGTTCCTTTTCAAATAATTCTGTTTAGCATAAGCACGCAGTTTCAATGTAAGTACAGTTTAATTGTGAAAAACATTTCTATTTCAAGCTATTCAGTTTTGTCAAACAATTCAGTTTAGGATAAGCATGCCGTTAGTTCTATTTAACCCGTTTATAGAGCCCTATCAGTTGCCACCACTCCAGGCCAAAGTGGACCTGGGAACAATGGCAATGAAGGTGTACTCCGCATTCCCCAAAGTCCCAGCATTACTAGAACCTTACCATCAAACTATTTAGTGTCATATCCAGAACACTCATTGGAGGGTGGTTACCCCTCTGCAGAGGGGCACTCGTTATATTCTACAGCCCCAGCCGACTGGGAAAGTCGATAGATTGACTTAATCGGAAAAATGTAGGGATGAAAGAAATAAGTAAGCAAATTTGGCGACCGTAGTCCAGGGCTTTTATTCAAGGTAATGATTATATATACGTCGAAGTGTCGCTAAGAGTTATATGAGAGAGAAGTCTCAGTGGCGAAAGGGCTAAAGTGTTGGATTTCGGTCTCGAAGATCGAAAGTTTCGGACTAAGACCTTTGGTTTATGAACCCCCACTAATCCTCCCAGCTATAGGGGTTTAGTATACCGCTACTGTACTTCTATGAAGATGGATTTGGCATGTAAAAATATTTACATACAAACTACTCGCTTAAAACTCGTAGACACGGTGATTGATAAGTAACTCCTGATATTATTAGGGATACTTTTCAATCGTATATAATATACTCATATTTACCCAACCCCTCCGCTCGGGCAAGATATGACACAAGGTCAATTTTTAAGCGGAGTTTAACAGGTTTGAATTCAGAGTTTTCCTTCTCCTAGACTAGTTGCATCACCAAGGCTGAAGAAATCAGTCTGCCCTACTATTTACCCATAGCTGGAGGGAGAACATTTGGATTCATACCTTTCCCAAGGGTATTAGTGCTATGTGAAATACAATCAGTCAGGTCCAGGATTTGAACTCGTGTCGCCGTGTCCATATCCTGCGACGATAACCATTATATAATATATAATATATACTAATATATATATATATATATATACAATATACTAATATGTGAGTGTATGTATGTGTGTGCATGTGTACGTGTGTATATGTGTACATATGTCTGTATATACAAGTGTGTGTGCGTGTCTCTATATATATGTGTATATATATATATATATATATATGTGTGTATATACTTGTGTATGTGTGTGTCTATATATATATATATAAACGTAGCACTGGAGAAGCATGGACGAACTCATAAGTGATGTACTCTTATGGACCCCCACACATGGCCGTGCAAAAGCAGGACGACCAGCACGAACATACATTCAACAACTATGTGAGGATACGGGATGTTGTCCAGAAGATCTGCCTGAGGCGATGAACGATAGGGAAAAGTGGCGAGAGAGGGTCAGGGATATCCGTGCTACCAGCACGACATGATGATGATATAAACGTGTGGGAGTGTGTGTGTATGTATACATTTGGAGGAAAAAATGGAAATTAATCCAATATGATGAACATGTACAGAAATGAAAAAACAATGTCTTTGTATGTGTGTTTGTTTGTGAGTATTAAATAACCCACGGAGGTTGATATGGCATTAAAAAGTAGCCCAACCAAACCTTATATGAGGTGGATGTATATGACGCAAAGGCCCAAAGAAGTCCAAGAGGCCTAAAGAAACCTAGAAATCAACTTGAAATTTTAACGGCATCAAAGACTGTTAGAAGCAATGACAATGATATGATTTTGTTTATTTGTTTAATAGCAACGGAGGTGCCCGTGGTGTAATGGTTATCGTCGTAGGAAATGGACACGGCGACACGAGTTCAAATCCTGCACCAGGCTAATTGCATTTCACAAAGCACTAATACCCTTGGGAAAGGTATAGATCCAATTATTCTTCCTCCAGCTATGGGTAAATAGTAAGGCAGACTAGGTTCTTCAGCCTTGGTGAGTTAAAGTCTGCTTAAAGATTGATCTTGTGCTGCATCCTGGTAGTGCTTCTTCAAATGCTTCATATACATGGTGCCTTCAATAAGTTTCCAGACTTTTTTTTGTACAAGCATTTAAGATTGTCATAGACCCTTGAAAATTAAGTATGTTATCATATTTACCAACCCCTCGGCTCGGGCAGGATATGATAAGAGGTCAATTTTTTAAGCGGAGTTTAACAGGTTTGAATTCAGAGTTTTCCTTCTCATAGACTAGTTGCCGCACCAAGACTGAAGAACCTAGTCTGTCTTACTCTTTACCCATAGTTGGAGGGAGAATAATTGGATTCATACCTTTCCCAAGGGCATTAGTGCAATGTGAAATGCAATCAGTTTTTTCCAGGATTTGAACTCGTGTCGCCGAGTCCGTTTCCTGCCAGGATAACCATTACACCACGGGCACCTCCAAATTAAGTATGTTATTGCGATACATCTAATGAGATGACTGACCAATTTTTATGATTTCAGCTTCAAATAAACAGCTACAGCAGGTATTGGAATACACCCTACTTAAGCCTGATTTTCACAGCTGGTGAATTTCAAAAATGCAATCTGACACTTTAGAAGAACGATATACAATAAAATTCTATTTTAAACTTGGAGAAAATGCCACAGAAAAGTATGGAATGCTTCAGACTGCTTTTTGACCATCTTGCATGATTTTATCATCAGTTTTTGAGTGGCATAAGAGATTCAAGGAAGGCAGGGAATCTGTGAGGGATGATGAGAGGTGTGGGAGGAGTAAGGAAGTCAATAGACTAGAGTCGATTGGCCAAAGGCTTAGGGTTAGGGTTGGGGTTACGATGTTGAGGTTTTAAGGGACTTCAGGAAGAGACTCCGTCGGAAGAGGCCAGCACTCTTCAAATCGGGTCAGTGGCATTTCCACTAGAGGACTTCCATGAGGCTTTCCAGAAATTGTCGGAGCGGTAAAACAAGTGCATTGCAGCCGGAGGAGATAACTTCGAAGGGGACTAGATTTTCATGTTTGTACTATCAATAAAAGTCCTCATACGAAAAAAGTCTGGAAACTTATTAAATGATCCTCGTACAAATCGGGAGCCTACACGTAACTTCAAAGTGAACCTTTTATTTAATCCACGGGAGTTGAGGGTTCTAATTCCCTTCACCATAATCGGGTATTAGTGTTAACCTATAGTAAGTACTGTGTGTTATTTTACCTGTAGGTAAAATCGTAAGTATTCTTTACTATAGCTTACCACTAATACCCAGTTATGGTCAACGGAATTAGAATAATGCACCTGTGTGAATTAAATAAAGGGTTCGGTTCGAGTTTTTGTGTAGCCTTCCTTTTTCGACATGAAACATCTGAAGATGGCTGAAAGACGCATCAGTTGAAACGCTGGGAATATAGTAATAACGATGAATTGTGTAAATGATGAATGTAAAATAATTAGGGTAATTAATCAATTACATCAATTATTTAATTTCTTTGGTAAAATTGTAATTTACCTAAGGACTTTGAATGTAAGTGTAGTTCCTCGCAAGGATCAAACGCGTGCACAGACAACGACCAGGTTTAACACCTCACGTCAAAAAACAAAACAAAAAACAAACAAATAAAAACAAAAGTTGTGGAAAACAGGATATGCATAATAAATGTTATGATTTTAGAAAGTATGATGCAATAAGTGATTAAAATAGAGAATATATAAAAATGAGATAATTTGAAAATTAAGTTTGTTTAGTTATGAAATCCAAAAAGAGAATTTGAATTTTGCTCGGAATGCTGGAGAGACGAGGCAATGAGTTAACTGCGAAGGAGAAACGTAGATAAACCCATAAAAGGTCTTCTTCTCTCTCCTCGTGTTTGCGTCAGAATGCTATGAAATTGTACCAATCTGAATAAAGCCTTTTCGTTACTAAACAGTATGAGTCGCCTGATATTTTTGATTTTAATATTCAAGATGATAACGTAACGTTCTCAGTTGTTTTTTTTAAACTTCTATCCGTGCATTCAAGTGAGTGTATCCGTAGGGTTGGGTTTTTTGTTTAATGGCATATCAACCTCCGTAGGTTATTTAATGCCAAAACCATCCTTGTAGAAGAAAAGCAGTGATATTATTTAACCTATAGCTGGGAGAATAAGAGAGTTCATACTTTTCTTTGTTTAATAGCATATCAACCTTTGTGGGTTACTTAATGCCAAAGCCATCCTTCAAGAAGAGCAGCGATACTATTTAACCCATAGCTGAGAGGATAAGAGAGTTCATACTTTTCTTTGTTTAATGGCATATCAACCTTTGTGTGTTATTTAATGCCAAAGGCACCCTTGTAGAAGTGGTACGATTTAACCCATAATTGATAGTGGTGGAAGGAAGTGAACGTAAAAGTACGACTGGAATCGAACTCGCTAACGATGATTTTGCTGTCCCGTATGTTAGCCACTTCATGATAGGAACTCCACTTTCGCTTGTTTATGTGTATTGTAGCGGTTCGAAAAAAAACCCAAAAGTGTAGGGGGTGTCCTCGTGGTGTAATGGTTAAAGCGATGGACTGCGGAATCGTAGTACGCGAGTTCGTACTCCAGTCGCGCTATTGCGTTTACTTTCGGGAAAATAGCATTGGGAAAGTTATGAACCCTCTTATCCTCCCAGCTATGGGTTAAATAGTACCACTACTGTTCTTCTTGGAGAATAGCTTTGGCATTAAATGACCAACAAAGGTTGATATGCCATTAAACAAAGAAACCAAACCAAAAGTGTAGCAGCTCCCAGAAACTTCTAACCGGAAGTGAAACCTGCGCATGCCTGAAGAACAGACTTACTGACAAAAGAAAAAAAAACTCTTTCTTATTCAGCAGTGACCACTTGGATTGGAAAGACCTCCTTTTCTTTTATTGCTGGTGGGGAAAACAATGTATCTGCCAAGCGGCACGCTGGCTCACTCTTCCAACAGTAGACCATCAAACTCACTTGAGCTTTACCTTTGATACTGGATGGACCTTCTTTCTCTCGGTCGCTAGTTGGCGGCGCACGTCTCCGTCTAGGTCTTGTACTTTATGTGGGACTATGTTTCATCTTTCTGCGAGTTTCTTCCAAGCAGCGGTCGTGTCGATACTACTGTATGGATGCACTACTTGGACGCTAAAAAAACGGCTAGAGAAGAAGCTGGACAGCAATTACACAATAATGCTGCGAGCAATATTGAACAAGTTCTGGCAGCAATACCCCACAAGGCACCAACTATACGGCCACCTGCCTCCAATCTCGAAAACTATCCAAGTTAGACGAACCAGACATGCAGGACACTGCTGGAGAAGCAGAGACGAGCTCATAATTGATGTACCCCTTGGACCCCCACATATGGCCGAGCAAATGCTGGCCGACCAGCTCGAACAAACATTCAGCAGCTCTGTGAGGATACGGGATGTAGCCCTGAAGACCTGCCAGAGGCGATGAATGATAGAGAGAAGTGGGGAGAGAAGGTCAGTGATACCTGTGCTAGCGGCACGACATGATGATGATGATAAGGTCTCATATTGCAGCAGCCTATATTAATAGCACAAAATGGACTTATCACCTACTACTAAAAACTCCAACTTTGGACGTATCAACCACCGAAAACGACTTATAATTTCAGCGAATTATTTGGGAGCTGCGCCCAGGAAGACATCTCGCTACTGAGTAGCCGTATGAAACCCAAAAACGAAACTGAAAATTAAAAGGTATATTAGTCTCTTTCCTTTCTTCCCTCCTTCATTCAGTAATTCTTTCAGAGCCTTCCCCAGATAAAGAAGACGCTAACGGGTTGAATGGCGAAAAGAAGAAAGAAAACAAAGGAATCAGATATCTACACCCAAATTCCAACAGCCTACTGTTGTATATTGACCTCTGACCCGGCCGGGCTGTCAAAATAGAAAATGCACCTGTGTAAATAACAGGTACATCCGGTCGAAGAATATCAGAATATAACCTTGACCGTGGACGGGTTGAATGAGTGCGATATGTGACGCCCACAAGAAGAAGGTTGATGTCGAACTATTATATGACTCGGTGCATAGGAAGTTCAATCAGTTGGAGATAAGATGCGGTAGAGAAAACCAGCACCCAGCAGAATGGGCCCCCAGACCCCCGGTTGAGCAGGCCAGGAGAACGGGAAAGAAACGCTGTTATGGCCAATAGAGTGGTGGTCAATATGTTGCAGTTCTGTTCGGTCTCCAACTCCCTCTCACAGTAAAACCTTGAGTAACCCTTTCGAACCTTTTCAAATAAAGTGAGAGGTGTATTTTTCTAAAGAACTGTGTTGCTCGTCTTTATTGTGTCGTTGTGTTCTGCATGCATATGTGCATGTGTAGTTGTTTCAACAATCAAAATTTGCTGAGCAAAATGCACAATTTTCCCAAATGATAGAGTGACTGCCTTCTCACTAACACGACCACCACGACCACTAGTGAACCTGCTGATTAACTGTCTGTCTGGACAACAAAAGGTCGACCTGATAACTCTCGCGGTAAGTACGAGTAATGGTCACACGAGAGTAAAGTATTTTTTAAGAACGCTTGTAAGTTAATGATTGGCTGAGGACAAGTAAGGAACTTAAATTTTGGAGCTTGCGAAACTGCCTCACTCTGTAAGGGTGGCCTACAATTTTGTACTTTTAAAAGAGGTTTTGAATTATTGACTGACTGAGGACAAGAAAGAAACTTTAATATCGGAGCCAGCAAAACTGCTCCACCCCCTAGGGGCGGGTTACAACATATGGAACGATGGGAACTTCATCAACTTAAGAAAAAAAATCCTTCTGGAACTTTTATTTTTGAAGCCGATCTGGAGGGAGGCCGAAATATATTGAAAAAGTGAATGGCATTTTTTTCTGCGACCACATGTCTAACTTTTTCTCGTCTTTTGTTCCAGGCCACTTTCGGCGAGAGCCAGCAATGCAACGTTCGCTAGAACTCGAGCTAATAAATGAAAGTGTTATTCTCGTCTATATTAAAATAACGCGAGGTTTGTTTTTATAGCGGGAAACCGGCACCATTTATAATTAAAATATTCTGCCAGGCACAAGAATGTTTCACGACATCAGTATCAGCAGAAAAAACGATTTTCTGTTTTTCTTCTTAACAAAGTGGGTGAATTAGACGGTAGCCTCACCAATGGAAAGAAATCAATAAATAAAACCAAGTCAGCCTGATCGGTAGAGAAGAGGAGAGAAACATTTATTAAAAATTTGAGGGTGTGCTGAGAGATACGAGGTGCATACAATAAGTTTCCAGATTTTTTTCGTACGGGCACTTTTATTGATAGTATACACATGAAACTCTAGTCCCCTTAGAAGTAATCTCCTCCGGCTGCAATCCACTTGTTGTACCGTTCCAACAACTTCCGGAAGGCTCTATGGAAGTCCTCTGGTGTGAGCGTGTCAATGACCTTTGTCACAGCCTCTTTCATCTCCTCAATTGTCTCATAACGACAGCCTCTGAGATTAGGGAATAAGCAAATGTCACAGGGAGCAAGGTGTGGACTATAGGGAGGCTGGGGAACTGTCTTGATGCCCATCTTGGTCAAATAGTCTGTGACAAGGATGGAGTTGTGGACTGGTGCATTGTTCCGGTGGAAATGCCACTGACCCGATTTGAAGAGTGCTGGTCTCCTCCGACGGAATCTCTTCCTGAACTCCCTTAAAACCTCAACATAGTAACCCTAACCCTACCCCTTTGGCCAATCAACTGTGGTGTATTGACTTCCTTACTCCTCCCACATCTCTCATCATCCCTCACAGACTCCTTGCCTTCCTTGAATCTCTTATGCCACTCGAAAACTGATGCTCGATTCATGCAAGATGGTCGAAAAGCAATCTGAAGCATTCCATACGTTTCTGTGGCATTTTTTCCAAGTTTAAAACAGAATATTATTGCATATCGTTCTTCTGAAGTGACAGATTGCATTTTTGAAATTCACAAGCTGTGACAATCAGGCTTTAATAGGGTGTATTCCAATTCCTGCTGTAGCTGTTCATTTGAACCTGAAATCTTAAAAAAGGGTCAGTCATCTTATGATATATATAGCAATAACATACTGAATTCTCTAGAGTCTACGACAATTTTAAATGCCCATACGAAAAAAGTCTGGAAACTTATCGTATGCCCCTCCTATATCTACACATGTCTAAACTCCTTAACAGATTTTATATGCAGCAAATTAAAAACAGAGATGAAATTATATTTTAACAATTTTATTAAAGATATTTTTTTAATCAGTGAGTTAACCTAACTTCGGCACAGTTGGCTAAGGTTGTAGAAAACACCGACTGCTTCTTTGTAGAGAGGTAAGACCTCTCCAACGAGCGTTCTAGATATGATACTAAACAATCTGACGGTGAGGTTCCAGAAATGCTGCAGCTTTGGGGAATGCGGAGTATTCCTTTATTGCTATAGCTCCCAGGTCCACTCTCGCCCGAAGTGGTAGCACCTAATAAGTTCCTATCAATGTTGGCATTTAAACTGCGTGCTAATGCTAAACTGAATGGTTTGAAATAGAATTGTTTTGAAATTTAACTGTGTGTTAACAAAAACTATGCTTATTATAAACTAAATTGTTTGATTTAGAACTGTTTGACTAAACCGAATAGCTTGAAATAGAAATGTTTTTGGCAAACGGTAATCATGCTAAACTGAATTGTTTGAAATAGAACTGATTTTTTGTATAAAAATGGATTTGGCTTTAAACAACCTACGAAGGTTGATATGCCATAAAACCCAAGCAAGCAAGCAACCAACCACCCAAGTAAGCTTAACTTAGTTTGGCTCATGTTCATCACTAATCTCAAACTTGTCTCGCTAAATATTATATCCAACGAGGCGGCCCTTTAAAAATCAAGCATAAATCTGGCTCAAGGCCTGAAAATGGAGCTCTTCGCAAAGATAAAATTCACAAATAAATGTTCTACGAGACTTGTTGATTTTTAAATTATGAGGAGACGCTCCTTTAAAAATCAATGTTTGTCACAATGTCAAATGTGGCACCTAATGAGGATCAATCTCATTATAGTTTTACTGGACAAACTTGTTAAACTTAATACTGGCGAATTTTTAAAAAATTAAGAGTTGTTTAGGTTTGGCACAAGGCCACAATTATGTGGCACCTAGTGACCATCAAACTATGAGATTTACAAAAGATTAGACAATAACGTGATGTCCTTTTAAAGATACTGTTGATCAAAATTGGCACAAGTAAGGAATGCCCAATGAGGATCGATCATAATACTCAGTTATAATGGTGATCTAGAAAACCTCGCTATTACTCAACAAGGAAGTGCCTCTAAAAACATAAGCATATATCAGATCTAATTGAAGGCCGCAAATATAAGGCACCTAGTGAGGATCAAACTCACTACTGCTAATCATATGCTGCTATGAGTTTTCAATTTAATTTGTTGATCTCACAAGAACAGTTATATACAACCCAATTCGCGGATTGTTTAAGGATGGTCCAGAAGAGTAAAAAAAGTTCTTAGTGCATTTTTACGTGGTCAAAAACAACAACAACAAAAAAAAAAAACAGTAAGAAACAATCACTTACCCACCTCCACCATGAATACGATGTGACTGGTTACTGAATTATCACTTGATCGGAGAACTTGACTTTGGTTTGGTTTGATTTTATGGTATATCAACCATTGTAGGTTATTTAATGCCAAATCCTCTTTATCTATATACAGGGTGGAACGATAAAATGGTCGTCCTAAAGAAAACAACACTACAGCTTTATTTTAAAACTTTTATTGAAAAAATCAATTCAGCTAACTAGATTATGTAGTAGAGCTGACATCTATTCAATGTAGCCGCCTTCAGCCTCAATCACCGCCTCTATACGGATCCGGAACTAGGAGCATGTCTTTTCAACAAGTGCCGGCGGGAGCTCAGCGAATACTCGACGGATGGCGGCGATCAGGCTGGCTTTGGTGTTGTGGAAGGTCATGTTGGTGATGTTATCGACATATGACCAAACGAAGTAGTCCAGCGGGTTCAGATCGGGGGAGGAGGGGGGCAGTGAGAGAAGGGTACAAAGTCGTAGCGCTCGTTCTGAAGCCAAGCCTGGGTCTCTTTGGACTTGTGGACCGGCGCCGAGCCCTGCTGCTACATCCAGGGTCTGCCACCGGCCACCTAATTGCACCAGGGGATCACCACACTCTTCAGTACATTCAGGTACACTTTGGTGTTGACTTTCAAGCTGACTTCGAAGATGTGAGGTGGCATGATGTTGTCCTTACTTGAAACCACACCAAAGACCATAACCGTAGCTGTCCGAAGGGTCGTCTGATGCATTGAGCTGTGCTCTCAAGCGTTGAAACGTCCGGATTTACATTTTGAGGGTGCTGGCATTGGTCCTGTTGTCATAACTTGGATTGGTAGAGGTCATGAAGTGTACAGCGGCGCATCTCCGATCTCGCTCGTTGAACATTGTGTCACTTTCAGACATGATAGAAGTCTTCTATCGCTCTTGGGATTTGTACACAACTGGCCAACTAGTAGATGGTCTGCAACAAAACAAGAAAACCAGTTTTCATTAAACAGAAATGGAATCATGTTGTCTTTTCTAGGGCGACAATTTTATGGTTCCACCTGTAGATATTAAATATGATTTGTAAACACATTTTGTAGATAACATTTTTATTAACACAGTTAAATGGTTTCATTTATTTCTAGTACGAATAATTCTATTTACTATTATTCATTTGTTTACACACAGTTAAACTTTTTAAAGTATTGCTATTCAAAACTAACAATTCAATTAAACATCAATCATTTGTTCACACAGTTAAATGATTAAACTGTTTTATTTGAAGCAATTGATTTTAACATGTCTTTTGCTTGCTCTCAGTTTAAATATCAGACACATGTATTTGACGCATAGACAGGACCCAATAGGTGCTATCACTCTGTGTCAGAGTAGACCAGGGAGTGAGGGCCATAGCTCTAGCATTGTTGGAACCTCACCATCTGATTGTTTGGTGTCATATCCGTGGGTATTCATTGGGGGAGATTTATACCTCTGCAGAGAAGAAGTCGGTGTATTTTACAGTCCCAGCCGACTTGGCCAGGAGAACTAGCGGTGAAGTTTTGTTCTCACACTGTGATTTCAATTGAATGGTTGAAAGAAATCCGTTAAGTTAGCCCACAGAATAACCTTGGAAGAAGGTTCATTGGTTTCACTGCATGTCACACCTTCTAGGAGATGACACATGAATCCAACTGTTTTTCCTCTAACTAAATAGTAGCGTAAATTATAGGGCAGCTTGTGTTCTTTAGCTTAGGTTAGGCAGCCAATCTTGGAGAAGAAAAACTCTGAATTCAAACCAGCTATATTCACAATAGTCTGTGCTTGGATGGTAATATATACAGGGAGGAACGATAAAATTATCGCTCTAGGAAAGACGACACGATTCCATTTCCGTTTAATGAAAACCGGTTTTCTTTTTTTTTGTTGCAGACCATTTACTAGTTGCCCAGTTGTATACAAATCCCAAGAGCCATACGAGCCTTTTATCATGTCTGAAAGTGACACTATGTTCAATGAGCGAGATCGGAGATGTGCTGTTGTACAACTCATGCTCTCTACCGATCTAAGTTATGACAACAGGACCATTGCCAACACCCTCAAAATGCAAATCCGGACGTGTCAACGCTTGGGGGTACAGCTCAGCGCATCAGACGACCCTATGGAGGTGGTGGAGCGGAAGGACTCCGTCAGAAAGACCTGGACCAAGGAGTTCATCGAAAAGGTCCAGGCAATCATTGATGAAACTCCCCAGCGGCCTATTTGGCAGATTGCCAGAGATTTAGGCGTCTCACACACAACTGTGAATGCATGTGTGAAGGAGGACTTGAAGTGCAGGTCCTACAGGCGCCAGACAAGCCAGATCTTGACTGAGAAGACAAAAAACCTCAGGCCCCCCTCCTCCCCCGACCTGAACCCGCTGGACTACTTCATTTGGTCATACGTTGAGAACATCCCGCCGGCGCTTGTGGAAAAGGCATGCTCCCTGTTCCAGATCCGTATCGAAGCGGTGATCGAGGCTGAAGGCGGCTATATTGAATAGAGGTCAGCTCTACTACATAATCAAGTTACCTGAATTGATTTTTTCAATAAAAGTTTTAAAACAAAGCTGTAGTGTTTTTTTCTTTAGGACGACAATTTTATCGTTTCACCCCCAGTGGGTTGAGAATTGTAGTGATGGAATTGCCGGGTAAATGCAAAGCTCTTCTTTTGAATCGAGTACTTCGGTAGCCGATAGCGTATATGTAAATATACATGTACGTAAAAAATTACTTCGTTTACGCTGAAAATAGCGATATCTCTGGGGTAAGATATCAGGCTGAATTTACGTCAGTCGGGTTTCAATCCCAGCTTGAAGTATCTAGCGTGTCTAGTCACAGTGAAATGTGATACAGCCAAACAGTCTGTCGGTCGTTGGCCATATATTTATTTATATATACAGAGAGAGAGAGAGAGAGAGGGAGTGAGGAGGCTTAGATTACAAGTGTGTGATAGTGAGCATAAGAGATAAATGTATTTTAATATATTAGCTTAAATATATATCTGTATTATGAGGTGCCCGTGGAGTAATGGTTATCGTCGTAGGAATTGGACACGGCGAAACGAGTTCAAATCCTGGACGAGACTGATTGCATTTCACATAGCACTAATACCCTTGGGAAAGGTATGAATCCAATTATTCTCCCTCCAGCTACGGGTAAATAGTAAGAGAGACTAGGTTCTTCAGCCTTGGTAAGACAACTAGTCTAGGAGAAGGAAAACTCTGAATTCAAACTTGTTAAACTCCGCTAAAAAATTGACCTTGTGTCATATCCTGCCCGAGCGGAGGGGTTGGTAAATAGGATCTGTATTATATTCCTAACGTTCTTCCGTACACAAACGCGCTGTCTAGCATTTAATCAGATATTAAAAAATTCATTTGGAATATATAATCGCGAAGATACATACGTCTATAAAGGTACTGATTTATTTTAGCTTTCACTTAATTATTAATCAACTTATATATCTCTGCAAGCCGTTAATGTATAGGTAAATCACAGCTGGAAGCATCTCACGTTTTTCGCTACACTGAAGTGTTGTGATATAACGAAATAGTCTGTTGATGACAATATATATATATATATATATATATATATATATATATATATATATAAAGAGTAAATAAAGGATTGTAATCCAACAATATGTAGAAAAACTGATAACTGATAAACGGCCAGCTTTTTCTTATTATACATATTTTCCACTAGGTTTTTGTATTTCACATTTCTAAACATCCATCGTTCACTTAAAATTGTTAATATCACCCCTCATGGACCTGATGATGGTTCAGTAGAACAGAAACGCTATAGTGTCGACCCGTTAATAAATCATTCCTTCCACTTGGATCGTTGCTATCAGTTTTTCTACACACACACACACACACACACACACACACATATATATATATATTCTTTATGAAAAAAACCGAAGACCGGTTACTTTAGGATTATAAATTTATTTCCACCCGGTTTTGTGTTTCTGATGTAAACCAAAAATACGAAGAAAAATATAATAGGACTTCTTCAGATCTTATGGATAAAATAAATCAGAATAGACACGGGGGGGATGGAAGAGTTGTGAAGAGCTATCTCCTCGTTTTTTTTATTTGTTTATTTATTTTATTTATTTTTATATATTTAATTTTACTGGCTGTTGGAATTATAGTAATTTAACTTTTTTTTATTTTTCTGCTATTTATTTTATTTATTTTCTTTTTTAGTTTTTGGTTTACATCAGAAACACAAAACAGGATGGAAACAAATTTATAATCCTAAAGTAACCGGTCTTTGTTTTTTTTCTTAAAGAAAGTATTGCTCTGTAATATTAATTACATTGAGCTCTCTACCAGGAAAATTTAAATGTTCAATTTTTGAATGGTTTTCTTGTCCTGAAGGAATTTCTCCTAACTCTGGTTCAACTGGACCGAATAATACCTATATATATATTAACAGAATTAATTTTGTAGCAAGTGATAATATTCTGAAATGTTTAAAATAGAACAATCCCTATTACAAAAAATAAAACAAAGTTTATTCTACTTCACGTAAAAGAAATATTCAAAAATAAACTGCCAATCCTGGACGAAACTGATTGCATTTCACATAGCACTAATACCCTTGGGAAAGGTATGAATTCAATTACTCTCCCTCCAGCTATGGGTAAATAGTAGGGCAGACTGGGTTCCAAAGCCTTGGTGAGGCAACTAGTCTAGAAGAAGGAAAACTCTGAATTCAAATCTGTTAAACTCCGCTTAAAAATTGACCTAGTGTCATATCTTGCCCGAGCGTTGGGGTTGGGTTAATATGTTAACAGCCAATACTACTTAGCATCACCTTGGTGATAAAAATAAGCTTCACTTTACGAATAAAAAAAGCAAAAATGAAATAATAATTTTGTTTAAATAACTTAACAACTTTAATTTACAAACAGCATGCATATTACCTTGATAATGTTTCTGACAAGAACCGGAAGTACTCGGTACAACACAAATAACTCTTTTGAAGAAACTATCAACAAATTTCTAAATTGTAACATAAAAAAACAAACTCTAAGGACTCTGAAAAGAAAAAATTAAAAAAAGCCCCAAAACAAAAAGGATTCGATTTTATTTAATGAAACCTGTTTAAATGAATATGTATATATGTGTGTGCGTGTGTGTGTCTATGAGTATGCACATATATATATATATATATATATATATATATATATATATATATATATATATCGAAACATATGTATACACATTCGTAACCCAATTTCGCTATAACCAACGATTTACGTTTATGGCCTGACTTAACTTAAAACCACACATCCACACGCATGCACATACACCCATATACACACACATACCTACAACCAAACACAAACGAAATCTGAACAGCTTTTTTGTCTGCATTTTGTCGCATTTTCGATATTCAATTTCATTCCATCTTCTTAACTGCCAGATGAATGTTGTTATAAACTTTAAGAAACCTTAGATTGCAGAACAATATTTTCCATGGATTAAATATATATATAATATATATTTATTTATTATCATTATTATAATATATAAATATATATATTACACAAGAATGATACGTGCAATCTTGAACAAGTCCTGGCGGGAACACCCCACAAGACACCAACTGTACGGCCACCTGCCCCCTATCACGAAAACTATTCAAGTTAGACGAACCAGACATGCAGGACACTGCTGGAGAAGCAGGGACGAACTCATAAGAGATAACTCTTATGGACCCCCACACATGGCCGTGCAAAAGCAAGACGACCAGCACGAACATACATTCAGCAGCTATGTGAGGATACGGGATGTTGTCCTGAAGACCTACCTAGGGCGATGAACGATAGGGAGGAGTGGCGAGAGAGGGTCAGGGATATCCGTGCTGCCAGCGTGACATGATATATATATATATATATATGCATATGTGTGTCTGTGTTTGATTTTCTGTGGCATCAGGCCAGTGGCTGAGGGGTTTGGTAAATACATATGTATTTTAAATGTATGTAAGACGGTAATTTCTTCGATCATTCCCATATACCAATAAATGTCGATATATTTTGAATTGAATTACCATAACGAGAAAATCCGACGAATACCTCCGCTCGACATTCCGAAACACTGGACAGCTTGCTAGGTCTCATCAGCAGTGTATACCGTGATCTCCACCACTGGAGATCGAACCAGCGATCACAGAGCCGAAACTCTACAACTGATCCACAGTCCATATCGCACGAAAGTGACACCAAATTAACTAGCCATAGTAATTGCGCCGCTAACTGACTTGAATGTGTCTTGCAAGTTACATCCACACTCTTTGCAGAGGACATGGTCACCTCCAGGGTCACGTCTTCCCAAGAGGATTTGAAATACGCATCTGCGTATAGATATACATTTTTTCTGGTCATGGTAATTCAATTCACAATATAATTCCTCTATTTAAAAAAAAAAAAAGTAGAACTATATCCTTGCCCTTGAAGTCATAATAATTACGCCTCTCTCCTCTCTCATGAGGTCTCTGTGTCCCTCCCTCCGCTGGGGGCGGTTCCTTCTCATCACGTGATTCATACGTCATATTCAGCGGATTACCCACTTGCAAAATTAAATAAAAATTTTCCATTTCTCAAAGTTTGAATTTTCCCCATAAAATAATCAGCCTGCATTTAGCTGACCCCTTCGTGAACCTATTTACTGCTCTGCTATTGTTTTGAGAAGCGATCTCTTCGATTTTAGCCTTTCTTTCTTTCTTTCTTTCTTTAGAAAAATCGATTTCATATGCTTTTGTATTTTTTCTGCTAGCCAAAAATTAAACAATATTTCTCGTTTCTTTCTCATTCTGAGAATATTTGTTCCACTCTTAATAAAATAGAATAAAACAAAACCAACAAAAAACAATGTACTGATTTTATTCTTCAAAAATCCGCGCTGCTCATTGTTCCTTGCTATATAAAAATAAATCAACATCCCTGGCTTTTTAGAAAAAACATTCTGCTTTTCATATTTTCAATTCATTTCGAATAACAAAAAAACAACAACAAAAAACAAAAAACAAAAAAAAACTGCAAAAGAAAAACATTTATTCTCAATTTGTCAACGTACTGCCCCAATCTTCTAAATTTACGCCGAATATTTCTATCAGGCCATACTCCGTAGTCCCAATCTGCTCTTTTATAAATGTATTTGCAAGAAGCGCTATGTCATCTGCGTAGTCTTCGTCCGTAATATTTTGTGCGGGGATCGTTGGCTTCTTACCTTTTTTTTTTTCTTTTTTAGTGTAAATCCATTTTCTTTCCTTAGATCTATCGACGTTTGAAATAAGTAGTCTATGCAGATTATGGGGCTAATGTAACCCTTTGCAGAACACCAGCAACAATGTCAAAGAAGCCTGTGTCTCCATTCGTTGAGCGAACTTTTAATTTAGTGTTTTAGAGATTATCATTGTCTGCAACAATTTCTTTGGAGAGACCATGGACTTGAAGTATTTGCCCCATGTTCCATGTGTGTATGGAGTAAAAAGCTTTGGAAAAATCTACTAATAAGAGTGTCGCCTGGAGTTTTTTTTTGCACGAACTCCTTCTATAATTTGACGGATTGTCAGAATTTGTGATGTTGTGGATCAGTTTCTCCGAAAATCATTTTGATTCTTTCTAAGAATTTTCTGGAATAAAATAAGAAAATCGGTAGAAAATAGATAATCTCGAATAGCGTGGCAGACAGTAAATGAAGTGAGTAAAAAGAAGAGCACCTCAAGAGCTCGATGCAGTTGAGTAGCAGAGCATTTTAAATCTTTGCTGTTATGGAAGTAAAGGTTATGTGTCAGTAGTTCTTGGTTATCTCGAAGTCACCTTTCTTGGGGGAAAGGGGTGATGCAGCCTTTTTTCCTTCTCTCTATTGTGTTCTGGTTATATATGGCGTTGCAGTATCGGAGCAGTAAGTCATGGAATTTCCCTGTCTTCTATACTTCTAGTGGTATTTCATCAAGACCGACCCTTTTCCTGTTTTTAATTTTTGTCCGTACAACGTCGAGTACTTGAGTAAACTGTCTTACTTTGATGTCTTTTTAGTTATCACTAATTTTCGTAATCGGCTCATCCGTAACTTATGGGGATTTTCAAAGCAGATTCTTGAAATGTTGTTTCCACGTGTGTATTCGTTCTTCTAGCCAGACAACTTTTAGTTTAGCAATAGAGGTGCTTTTGCTTTAACTGTCTGCCATGCTATTCGAGATTATCTATTTTCTACCGTATTTCTAATTTCATTGATCTTGCCTTGAATGTATTCTATTTGTTCTTTTTGGTATGTTTCAGTTAGTTCCCTTTCTGCCTTCTTAAGTTTCTGAGCGTTGGCATTTGTTGGGTTCCTTTTATTACAGTTGCTATTTTCACGTTGTCTTGTTTTTCCTAATCATTCACGTCTCCCATCAAACTCTCTGTTAGGCTCTTAGTTTTATCTATCTATCTATCTATCTATCTATCCGAGTGTGGGCTGAACAATCCCTAGATTGAAAAGTTCATAAGATGACGTCATATCTGCAGTTGATGACATTTTGACCAATGGGATCCAACCACTGTAACATCGATGGGGAAGTATGTGGACTGCAAGGAGGAATATGTTGAAAAACATTGGTCAATGAGAGTATCTTGGTCAGCCTTTGAACTTTCAACCTGAAACTCGTACACACACACACACACACACACACACACACACACACACATGCGTATATATATATATATATATAGTTATAATTATGAATGGAGGAATTGATATATTAAGTTAGAAATGACAAGAAAATCCGGCACACACCTACATGCGACATACGGAGCACTGAACAGCTATTTCGACCTTATTAGGTCTCATCAGCAGTGCACACCGTGATCTCCACCACTGGAGATCGAACCGACAACCAGAGTATATAGAAGCCGAAACTCTACCACTGGGCCATTGACTTGTTAATTGGGTATCGCTTATACGTGGCATGAACCAATTGCCCAGTGGTAGAGTTTCGGCTTCTGCATACTGTGGTTGTTGGTTCGATTTCCAGTGGTGGAGATCACGGTGTTCACTACTGATGAGACCCAATAAGGTCGAAACAGCTGTTCAGTGCTCCGTATGTCACGTGTAGGTGTGTGCCGGATTTTCTTGTTATGGTAATTTCTAACTTTATATATATATATATATATATATATATAACTGATTAGTGAGGTTATTGGTAACTTCATTTTCAAAAAAGTTAGACCTCATTTGTTTGCTCACATATATTAAATTACCCATTTTTATTCTTCTTCCGGCGCTTTGCATGAATAGAGCCCTTACAATTTTTTATTCTTACAATGGTTTTGTTTCCCTTTTACTGATGATTCCTTTAATCTTTTGCCTTTATAAATTTTCGAAGTACCCGTAGTGTAATGGTTATCGTCGTAGGAAATGGACACGGCGACACGAGTTCAAATCCTGGACGAGACTGATTGCATTTCACATAGCACTAATACCCTTGGAGAAGGTATAAATCCAATTATTCTCCCTCCAGCTATGGGTAAAATTGTAGGGCAGACTAGGTTCTTCAGTCTTGGTGAGGCAACTAGTCTGGGAGAAGGAAAACTCTGAATTCAAACCTGTTAAACTCCGCTTAAAAATTGACCTTGTGTCATATCCTGCCCGAGCAGAGGGGTTGGTAAATATGATAAATTTTCGAGTAGCACTAGTTCAATAATATATATATATATATATATATATATAGGGTAATATTTGGTCAGGTTAAACCAGAGTTTGGAGTAAATCCCTCAGGACAAGAAAATCATTCAAGAGCTGAACATTTGGTTCACACCAAAAACTGAAAATACGGGATGGAAATAAATTTATAATCCTGAATTAACCGGTGTTTGTTATTTTTCTTAAAGATATATATATATATATATATATATATATATTTCATATAGATATATATATATATATTTATTTATTTCATATATATATATATCTATCTCATATATATATATATTTCATATATATATTTCATATATATATATATATTTCATATATATATTTCATATATATATATATATTTCATATATATATATATATATATATATATATATATGTATTTCATATATATATATATATATATATATATATTTCATACATATATATATATATGTATTTCATATATATATATATGTGTGTATTTCATATATATATCATTTATGTTATATGTATGAACTGGCAGTAGTGGTTAACATTTTTTTTAGAACTATGCAATGTATATTTCAATTTCCATGTCCGAGAATTAGATGGCCTAAGAATATATATATATATATATATATATATATATATATATATATATATATACTGACAGATGAATATATTAATAAATAGATATTCTTGGATAAAGTAAACAAATAAATTAAAATAAGTTTTGGTGAGACGCCAATTCATTCCTTGGAATAATTCATAACCTCGTGAAGTTGACTCACCAACTAGATGAAAAAAAATAAGATAAAATAAAACAGATTTATTATTTGGGAAGTAAGAAATAAGACAGACAAGCAAAATAAACTGGGATTGAAACTTTTGGCTTCCACTCGAAAAGTAACCACTAAAAATAGAATAAAACAAAACAAAACAAAACAAAATCCGACTAGAATCTTCATGAATTTTTGTCTATCGACGTCAGTAAAAGTTTATTAAAAACGAAAAATATATGAAATAGTAAATTTTTCCTGCATCTTACGGGTCATTGACATTTGGTTGGTTGGTTGGTTGGTTTGTTGGTTGGTTGGTTGGTTGGTTTTTTGACATTAGTATTTCTTATTGATTTATTTTTTGCCGAAGTTAATTCAAGGAATCTCTAATTATATGCAGTACCAAAAAAGTATCTTCACTATCATTTTAAACAGGTAAACACCTCAATCTTATACAAAACTACTTAACCAATAAATGTGACCCAAACAGGTACTCACTCTCCAAATTAAAGTGGAACTAGGAGTAATAATAGTAAAGAGGTGACTCTAAAGCTACTGAACAGGAGTTTCACCACTGGATACAGCTGAGGTTAGGTTAAATTATTTGGTTGGTTGGTTGGTTTCTTTGTTTAATGGCATATCAACTCTTTTTTGGTTATTTAATGCCAAAGCCACTCTCCTAGAAGAACAGTAGTGGTACTATTTAGCCCATAGCTGGTTGGATAAGGGGGTTCATACCTTTCCCAAGTGCCCGAAAGTGAACGTAATAGCGCGACTGGAGTACGAACTCGCGTACTACGATTCCGCAGTCCATCGCTTAAACCATTACACCACGAGGACACCCCCTCAAATTATTTGGTTTAATGGCATATTGTTCTATAATTACGGAATGATTTTTTTTATACAATCATTTTTGTTAATTATATCTTATCATTCGGTTTGATTTGGCTTTGAACTGTTCGGCTCTTAGTGCAGGTGTTCACGCTCGTGCACGGAGGATGTGACAATCACAGATGTCACAATAAAAACCCCAGATGGAAAATGAGACTGGGGTGTGAATGACGTCATGCCCGGAAGCGATGGGCCGGGAATTTTGGTGATTTTTGAAAAAAGCGTTTGAGATTCGGATCTGAGCGAGGGCAGGCCAGTTGTGGTCTACCGGATACGCCGCACGTTTGTTGGGTTAGTGAGTTGAGATTGGACTCTGGGTGCGCGCGGTTCAGCTGGGAGTTGACTGAATGACGATGTAGGAACAGTCAGCATAGTAAAAAGGGTGTCTCTCTCTCTCCTCGTGCCGAAAAACTAAAAGTCAAAAAAAGTAATAAACGTTTCGTACCTGAACAAAGAGAGTCGTCAGTGTTTCTGGATTTCTCTGCATCTGAACATTTTACATATGTATATGTTACAATATCAACCTTTCATGGTTATTTAATGCTAAATCCTATTTATACAAATGATTTGTGAGCAAATAGATTGTAGGTAATTTCATTTCAAAAAAGTTAAAACTCATTTGTTTGCAAACAGTTATATGGTTTTAAGTATTGCTATCTAACGCTAATAATTCTATCAGATATTGATCATTTGTTTGCATACTGTTTGCCTAGTCGGCTGGGGCTGTAGAATACACCGACTGCTTCTCTACAGAGGGGTAAGACCCCCCACCCAATGAGAGTCCTGGATATGATACTAAACAATCTGATGGTGAGGTTCCAGTGATGCTGGAGCTTTGGGGAATGCGGAGAACCCCTTCGTTGCCATTGCTCCCAGGTCCACTCTGGCTTGGAATGGTAGCACCTGATAGGGCCCCATCTATGGGTTAAATAGAACTAAACTGCATACTTATGCTAAACTGAATTGTTTGAAATGGAACTGTTTGACTAAATTGAATAGTTTTGAATTGAAACGTTTCTGATAATTAAAATGTACTTACATTTAAACTGCGATCTGATGCTAAACTGAATTGTTGAAAATAGAACTTGTGTTCTTATACTAAACTGAATTATTTGAATTAGAAATGTTTGAATAAATTGAATAGCTTGAACTAGAAATGTTTTTGACAAACTGTGTACTAATACTAAACTGAATAGTTTGAAATAGAACTATTTGCATAAAAATAGATTTGGCGTTAAATAACCTACAAAGGTTGATATGCCATAAAACCAACCAACCAACCAACTATACCGTTCTTCACTTTCGTAGAATGACAACTTGAGTAAATTTCAATGAGAAAAAACGATTCAAGACTGAAACATTAATGAATATATATATATATATATATATATGTGTGTGTGTGTGTGTGTGTGTGAATGAATTATGCAGGAGGACATATGGTTCAACGGATGAAGGCGTTCAATTGAAAAGAGAGATAATTTGGAAGTTGCAGGTTCAAGCCCGTCTACAAATAATACTTACAACAGCTTAAAACTTCTATCCAGTCATGGTTAATGGAATTAGAACAATCCACCGCCATGGATTCAACAAAATTCGATGTATCTGTCTGGGATCCCAAGATCCATATGAAACACCAGAACGATACATCGACCGATACGTTATGAGTTTAACGATGAAGACAATGATCGTTAAACTCATTTTAAGAGAATATTCTAAGAGGTAATAATCTTTACAACCTTTCCTACGTTTATATCTCAAGACAATTACCACATTGTATCTCTCCGTAAAACAATTGCTTACGTAACCAAACATCCTCCATCTTAAACAATTTCGTTTACAAATCTGATATGTATGCATAAGCTGGACTAGGCATTAAATAACCCACTAAGGTAGATATGCCCCAAAACTAAACCTATCTCTCTCTCTCTTTATATATATATATATATATATATATATATATATATCAGGATCGTTAGTTCGATCGGGGGAACTACTGCTGCTCCTCTATAAGAGTGGCTTCTATAGAAGAGAATAAAACAGCCATCGAAAGATAACCATGACCCACACTCAAAACACATACACAAACCGCATCGCACTTCGCGTGGGTCAAAAAGGGGTACGTCCTGCTGAGGTTGGAGCCCTGGCCTCAGTGTTCGAAAAATCAGCTACAGAGCTCAAACAACAAAAACTACTAAAATTCAAACAAACAATACAAATAGCTGCATTTAACGTAAGTAAAGTAGGCGACCATAGTCGAGGGTGACCCGAAGGCTCCCTTTTCGATAGCTTACTACACCAAGGTGTAGGGGAGGGCGCTACTCGACAACTACCAGAGCTAACAGCATCGGCCGTAGAACATAAGATAGACATAATATGCATACAAGAACACAGATACACGCACACCGAAGATATCAAATATCACGAAACTGGCAATGGTTGGACGCTAGCCACTGTATCGGCATGGAAAAACTCTGTCAACGCCGCAGTAGGAGGGGTAGGAATGCTTATAGGACCTAGAGCATTAAAAACGCTCAATAGCATTGAGAAAATGCAACCTAGGATGATGGTAGCTACTTTTAACGGCAACCCCAGAGCAACAATCATCTCCAGCTACAGCTCTAACAATGTTAGTGAAGAAACTGAACTAGTCGCCTTCTACGATGAGTTATCCTCATTAGTGCGTAGCATCCCGAAACACAACATGTTAGTCATTGGCGGAGACATGAATGCCCAAATCGAGAAAAACGGAAACAACAAATACAGCCTTCACAACACGTCAAATAGGAATGGGAAACATCTAACAGATTTCACGATAAAAAATAGATTAACATGCGTCAATACAAACTACCAAAAAAGGGAGGGCAAACTATGGACACAGATGTAAGCGAAAAATAGTAAAGCACAGATAGACTACGTCCTTATAAACAAGAAATGGAAAAATAGTGCAATGAATTGCGAGGCATACTCCTCTTTCGAGGGTGTGTCCTCCGATCACCGAATAGTCACGGCAAAAATACGACTAAGCCTACGAAAAAACGCCAAACGAACTGCGACCACCAAACACTATGACTGGGCCCTATTGAACAACAGAGATATAAGAGATAAATACATATTAGAATTTAGAAACAGATTCAAAACGCTACAAGAGAAGACGGAAAAAAAGTACACCAAATGACGAATATGAAAATTTCATCAATGCGCACCTCGAGGCAGCAGCGAAATGTATTGCAACAAAACTCAAAACTAAATATAGAGTCACATGGGAAACGTTAGCGGTGAGAGAAAAACGTGCACTAGTGAAAACAGCCTCCAAAAAATATCGAAAACCCCAACAAACACAAATGCCCGAAAATTAAAAACGGCACAATATCAATTAGCAGGCATATATATAAAGGAACAGACAGAATACATTCAAAATCAGATCGATAAGATTAGAGACTTGGTGGAAGATAGACAATCTAGGATAGCCTGGCAAACAATAAACGAAGTGAGTAGAAGAAAGAGTACAGCCAAAGGAAAACTGAAAGCTGCAAACCAACAGGAAAGAATAAAACTGTGGAAAGAGCACTTCGAAAACCTACTTGGAAACCCACCGAAAGTAACACATGAATCAATCACCAGAATAATTAGTAAGCAATTAGACATCAAACTATGAACTTTCACACAAGTAGTACTTTACTCGGTTCTCAGAAAAATTAAAAATAGGAAAGCTGCAGGACTGGACGAGATTCCCCCAGAAGTATGGAAGACCAGACAATTCGACGACATACAGCTCCGACACTGCAACGCAGTCTATAATCAAAATCCGATAGACAGATGGATGAAGGGATGCATCCTCTCCTTCCCTAAAAAGGGTGACATCGGATTAACCAAAAACTACCGAGGTGCAACACTTACATCCATAGCAGCCAAAATCTACAATGCCCTACTACGAAACCGCATAGAACCCAAAATCGACAACATCCTTAGGAAAAACCAAAATGGCTTCCAAAGAAATAGATCCACGACCTCACAAATATTAACCATCCGTAGAATCCTTGAAGGTGTACGGGCAAAAAACATGCAAGCGACATTACTATTTGTCGACTTTACCAAGGCCTTCGATTCCATTCACAGAGGAAAGATGGAACAAATCCTAATAGCATACGGCCTACCTAAAGAAACCGTAGCAGCAATAACGATTCTCTATAGAAACACCAAAGTGAAAGTACGATCACCGGATGGAGACACAGAATACTTCGACATTGTAGCAGGAGTAATACAAGGGGACACGCTAGCTCTATACCTCTTTATTATTTGTCTAGACTACGTACTTAGAACATCGATTGATAAAATCAGAGAGAACGGCTTCGAGCTGACAAAGAAAAAAAGCAGAAGGTTCTATTTACCAACCCCTCTGCTCGGGCAGGATATGACACAAGGTCAATTTTTAAGCGGAGTTTAACAGGTTTGAATTCAGAGTTTTCCTTCTCCTTGACTAGCTGCCTAACCAAAGCTGAAGAACCTAGTCTGTCCTGCTATTTACCCATAGCTGGAGGGAGAATAGTTGGATTCATACCTTCCCCAAGGGTATTAGTGCTATGTGAAATGCAATCAGTCTCGTCCAGGATTTGAACTCGTGTCGCCGTGTCCATTTCCTACGACGATAACGACTACACCACGGGCACCTCCATAAAAAAAGCAGAAGGTACCCCGCAAAAACAATTACCGACGCCGACTACGCCGATGACATAGCGATACTGGCAAATACACCCAACCAAGCCGAAACACTTCTGCATAGTTTGGAACGAGCAGCCGCAGGCATAGGCCTCTATGTCAATGCACACAAAACAGAATATATGTGCTATAATCAAACAGGTGACATCTCCACTCTAGACGGAATCCCTCTTAAACTAGTTGACAAATTCACTTACCTAGGAAGCAGCGTCGCAGCAACCGAAAAGGACATCGACACGAGGTTAACGAAGGCATGGACAGCTATCAATAGGCTATCAATTATATGGAGATCAGACCTAACCGATAAAATGAAACGCAGTTTCGTCCAGGCAGCGGTCGCATCGATACTGCTATATGGATGCACTACATGGACTCTAACAAAACGGCTGGAGAAGAAGCTAGACGGCAATTACACAAGAATGCTGCGAGCAATATTGAACCAGTTCTGGCGGCAACACCCCACAAGACACTAACTGTACGGCCACTTGCCTCCTATCACGAAAACTATCCAAGTTAGACGAACCAGACATGCAGGACACTGCTGGAGAAGCAGGGACGAACTCATAAGAAATGTACTCTTATGGACCCCCGCATATGTCCGTGAAAAAGCAGGACGATTAGCACGAACATACATTTAGCAACTATGCGAGGATACGGGATGTAGTCCAGAAGACCTACCGGAGGTGATGAACGATAGGGAAAAGTGGCGCGAGAGGGTAAGGGATATCCGTGCTACCAGCATGGCATGATGATATATATATATATATATCAACTTTTGTGTGTGTATTTGCAAAATTTGAAATATTCATCAAAAATAAAAATCTGATTTCGTTGTTGCTGAATAAAATTCGATTTCTGTTATTCCTATGGAAAAAATATCGATTTAATTTTCTGTAAACTAGTCCGCTTCCCGCGGCGCAATATGCATCAAGTTGGATTTGGTCAAAAGCGAGAAGTTTTCAGCATGAAGGAAATACAGGCGGAACCACCTTTCCCGTGTGATTACGGAAGAAACGGTTACTGTAAACGCGTAATAACATCAACCGCCGAAAGTAAACGCGTTTTTTTTTTTTGAAAATCATAAACTGCACACTAAAAATGAAGATGAACGTCCAATGTAATCTCTGCTCTTAATTGATCTGGCGTATATATAAATATATATATATATCTTAATACCCTGTCCAGTGGTAAAAACTGCTTGGTAGCGCTAGGAGTGGCAGTACCGACTTGAGCTACCGAAACTGTGTTATCACCCCTGGTTGGCGGCTGATGAGGACAGGGTATTGCACGTGCTTACACACGTTGTACAATGAAAAAAAAGAAAAAAAGAAAATATATATATATATATATAGGGCTACGCAAAAGTTGCCGATTATTTTTTAAAACAAAGCATAGGGAAACTAACAACGGACGACATTTCAAGGGTATCATATTCATCAATTAGTTAAAGGAATGATTTTTTATTGTATAAAGTTCCACAAAAATAATAAAATCCTGGTATCTTGGATGAGGGGGATATTTTTGATATTTTTATAGAGACTGTCTTTATCTATGTGCAAAGACTGAACAGACACATAGATAGATAGATAGATAAGAACAGACTGAGATAGAGGAATTAGCAGATAGATATAAACAGACTTAGATAGATAGATAGATAGATAGATAGATAGATAGATAGATATTAACATACTGATATTGATGGATAAACGGATAGATGTGAAAAGTCTGATATATATATATATATATATAGAGAGAGAGAGAGAGAGATTAACAGACTGATAATGATAGATAAACAGATAGATGTGGAAAGTCTGATATATATATATATATATATATATATGAACAGACAGAGATGGATAAATAAATGAATAGAAAGATATGAAAAGACTGAGATATATGATAATTTGCTAAGATAGTTATACTTATATATTTATTTTGCCTCCATTTTTATTTTATGAAGCGCCGCTGGAAGCAGAGGAAAATGTTTATAAATTACTACCCTACGAAAAGATCCTGAAATACAAGCATAGAGTCGACAAAAGGACAGTTTACAGAACGCACAGATAAATCGTACCAAAAATCGGAAAACCAAAAAAAAATAAAAAAATAAAAAATGAAAAAATAAATAAATAAAAAGAAAAAGAAAAAAAAATGATGAGCAGATCGCTCACTAAGCAACTAATGTACAATTTCCGTTTCAGTAGACGGAGTAATCGCAGATGTAATATCAATTTCCCATTGACTGACTTCGGCATGAATAAGAAAAGCGCCCTCATCTACTTTCGTCTGTATTACAAAAGGCGAATTTCCAGCAGCCCATTTGCAAAAGGGTGCAAGACGTTGCTTAACCGAGTGTAAGAGTTAGACGTCGCGTTTTCGTTGTTCAATTCCTGATAAATGTCCTGAGGAAAGTGTCACGTGACATATCCATGTCTGAGCGGAACTTGCTGGAAAGACGAGACTTTGATAAATGGCTTCGACGCATACAAAGAGGGGGTAATTTGTGAATCGGATGGTCAGACGGTGAACGTGACTACTGGTACAGTAGGAATACGCTCACACTCACACACTGCTTCAGCTTAGGTTAGCACACGCACATACTCAGACAGAAATATATATGTATATATATATATATATATATATATATATATATATATATATATATATAATTGCCCGTGTGGTTATTTATTCAGCTCTCACACTAACATCACCCGAAAAAAGAGAATCTTCCTTGCACGCGTACTAATGTCGTATAGACACGCTGACTCACGGACATGCCTATCCATAGATACTATTTACCCAACCCCTCCGCTCGGGCAGGATATGACACAAGGTCAATTTTTAAGCAGAGTTTAACAGGTTTGAATTCAGAGTTTTCCTTCTCCTAGACTAGTTGCCTCACCAAGGCTGAAGAACCTAGTCTGCCCTACTATTTACCTATAGCTGGAGGGAGAATAATTGGATTCATACCTTTCCCAAGGGTATTAGCGCTATGTGAAATGCAATCAGTCTCGTCCAGGATTTGAACTCGTGTCACCGTGTCCATTTCCTATGACGATAACGACTCCACCACGGGCACCTCCTATCCATAGATACTCACCCCAAACAGTCAAGCATTTATGTAAATTTAGAGACAAACATATCGGATGAAAACAAAAAGATTTATAGCTTTGGTTTAATGGCATATCAACCTTTGTAGGTTATTTAATGCCAAAGCCATTCTCATAGAAGAACAGTAGTGGTTTATTTTTAACCCATAGCTGGGAGGATAAGCGGGTTCATATCTTTCCCAAGGGTATTTGTCCGAAAGTGAACGTAATAGCGGGGCTGGAGTACGAAATCTCTTACTACAAATTCGTAGTCTATCGCTTTAACCATTACACCACGAGGCCAGCCCCAAGGTGTACCGAACAAATGGATTAATATAAGATATATACACATGAACAGAAAAGTGAAAACTGAGACGGACAAATAGATAGATTGATGAACGACCTTAAATATATAAATAATGAGTAGAAAAGACGAATAGATTCGGGTTCAAAATGTAGAATTATTAACATGGACAGATAGACAGATGGATAGATCGATAGATAGGTCGATAGACAGGTATACTTACCACTGCCGATATTTACATGATGAGGGATTGAGGTAAACATAGAGGTAAACATATACGTGCATATAAAAGTAAAGTTGGAGGTGCCCGTGGTGTTATGGTTATCGTCATAGGAAATGGACAAGGCGACACGAGTTCAAATCCTGGACGAGACTGATTGCATTTCACATAGCACTTGGGAAAGGTATGAATCCAATTATTCTCCCTCCAGCTATGGGTAAATAGTAGTACAGACTGGGTTCTTCAGCCTTGGTGATTCAACTAGTCTAGGAGAAGGAAAAACTCTGAATTCAAACCTATTAAACTCCGCTTAAAAATCGACCTTGTGTCATATCCTGCCCGAGCGGAGGGGTTGGTAAATATGATAAAAGTAAAGTTGGTGACCTTAGTCGAGGGTGACCCGAAGGCTCCATTTTAATTGCTACAACACTAAGGTGTAGGAGAGGGCACTATTCTTTTCCCTGGATTGCTCTATTTTACCCTCGATACATACCTTATAATGCTGAGTGGTAAGCAAGGAGGTAGCAAGTATGACTCGACTCCCGGGCCATTGGCGAACACTCTGCCCATTAGTCGGTATATATATATATATATATATACAATGCAGTTAGAAGAAAACTCAAACCTGGTTAAATTGTCATAAATTTATTTCGGCGAAGAATATTATTATACCCTTCGGCTCATCAGATAACTTCAAACATTTAATTTGAAACCAGGAAAAGGGTGATCCTGTTAATCAACCCATCCTAATTTAAACTTCTGGTAGATTTTTCTTAGCAGATGGAATTTTATGAATAACGCAAGCTTGAAAACTAAACTCTTATCTTCATATATTTTTCTGTTTACTGTTTCTGATATATGTTAAATTCCTCAGCTAACGGGGCCATCCTCCTCCCCCTAAAAAAAATCGTGTTTGTTAAAATTGGACAAACTTATTTAGTTTTTTATCTATTCCAGTATCCCAGTGAGTTGTATGACTTTTGGATGGAATGGATCTATGTTTAAAAGACTAAATCAATAAACAGTGGCAAAAAAAGTAGAATTAGTATTAGCAATTCAAAGTAAAGGGGTAAATTTAGGGAAAAAAATGGATGAACATACCAGAAAAGTGCAGCCGTGAGCAAAGATGTGAGAAACGGGTGCAAATCGGATTTGTTATTAAATAGGCAAGGAAGGGAAAAGAACTCTTTAACATTGGTTAGAGTTAACAATCATCATCATCATCATCATGTCGTGCTGGAAGCACGGATATCCCTGACCCTCTCTCGCCACTTTTCCCTATCGTTCATCGCCTCAGGCAGGTCTTCAGGACAACATCCTGTATCCTCACATAGTTGCTGAATGTATGTTCGTGCGGGTCGTCCTGCTTTTGCGTGTGTGTGGGGGGGTTCCATAAGAGTACATAACTTATGAGTTCGTCCCTGCTTCTCCAACAGTGTCCCGCATGTCTGGTTCGTCTAACTTGAATAGTTTTCGTGATAGGAGGCAGGTGGCCGTACAGTTGGTGTCTTGTGGGGTGTTGCCGTGTATGTGGTTTGAGTGCAGGTCATTGTTATCTTTCGATGGCTGTTTTATTCTCTTCTATAGAAGCCACTCTTATACAGGAGCAGCAGTAGTTCCCCGATCGAACTAACGATCCTGAGTGTCAAGTCGTCTGACTCACGTCCAGGACCTGTTTAGGTATTGAGTTTGGTCGTATTGGGTTTATTCAAATACCTTTACGTACATCGTGCTGCTTCCCATGTGTACGTAAAAAAAGGGGGGGGGGTAATTTTGATTTAAGTTTTCTTAAGTTTTAACTTAGTTAAAGTCCGGGATTATGGTACTTTTGTCAGACTTTCACTGGTACTGAATTTTTTTTTTTTTTTTTTTTTTTGCAGTATTGGGACATTTTCCTAGGCTTTTTAGTTTTTCTTCTATACTACCGTTGGGAGCCGAGGAGGCTTTAAGAATTATATTGCTTCTACAAATAAATTTTTTTTGTGTGTGTGTGAGGTAGCATTGGGAGCTTTAGGCTTTTACTTTTTCTCCTAAACTACTGTTGGGACTTTAAGAATTTTAAACTTTTAGAAAAGATTCAAAAACGTTTTGCCGTGTTCGCTGACATTTGGACAGAGTCATATATTCAATTTGGGTTTATAGTAAGCGTGTCTTTACATTTAAAACGCACAGTTTAAGCAATATTTAACAAACAAAAATACAGCATAACATTTTGTATAATTTTCAGCATTTTAAAATCCTAGGACTTAAAGACATACTGACCAATATTGAGATAATTTCCTCTGCTGGCAGGTGCGAGTTCAAATCATTCCTCTTCCCTTTTAGTGTTTATTTACTAATGAATTTTAAGTATGCTTGGAGTCGGTCTAATAAAAAGTACGAATTCTGCCAAAAAAAAGTACCCACATATTGCACAAATAAAGGAGGTGGCTTGGTACGTCCGGACTCAAGTCGGGGTTACTGCCGGAGCCGATATGATGTGTACTGACCCGAAATCGGCAATGAAGGCAGGACGTCACTCCTATAAGCAATTAGAATGTATAACCGGACTGATTATACTGTGTTTCATACACTATAACTATTGAAACGTTTAACACTTTACCTTTCATTGCCCAGTTGGCTGGGGCTGTAGAATACGCCGACTGCTTCTCTACAGAGGGGTAAGACTCCCCCCAACGAGTGTCCTGGATATGATACTAAACAATTTGATGGTGAGGTTCCAGTGATGCTGGAGCTTTGGGGAATGCAGAGCACCCCTTCATTGCCATTGCTCCTATGTCCACTCTGGCCCGGAATGGTAGCACCTGATAGGGCCCTATCTATGGGTTAGATAGAACTAAACTGCACACTTACGCTAAACTAAATTGTTTGAATTAGAACTGTTTGACAAAACTGAATAGCTTGAAATAGAAATGTTTTCGACAATTAAACTGTATACTTACATTTAAACTACGTGCTTATGCTAAACTGAATTGTTTGAAATGGAACTGTTTTTAGATTGAAACTCTACTTACACTAAACTGAATTGTTTAATATAGAACTGTTTTGCCTTTTAACTGTGTGTAAAAAAATTTGCACTTATACTAAACTGTATTAGCTGAATTAGAACTTTTTGACCAAACTGAATAGCTTGAAATAGAAATGTTTTTGACAAATAAACTGTGTACTCATGCTAAACTGAATTGTTTATAATATAACTGACTATTGGCATTAAAATGGATTTAGCGTTAGATAAGCTATAAAAGTTGGTATGCCATAAAACACTAACAAACAAACAAGCAAACAAATAAACTTTATATTTCAGACATTCTTTCAATCTCTTAACACTATGAAACAGACTGGTGCCCAACCTCTAAACACAGAAAATTCTAAGTAAAAACATATCTATATTACACAAAGAAAAAACATGCAAAAAATCCAAATTCTTGAAAATATCTACATAAAGATTAACAAACCTTCCTTAAGCAACATCAACTTCGAGCATAGCAGCTACATTCTAAAATGTCTATAGCACATTTCCCACCACTTCTTCCACTTACCTCAAGCAAAACTTTTGATCTTCCCTTAATTTCATTCCTACTTGTTCTATCTACTCTCTACATAAATGAATTTGACTTGTCATTGTGTTGCCATTTTATAATTTCCCTCCCTGAAGATAGTTCCAGTTGGGGCTGAAAGTACTTTGAAAACATACGGCACCTTCCTAAATTCATTCCATTCAAAAGTCAAATGACACATAAGGAGACTTAAATAGATCGACGACAGAATAAAGTAACAAGAAGTGCCTGTCCTACTTACTCACACACACAAGTCTAACGTAAAATTGGGTGGGTTTCAATCCCAGCTTGAAGCGTCCTGCGTGTCTAGCCACACTGATGAGTTGTGATACAACTAAACAGTCTGTCTGTGGATGACAATATATATATATATATACATATGTATGTATTTTAATATGTCAGTAAATAAGTTCATGCTGATAGTGTTCTGGACCACGAAAGAACCTATCGTATTGATTTTCATGAAACTGTAAACAGTATTTTCTTGTGGCAACTCCTTAAACAATACTACACTTATTTATTAAACGACGCTCTTATATACCGTCTATATTTAGACAGTATTTTTTTTTCTAAAAAGACGATTATTTTGATCATGTCAGACAAGAGATATATTATTACATCTGTATACTGTTTTTTGTTACCAGGGAATATATAACCGGTTTCGACTATGAAAATAGTCGAAATTTTTCAGTTATTTGATTACGCAGATGGCTTATACTCAGTTAATTTAAATATGTATATTCATTTATTCACACACACACACACACGCACACAAACACAGAAACACAGAGGCACACACACACACACACACACACACACACACACACACACACACACACATGTATATACAAAATTATATATATATATATATACAAAATTGCCTCAATTCCTAACAATGTCACACACATACACACACACACACATATATGTACATACAAAATTATATGTATATATATATATATACAAAATTGCCTCAATTCCTAACAATGTCACACACATACACACACACACACACACATATATGTACATACAAAATTATATGTATATATATATATATATATATACAAAATTGCCTCAATTCCTAACAATGTCACACACATACACACACACACACATATATGTCCATACAAAATTATATGTATATATATATATACAAAATTGCCTCAATTCCTAACAATGTCACACACACACACACACACACACACACACACACACACACATATATGTATATACAAAATTATATATATATATATATACAAAATTGCCTCAATTCCGAACAATGTCACACACATACACACACACACACATATATGTACATACAAAATTATATATATATATATATATACAAAATTGCCTCAATTCCTAACAATGTCACACACATACACACACACACACATATATGTACATACAAAATTATATGTATATATATATATACAAAATTGCCTCAATTCCTAACAATGTCACACACATACACACACACACACATATATGTACATACAAAATTATCTGTATATATATATATATACAAAATTGCCTCAATTCCTAACAATGTCACACACACACACACACACACACACACACACACACACATACACACACATATATGTATATACAAAATTATATGTATATATATATATACAAAATTTCCTCAATTCCTAACAATGTCACACACATAGACACACACACACACATATATGTACATACAAAATTATATGTATATATATATATATATACAAAATTGCCTCAATTCCTAACAATGTCACACACACACGCACACACACACATATATGTATATACAAAATTATATGTATATATATATATACAAAATTGCCTCAATTCCTAACAATGTCATACACACGCACACACACATATGTATATACAAAATTATATGTATATATATATATACAAAATTGCCTCAATTCCTAACAATGTCACACTCACACACACACACACACACACATATATGTACATACAAAATTATATGTATATATATATATACAAAATTGCCTCAATTCCTAACAATGTCACACTCACACACACACACATATGTATATACAAAATTATATGTATATATATATATACAAAATTGCCTCAATTCCTAACAATGTCACACTCACACACACACACATATATGTATATACAAAATTATATGTATATATATATATATACAAAATTGCCTCAATTCCTAACAATGTCACACAAACGCACACACACACACACACACACATATATATATATGTATATACAAAATTATATGTATATATATATATACAAAATTGCCTCAATTCCTAACAATGTCACACTCACACACACACACATATATGTATATACAAAATTATATGTATATATATATATATACAAAATTGCCTCAATTCCTAACAATGTCACACACACAAACACACACACACACACACACACACACATATATATATATATATATATGTGTGTGTAGGTGTGAGGGCAGTCCTACTTATTTATATCTGTCTATCTCTATCTATGTCAATAGATCAATAATTTTTTCAGCCAAAATGAATTTATCTTTTTGTACCGTTATATAGTCATTATCTCTCTCTCTTTCTCTCTCTCTCTCTCTCTGTGTATATATATATATATATAAGTTCATATTTATCTATCAATCTATATATCTATTTATCTCACTTTTTTTCATATCTATCTATCTAGAAATTTAAATCTATCTATAATATTTTTCGTTTATTCACGTAGTTATTTAGCTTCCCATCTTGCCTAAATGTGACACAAAGTCGTTTTATGTGCTCTTCTGCCACGCAGGAAGCGTGACGATTTAAAAAAAAAAATGCTTGGATTTCGTTGGCATTCTCCATGAAGGGCATCTCAGGAGCTGTGCAATAAACTCATCCATCTGTTCTTTTAGATGAGAGGACATGTGCTACTTGTGTATGTGTATGTATGGGAGTGCCAAGTCTATAAACTTACCTCTCTCACGGGGAGCAAGGAGGAATCCTATTATGATTATCATTGCAGCTCTACTACCCTATGTAACGGGACAAAGAAATAGGTGTAATGGTTATCGTCGTAGGAAATGGACACGGCGACACGAGTTCAAATCCTGGACGAGGCTGATTGCATTTCACATAGCACTAATACCCTTGGGAATGGTATGAATCCAATTATTCTCCCTCCAACTATGGGTAAATAGTAGGACGGACTGAATTCTTCAGCCTTGGTGCGGCATCCAGTCTAGGAGAAGGAAAACTCTGAATTCAAACCTGTTAAACTCCGCTTAAAAATTGACCTTGTGTCATAACCTGCCCGAGCGGAGGGGTTGGTAAATATGGGGACAAAGAAATAGGTAAAAAGCATTATATAGCGAAGCTTCAACTTCTATTACCGATCACCAATATACCCATCCTAGGATGTGGGGCAGCGTAATCATCATCATCATCATCATGTCGTGCCGCTAGCACGGATATCCTTGACCCTCTCTTGCTACTTCTCCCTATCATTAATCGCCTCTGGCAGGTCTTCAGGGCTACATCCCGTATCCTCACATAGCTGCTGTATGTATGTTCGAGCTGGTCGTCCTGCTTTTGCTCGGACATATGCGGGGGTCCATAGGAGTACATCACTTATGAGCTCGTCTCTGCTTCTCCAGCAGTGTCCTGCATGTTTGGTTCGTCTAACTTGAATAGTTTTCGTGATGGGAGGCAGGTGGCCGTATAGTTGGTGCCTTGTGGGGTGTTGCCGCCAGGACTTGTTCATTATTGCTCGCAACATTCTTGTGTAATTGCCGTCTAGCTTCTTCTCGAGCCGTTTAGTTAGCGTCCAAGTAGTGCATCCATATAGCAGTATCGATACGACCGCTGCCTGGAAGAAAGTGCGTTTCATTTCATTTTTTAAAAATAATATATTTAGTATAATTTGAATTGGTATAATTACGCGAAAATTCATTTTTTCCAGCATTTCGATGTATAAACTCAGGTGTTCGTGCTTATCATACACAAATAATTATGGTACTTTATTACTTTATTACCGGACATTGGTGTAATGGTTAGAGTGTTCTCCAATGACCCGGGAGACCTGGGTTCAATCCCAGGTCGAGTCATACCAAAGACTTTAAAAATGGTACTTGATGCCTCCTTGCTTAACACTCAGCATTATAAGGTACGGATCAAGGGTAAAGTAGAGAAATCCTGGGAAAGGAGTTGCGTCCTCCCCTACACCTTGGTGTAGTAGCTATCGAAAAAGGTGCCTTCGGGTCACCCTCGACTACGGTCGCCAACAACTTTACTTACTTTATTACGCTATCTCATTTTTTTTTTGAGACAGCATAATAAAGTACCGTAATTATTTCTGTATGATAAGTACGGACACCTGAGTTTATACATCGACATTTTGGAAAAAATGATTTCTCGCGTAATTATTCTAATTTAAATTATACTAATCATATTATTTTAAAAAAAATTGTAGCTGGTATATTAACGTAGCCTCAACTTTTTTTCAACTTTTTTATCGTTTTTTTCTGAATAAAAATAAGTTTGCATTTTTTACATCACATCTTAAATCATAAATTTATCACTGTATTTAGACGAAACACACGGTCATGTTTACACAAAAATGCATCAAACTTGCGATGAAACAAATTCATAAACAAACATACGTTTCTCTGTAACGGTTTAAAAAATTAGTTTGGACTAATGATATCACTTACTTTCAGTCATCCCATCCCGAATATGGTGACCGGAAAAATTAATTTGGGTAGGTCAAAGTTTTGCAATATTTTGATATTCGATAGTTTGGATACTTTTTGCCGAATCTTGAACGTGAAAAAACTCAATAGACTGTCTGAGAGTCTTTGAGTCGTACTTACCAGATATAAAATCGATAAAATATATTGAAAATTCTATCCAGAACTTCATCATCCCGACTAACTCAGAAATGAGCATAAAAAACCTCTGTGTAGCAATTGCAGACTTATCAGTCTTAAATAAACGTTTCAACCGCGAATGTACGGTGTTCACCTGTCCAAACCGTATTTGTAACTGTATCTGAAAAAAACAAAAAACGATAAGACATTGGCTTGATGGAGCTGCCATTATCACTTACTAAGTTCATTTGCGTCACTCCAGTAACGGTTAAAAATGCAGCGTACTTATTTGTCGCGCCTGTTCAACGTATTTATTAGATATTTGCATATGAGGATCTGCCCCACAAAATCTTCTTTTTTTTTGCATCAGATTTCAAAATTGCATATCCATAAGAAATATTCCCCTAATTTGAATCTCGACTCTAACAAGACGCCTGGAGAAAAAAGCTAGATGGGAACTATTCTAGGAGGCTGAACGCTGTTTTCAACAAATCCTGGAAGCAGCACCCTACAAAACAGCATTTGTATGGCCATTTTCCTCTCATCTCATCATATCCAAGCAAGCAAGCATGGCAATGTTGGCAATAGTTAGACAAACTCATAAGTGGACTTTCTCCTATGTGGTTTTCTCCTATGAACTCTTACACAGAGATACACTTATATAGGCCGCACTGCTCGGACATTGGTTGCCGCTTAGAGGACTTAGATCGATGGAAAGAGAAATTAAGAGGAATCTGTGTTCTCTGCATGCGATGATGTTTGTAACATATTGACCCTCGACCGAGCCGTCAATCAAGAGATGCACCTGTGTAAATAAGCGGAAGAACAGCAGAAGCAGGTGGATGTCAAACAAAAATATAAACAGGACACAGACGGCTTGAGTTAGTTGCAGTTGGAGCCAGTTGGGTACAAGATGCCAGCGTGATAGCCAGCGATAGACAGAGGGCTTTGGGCACTCAGTGACACACGGTTGAGCAACCCCAGCTTGGATGAGAAAGAAGTGCTGCTCTGGTCAGAAGAACTTTGGGTCAATATGTAGCTGTCTGTCCCCGTCTCCAACTCACCTCTCACACACAACCAACATCAACCCTTTCGAGAATAAAATGTGAGAGATATATTTTTATAAAGAAGTGTGTTCGTTCATTCATTATTGTTGACTATGTTTCCGTTTATATTTATATTTGTATATGTATACGTATAGTTGTATTGTGGCTATTCAACATGTTGACAGTAGTGATGATTATCAGTCTAAGATTGTGAAAGGTTCCAATATACACAAACAAAAAGTAGATAGGTGCAGATAAAAGTATAAATACGTTACCTACCTCCTTGAAGTGGCGCCAACATTGCAATCAATTGAGTCTCTAAGTCAGAGAGAACAAGATTGGTTACACAGGTAATGTTGTCAATAAGAAAGAATATAACATGGTACTATTTACCAACCCCTCCGCTCGGGCAGGATATGACACAAGGTCAATTTTTAAGCGGAGTTTAACACGTTTGAATTAAAGTTTTCCTTCTCCTAGACTAGTTGCCTAACAAAGGCTGAAGAACCTAGTCTATCCTACTATTTACCCATAGCTGGAGGGAGAATAATTGGATTCATACCTTTCCCAAGGGTATTAGTGCTATGTGAAATGCAATCAGTTTCGTCCAGGATTTGAACTCGTATCGCCGTGTTTATTTCCTACGGCGATAACGACTACACCACGGGCACCTCCACATATAACATGGTAATCAGTTGTTACTGATATTGAACGACCCTATCGACCAAGTTACAATTTAAGCACAATTGATTGAAACCTGTCAAAGTTGCGTGTAGTGATACAGACGTTTGCTGCCCTGGTATGTATACTGTTGGTAACTTAAAACATTTGATGTTTTTTTCTCTTTAATTGAGATAAGAATAGTTTAAGCTCAACCTAAAATGATCGTTTTTATTCCATTGTGACAACTGTCAGATCAGTATGAATTCCTAATTGGTTGTTCGTTCAGGGGTTGTCGTTAGATGGCATTAGAAGTGTTTAGTTTTGATAGTCATCATTTAAAATGATCGTCATTATTACCACTATAGAATCAGATGACAGTTTCTGGGAGTTAGTTAAAAATCGTTCCATCTCTTTTGATATCCTTAATACAGTTTTAACTTATTCAGTTTGTTGTATACTCATCTGCAGATTCATGCAGAACACAACGACACAATGATGATAAAGACGAGCGAAGACTTCTTTAAAAAATATACCTCTCACATTATTTGAAAGGTTTGTGTGTGAGAGGGAGTTGGAGACCGAACAGAACTGCAACATATTGACCCTCACTCTATTGGCCATAACCGAATTTCCCTCCCGTTCTCTGGGGCTGCTCAACCGGGGGCCTGAGGGCCCACTCCGCTGGGTGCTGGCTTTCCCTACCACATCTTGTCACCAACGGGTCTGGTCTCCAAACTAAACTGACTTCTTGTCTTCACCGAGTTATATAATAGTTCCATCGCCCACTCAATCTTTGGAATGGCATGTTTGATCGTCATCAAGCGGAAATAACTGTCATGCAGTTCACAGGTCATTCTCTTCCGGTGCATCAGTCTATGACTGTACCGCGGGATTTTACCTTGTCCCATATTGTCAGCCAAGCCCGCGTACATGATTTCTTCCCATAATTGCCATCGGAATGTGTCACTTCCTTCCGGTGCATCATCTTGAAATGGCATTTTTTGCCGGGTCGAAGGTCAATATACAACAAATTCGCTGTTAAGTATAAACTGACTGCTGCCATATTAACGTGCATGTATTTAGAATTGGCTCATATCTATTTATTGAAGCATGGAAACTAGTAGAATATGTTTTTTATTCATTTTTAGGAAAGTAAAAAATAACTTAAATGGACGATGGTACAAGAGAATATATTTTCAATGACTGAATATGAGAAAATTAGTTCTGTTTTTTAGTTTTAGATGACTTGTATAGTATTTAGTTCTAACTAACTTTCAAAAGATCCATTTGATTGCAATATTAAAATTGTCGTATTATGATTTTTTACTGGTTTTATTTGGAGAGTTTAGTTTAAAGTAATTTTGAAAAGATTTCTTTCTTTTGTTATATGACAACTCTCAAATCTGTGCTTTTCTATTAGTAAAAGTCAATTTTTTCTGCTCAGTCAACTGGTTTGAAAAAAAGAAAAAAACATATTCCAGACCTGCTATTGAAAGTAAAAAAGAATCACATTTTTGGCCAGAAGATTTGGTTTCTGTGTTCTTCTGATCATTAACCACTCAACAATCCTCTTCCTTGTATTCATGAGTCATATAAAGTAATAAAACACCATAGATAAGGTTTAATTGCTTTTTATGGTATATCAACAATTGTATGTTATTTAATGCCAAACCCTCTTTATATATATATATATATATATATATATATATATATATGTTGTATTTTGGCCTTCAACCCGGCCAAAAATGCCATTCAAAGTGATGCACCGGAAGGAAGTCACACATTCCAATGGCCAGTAATCGAAAGATATCACGTGGGCGGATTAAGGCTGATAATATGGGACAAGGTGAAGGTCCCACTGTGCCACTACAGAGTGATGCACCGGAAGAGAGTGACCTGTGAACTGCATGACAGTTATTTTCGCTTGATGACGATCAAACATGCCATTCCAAAGATCGAGTACGCGATTGAGTGGGCGTTGAACTATTATATAACTCAGTCAAGACAGAAGTCAGACAGTTGGAGATTAGACGAGTTAGAAGGCAAGATGTGGTAGAGAAAACCCGATGGAGGGGGCCCTTGGGGCCCTGATGAGTTGGGGTCCAAAGAAGTTGCTGATAAGATGTGGTAGAGAAAGCCAGCAGAGTGGGCCTCTGGGCCTCCGGTTGAGCAGCCCTGGAGAACGAGAAAGACACAACGCTGACGGCCATAAGAGTGAGGGTCAATATATTGCAGTTCTGTTCGATCTCCACCTCCTTCTCACACGCAAACCTTGAGTAAACCTTTACGAACCCTTACAATAAAGTGAGAGGTACATATTTTTATAAAGAAGTCTTCGCTCGTCCTTTATCATTATGTCGTTGTGATTCATTCTGCATGTATGTAGATGACAATAACATCATATATATATATATATATATATATATGATTTGGTTTAGTTGGGTTTTATGGTATATCAACCATATTAATTTATCTAATGCCAAATTCCCTTTATAGATATATATGAAATACATGATTTGGTTTGATTGGTTTTTATGGTACATCAATAGGTTATTTAATGCCAAATCCTCTTTATATATATATATATATATATATATGTGTGTGTGTGTGTGTGTGTGTGATTTGGTTTAGTTGGGTTTTATGGCATATGAACCATATTAGTTTATTTAATGCTAAATTCCAGAGCCTTACCATCAGATAAAGTTTAGTGCCATATCCAGGACACTATTTTGGAAGAGAATACCTTCTGCGTATTCTAAGCCCCTCTAAAATGCCAGTAAAACAACGAAAGTCTTTTTAAACTTGAAGAAGAGAATTGTACTGTTTGAAATTTACACAAAATGGTAAATCTTTTCAACAAGACTTTAATCTTTAAAGTGACATTATTTTTTGTCTGCAGAGAAATAATGGTAAGGAATTGTTTTGGAATTCAAACCAATTTGTTTTTTTTTTCTTTTCTCGAACCTGTCGTTTACTATTCTTATAAAACTTTTGTTCTTTTTTAGAATTAAACAAAAGTTAAAAGAAAAAAAATGTCTAGTATTTTGATCGACATAGCCTGAAGCAAATATACGGCTGTTTGCAAATCACTTCCGTAATTTTCAGTAAAGAAATCCTGACCGCAAGGCAAATGTTGCTTTATTGAATATAAAGGATTGCTGACACGTGGGTATTTCAATTATTTCTACAGTAAATATACGAGGTCTCTCCGCGCCCTAGCAGCAAACGAAACCCCCTCATCATTTATAAAGAAAGAATTACTACAATGTTGGTATTTCAATTATTTATCATCTGAATATATCAAGTCTCCAACCAATCCCTACGACAAACGACCACACCATTATTTCTGCCTTGTGGATTTTTCAATTATTTCTCCAGTAAATATATGAGGTCGCTATGCACCCCTAAAAAGCAAAAAACATTATTTCTGTCGTGTAGATTTTAAAATTATTTCTTCTGTAAATATATGAGGTCACGAAGCGTCTCTACATTTAAAAAATCCACCATTATTCCTGTCATGGTGATTTTTCATGTATTTCTCTGATAGATATATACAATTTTTTCTTGCCATGAAGATTTTTAAAAATTATCTCTACGCATCCCAACAGCAAAAGACCGCACCATTATTTTTGAATAATACATTTTCCAGTTATTTCTCTGAAAAATATGAGGTGTCTAGGATTACCTAGAACAAAATATCTCATCGGCATTCCAGCCATATGGGTATTTCAGTTATTTCTCAAATAAATATATGAGGTCTCCACGTGCCCCCACAACAAAAAGTCAAATTATTTCTGTCATGGGAGGTTTTTCAGTTATTTCTCGTGTATATTTATGTGAGGTCTCTCAGCGTCCCTGCAACAAAAATTCCTGTCCAGCCCAGTTGGTTGGAGCTGTAGAATACACCGAATGCACTTCTGTCGAAGGTTAAGTCAGCCAATAAATATGACGCTGAACCGTCTGATAGTGAGGCTTTAGTTTCGGAATTTTTGGGAATATGGAGTATCCTTTCATTGCCATTAATCCCAGGTCCACTTTTTGGGCCTTATGTATGGGTGAAATAGAACTATTTAATTACTTACCATACTTGATGCCATTTCAGTGTGTACAAACAATAGCAATACTTGAAACTATTTAACCGCGAAGTATTAGTGATCGATAACATTATTTGAAAACATTCATCTTTGCAAACGAATGAGCTCTTGCTTTTAAAATAATGTAACCTACAAAGTATTTGCTTACAATCAATAGAAATAATATATATATATATATATATATATATATATATATATATATATATATATAAAGGATCTAGTATTAAAAAACCCCACAAGGGTTGATATACTACAAAACATAACCAAACAAACAATATCATTCCTGTAGATATTTCAATTAGTTCTCTTGTAAATATATAAGGTATCTCTGCACCCCAGAACAAAAAAGTCATTATTTCTGTCATGTAAATTTTTCAGAAATTTCTCTTGTTAATATATGAGGTCCCTAAGCGTCCCTGCTGTAAAAGATCTCATCATTATTTCTGCCATGTGGATTTTAAAAGTATTTTTCCATTGAATACAGTCCCTTTGAGCTAAAGATCCAATCAGTATTTCTGCTATGTGGCTATTTCTGCTATTTCTCTTGTAAATATATGAGAACTCTCCGCACCCCTACAGCAACAGCTCTCTTCATTATTTCCGTTACGATGAAATTCTAGTTTCTTGCCAAGTAAATATATAACCTTTTCCCACGTCCGTATAAATACTGAGCCCATGCAATGATAATAGCCCATAAATAAGAAATCCCTTAAATTTTTAAATAAAAATGTTTATTTTTGCTAAGCAAAGATACCAGGATTTTATAATTTTTCGGGGATCATTATATCATTAAAACGGATATCATTAGGTATTATTTATTATTAAACTGAACAGTATCAAAACACTAGAGCCAAAAATAAGAATATGTATATATTTACCCAAACCCTTCTTGATGAGCAGGATGTGACACGGTCAATTTTTTTGCAGAGTTCAACAGGTTTGTATTCAGAGCTTTCCTTCTCCTAGACTGGTTACCTATCCAAGGCTAAAAAACCTATCTTTCTAACTTTTTACCCATTGCTGGAGGGCGGATAACTGGATTTATACTTTTCCCATGGGTATTAACACTGTGTGAAATGCAAACTGCCTAGTCGAGGATTTGAACTAGGGTCGCCGTGTCAGTTTCCTACGACGATAACCATTATACCATTTAAAACAAGGATATATTTACCAAACCTCTACGCTATGTGCAATATGTGACACAATGACAATTTTCAAGTTGAGTACTGAGTGGCTTGCATTCAGAATTTTCTTTCTCCGAGGCCGGTTGCCTAACTAAGCTTAAAGAACTCTTTCTATTTGCCCATAGCTGGTATATCATATATATGTGATTTGGTTTGATTTGGTTTTATGGCATGTCAACCATTGTTGGTTATTTAATGCTAAATCCTCTTTATGCATATATATTGAATATATAGGATTTCGTTTTGTTGTGTTTTATGGCATATCAACCATTGTAGGTTATTGAAAGCCAAATCTTCTTTATACATGTATATTAAATATATATGATTTGGTTTGGTTGGGTTTTATGGCATATCAACCAATGTAGGTTATTTAATATCAAATCTTCTTTATACATGTATATTGAATATATATAATTTGGTTGGGTTGGGTTTTATGGCATATCAAACATTGTAGGTTATTTAAAGCCAAATCCTTTTATACATATATATAAAATATATGATTTCTAAACTCATTTTGTAGATAACATTTTTAAAGGAGTTTGAATTCATTTTTTGGACGCAGTTAACTGGTTTCACTTAATTCTATCCTATACGAATAATTCTATTTACTATTAATCATTTGTTTGCATACAGTAAAATGGTTCCAAGTATTGCTATGTATCAATAACAATTCAATTAAACAGCTGTCATTTGTTAAAACACAGTTAAATGATCAAACAGTTCTATTCCAATCGATTCAATTTAGCATAAGTCATTTGTTTGCACACAGTTTAAATGTCAAACAGTGCTATTTGCCCCATATATTGGACCCTATCAGGTGCTACAACTCCGTGCCAGAGAGCCAAAATGGACCTAGGAGCAGTGGCAATGAAGGAGTACTCCGCATTCCCCAAACTCCAGCATTACTGGAACCCCACCAACCGATTATTTACTGTTATAACCAGAATACCAGTTTGGTTATCTTACATCTCTGCAGAGATGCAGTCGTTGTATTCTAAAGACCCAATCGTCTGAACTACCCAAAGCTGGAGAAGAACAGATAGATATACGACTTTATCCAGGGAATTAGCGCAAAGTGAGCACAAACCACCTTCTAACAAGATGTGAACTCTAACTTCCGGTTGAGGTTGTTAAATATCAGATTTAACCTGGGAGCAATGTCAATGAAAATATACTTACCAAACCTCTTGAACATGAGCCTCATCATCAGCTGCAGTTTAATGTGATATCCAGGAGTGGGGGAGGTCTAAACGCTCTTCAGGGGATAAAGTCAGTGTATTCAAAGTCATTCGGATAATATAGCAAGTTTTCAAATGGAGTAAAAAAATGTATCAGTATTATATTCTTTTATCGAACCGCTAAAAAGATTACCAATCATGTTCTTTGTTTGCAAGCAGAGAAGATTGGTATATTGTATTTGCTGTTGTTGTATACTTACTTGCTTGGCTTTAGCTGGGCCGTTTGGCATTCATGCCGGATGGTGTATCGAAATCAATGGCAGATACGAGGCCGAAAGGCCTCCAACTTCGGCTGGGCCACCTTCGGGTGGGCGAGCTGCAACATTGACACCTTTGTCCCCTATTTATAGCACTAGACCTTGCTGTCTTGTTTAAGCTATAATCTGGCATCCGTGTCCGGACCCAGATTTGGGTTCGTGAAACAACTTGGCTCATTAGAACCACATTGCACTTAGTGGGGCAATGAGCAGCATAGACCAGCAGGGTTCGAGCCTCGGCTCGTGTCCGACCTTCCCCTCCCCTAAATCCCCTCTATAATCAGCCTTCGGGTCCTTGACCTTGGATCAAGTCCTGTCTGGTGGGAGGCAACGACAAATATTATACTCATAAAGATATCAATAACAAAAGTTCTACAAATACATGTATAAATACAGGTGGACTCTGTTGTCTCAGATACGAACGTGTTTATTAATTTCTGGCTCCGGTCCTTGGCGACATGAGGTGAAAGACACAATTCTTAAAAGCCTATGCTAACCATACTATGCTGACCCCACCTCACCTCCACCGCTACGCGCGGTGCATCTGGTGGTGTTTAAGATCTCTGCCGGTAGAGATCCGAAAAACTCAACCGCTACCTTCAACTGTCGACCTCAACTACCGTCTTTTCAAAACCCTCAAATTCCCAGGATCATCTCTTCTGAGCATAATGTCATCCACACGCCAGCCCCATTTCCTCTCTGGAGGTTGATTATGACTGATAAGGAATATCAAATACTTTCCACGCGGACGTAAGACTGCACCATCTGACTATGCACCTGGACTAAGAGACCTGAGTAGTTCAAAGGCTAAATAATAAAATATAATTAACGGCAAATGAAAAATAAAAATCATTATCTTAATTATATAACACTGTTTCTTCATAGTACTGACATCAGCCGTTTTGTTAGAGTCCATGTAGTGCATCCATATAGCAGTATCAATGCGATCGCTACCTGGAAGAAACTGCGTTTCATTTGATCGGTTAGGTCTGATTTCCATATAATCGATAGCCTATTGATGGCTGTCCATGCTTTCGTTAAGACCGTGTCGATGTCCTTTTCGGTTGATGCGACGCTGCTTCCTTAGTAAGTGAATTTGTCTACTAGTTTAAGAGGGGTTCCGTCTAGAGTGGAGATGTCCCCCATGGACTCTAACAAAACAGCTGGAGAAGAAGCTAGACGGCAATTACACAAGAATGTTGCGACCAATCTTGAACAAATCCTGGCGGCAACACCCTACAAGACACCAACTGTACGGCCACCTGCCCCCTATCACGAAAACTATTCAAGTTAGACGAACCAGACATTCAGGAAACTGCTGGAGAAGCAGGGACGAGCTCATAAGTGATGTACTCCTATGGACCCCCACACATGGCCGTGCAAAAGCAGGACGACCAGCACGAACATACATTCAGCAACTATGTGAGGATACAGGATGTTGTCCAGAAGACCTGCCTGAGGCGATGAACGATAGGGAGGAGTGGCGAGAGAGGGTCAGGGATATCCGTGCTACCAGCACGACATGATGATGATGATGACTGACATCAGATTCTCTTTAAGAATGAGTTGTGGGTTTCTTCCCATCGATTGAAATAAACATTATGTACCTTGGAACATTTTTTGTTTTTAATTTCAAATGTTACATATTAACCTTTGACAGTATGTTTGTTGTGAATTTCGAAATAGGATATTCCACCTGTGTAAACAATGGGACAACGGGCTCTTTTGTTCAGGTACGAACGCATTTATTAACTTCTGACTTCGGTTCTTCGACACGAGGAGAGAGACACAATTCTTAATATGCTGACCATACTATCTGACCCCACAAACGCACAGCGGATCTTGCGATGTTTATGATCTCTGTCGGTTGAGATCTGCAAAACTCCAACGACATGCCTCAACGATAGAGAACTCAATTCTCTGTCCCAATGGCAGAGACTCAATTGTCTGCCTGCATGGTCCAATCTCAATTTCTCAACTGCCGTGATTTTTAAAATCCACAAATTCTCAGCCCATCTCTTCTGGGCATGAAGTCATCCACACTCCAGCTCTATTTCCTATCTGGGGGGTTTATTATGGCAATGGTGATTGTCATATCCTTTGCGCACGAGCGTAAACTGTACCCAATGCTATGCACCTGAACTCTTTACCCGAGTTGTTCAAAGCCCAACCAAACTGAATGATGAAATATAATTAATGAAAAATGATTAAAATAAAAATAATAATTCCTTAATTATTTAGCAAAGAGATTCTTTGACGGATTGCGCAGAGATTCGGTCAGATTCGAAAATCAACCAGCGAGTAGACAAGACACGCCGTCTCAGGCCCTACCCACAGGGGCGGTGTCCATCGGCTGAGAATCTCTAGTCTAAGAAGCAAGGAATCAAAGCTCTGATTGTGTGTCTCCAACACAGTGTCAATGGTAGTACAATCGTCTGTCAGTCTTGGTTTTCCGCTCTCTTTCTCTCTCTCCCTCTCTCTCTCTCTCTCTCTCATTTGCAGTCATTTCGACTCTTTCGCGACAATAAAGAAGATAGTTATATCTTTATAAATAAGTATTGTTGTCTCTTCATTATGGTATACGGCACATTAAACAGGATTGTAGAAACGTATGTAAATTAGAATCAACCATAAAAGCAGTAATCAAATATCAACCGGCCTCCAGCAAATACTATTTGCCAGTCAACAACTACTAAGCGAGATATACAAATCATAACAATGGCGTCTCCGATAGAAGCCTTAACTACACTGAAGAAGCCGGAGCATGTAGGAACATGGATCGTATGTTTCGCAGTTTTGGCAAGGATTAAAAAAATAAAAGACGAAAAAGCTAACCATATCGATATAAAACCATATCGTCATCATCAGGTTGAGCTGATACTATGGATTCTTTCTCTCTCTCTCTCTCTCTCTCTCTCTCTCTCTCTCTTTTATATTGTATACCATAATGAAAAGACAAAAACACTTACGAGGTGCATACGATAAGTTTCCAGACTTTTTTGTACAGGCATTTAAAATTGTCGTAGACTCTTGAATATTCACTATGTTATTGCTATACATCTTATGAGATGACTGGTCAATTCTTATGATTTCAGGTTGAAAGGAACAGCTACAGCAGCAATTGGAATATACCCTACTAAAGTCTGATTGTCACAGCTGGTGAATTTCAATAATGCAATCTGTCACTTCAGAAGAACGATACGCAATAAAATTCTGTTTTAAACTTGGAAAAAATACCACAGAAACGTATGGAATTCTTCAGACTACTTTTGAAGCATCTTGTATGAATCGAGCATGAGTCTTTGAGTGGCAGAAAAGATTCAAGGAAGGCAGGGAGTCTGCGAGGAATGAGAAGTTTGGGAGGAGTAAGGAAGTCAATAGACTAGAGTTGATTGGCCAAAAGGTTGTGAAGGTAACGTACCTGGGCATTCGAAACGCGCACGAACGTGTCTGACTTGTCGAAGAGAAACCGATATGGCTGCCGCGAGCATATTTGACGAGGGGAGATCTCGAACCAGCGAGAGGTAATGCACACGTATGCAAATTAGTGCGAGAGCTTACGAACATATAAATACGCACGGTAACGGCTGAAAGAAAAAAAAAAAAACGATTCTAAGTGCAGTTGCCTGACGAACGCGTTACAACTCAACGAACGAACGAACGAACGTAGGAAGGAAGGAAGGAAGGAAGAACTAGGGAGAAAGCGAGAGAGAAGGAACAGCTACCGAGAGAGGGAGAGATCGCTCAACTCAATACGCCCTGAAACCAACAATAGTGGTCTCTGTTGGATTGATACAACAAGCAGTTTCCTACTGCCTTTTACGCCCGCTCTGGACAACAAAGGTTTAGGGTTGGGGTTAGGGTTACTAAGTTGAGGTTTTAAGGGAGTTCAGGAAGAGATTCCTTGGGAAGAGGCCAGTACTCTTCAAATAGGGTCAGTGGCATTTCCACTAGGACAATGCACCAGTCCACAACTCCATCCTTGTCACAGACTATTAGACTAAGATGGACATCAAGACAGTTTCTCACCCTCCCTATTGCCCAGACCTTGCTCTCTGTGACTTTTGGTTATTCCCTAAGCTCAGACGCTGTTGTTATGAGACAATTGAGGAGATGAAAGAGGCTGTGACGAAGGTCATTGACACGGTCTCACAAAAGGACTTTCATGGGGCCTTCCAGAAGTTGTTGGAACGGTACAACAAGTACATTGCATCTGGAGGAGATTCATTCGAAGGGGACAAGAGTTTCATATGTGTACTATCAATAAAAGTGCCCATACGAAAAAAGTCAGGAGGCATCTAAATATTGCGAATAAGAAAAACTGTGAATAAAAGACTAAGACATGGTTACAGAGAAACACTTAATCGTTCCCAGATTAATCGTGGTTATGCATGACACATCACGCAAATATAAAATACTTGAAAGGTTTCTGATAAGTTATATGAATTTAGAAGTAAGGATTGAATTTTTACCACAAGAATTGGTTAAAGAGTTCAACCAACAAAAAGATTATCAAGATACCTACAACACAACCAATTTCGTAATCTGATACAAATTTTATGGCAGGGAATATGAGAGAAATAAATACCCTGTCTCGAGAAAAATTTGTTCAAACTGGAAAAAAATCATTTTCAGGTGGTATGCAATCATAAAAAAAAGAATAGAAAGAGTAGAAGGCAGAGCCCTTCCACCTGATAATGCCGAAATATATGCAAAATGAAGTTAATAGGCATATTTTTAACAAGCAAGTTGACCGGGAGTGACATCATTTTAATATCGAGAAACTTCAGGGAGAAAATGGGCAAAATGAAATTGAGAAAGAACAATTTGTAGTTGAAGCAATTCGTTGGATCTCTAATTAAAGTAATGGAAACTTTTAAAGGGACATTCGAAACAAAAAAACAATTAGAAGCTTGTAATAAAGATCAAGGACTGCTAGGAATTGTAGTGTTTAAAGTGGATACCATAAAACCCATTAATGCTATAAAAGCAGAAGAAAATAACGAAGGATTATAATGGGATTACAGTGTGAGCATTCGTTTTAAAGAAAACCACCAACCAGGCTATATGGAATCTAGAAAGTGGCTAATTTCTATCCTACCTATGGTAACGGCCAAATTTTAAAAAATGATAATGCAAGGAATTCTACAAAACACTCTACAAGGTGGTAGCAATTGGTATTTACTGATTGGAGTCATATGGGATTTATTAATATGTGGAGATTACAAAATAGGGGTGAATCACTAAATATGCACTGACTTGTTTTCCTTACCAATTATATAAACTGAGAACAATAAATTTGCAAGGATGAAATATTTTTCAAAAATAAGTCTCAAGTCAGTATACAACTAGATTGAAATTGACGAGAAATTCAATAAATACATCGATAGGCTTACTAAGGTGGATTGGTTTGCTGTTTGGCATGAAGTCTTCGAGCAATTTTTTTTTAAAAGCAATCAAAAAGATTTTATCGGGAGAGAAGAAAAATATCAAAATATATAAATAAAGTGAAGCTTAAAATGCATTTCTAAAGAGATTTGAAAAATATTATTCATCAATGCTCTTTGTACTTTTATTTTGTATATTCAGTAGCATATCTAGGCCCGTTTTTCTATTTATATTGAATATTTACTAAAGCCAATCATACTATTGTAAGTTAAAAGTTTTGTTATATTTTGATTGTGCAAGGCACAATTTAGGAGCATTGGATGCATTTGGTGAGGTTTTGAAAGTGATGAACCCTACTAGCCTGAGATGCTGAGATTACCAGATACTCTCTAAGTGCCAGATTTGCTTGGAGTACAGCCTCACAATCCAAAGTTTTAAGTCTACCTGAGCTTGCCTGGTTGTCAAAGTTCTTGCAACTTCAATGAAATTTCTTAAACCCTTTGGTTAAAGTACTGAGATCAACTGCGCCTTCACTTTTTGCACAACAAATAATTTTGGTTGCTTCTACGACATTGTGGTTCAGTTTGAACTTGCTAAAGCATCATCATCATCATCATGTCGTGCAACTAGCACGGATATCCTTGACCCTCTCTCGCCACTACTCCCTATCGTTCATCGCCTCCGGCAGGTCTTCAGGGCTACATCCCGTATACTCACATAGCTGCTGTATGTATGTTCGAGCTGGTCGTCCTGCTTTTGCTCGGCCATATGTGGGGGTCCATAGGAGTACATCACTGATGAGCTCGTCCCTGCTTCTCCAGCAATGTCCTGCATGTCTGGTTCGTGTAACTTGGATAGTTTTCGTGATGGTAGGTAGGTGGCCGTATAGTTGGTGCCTTGTTGGGTGTTGCCGCCAGGACTTGTTCAATATTGGTCGCAACATTCTTGTGTAATTGCCGTCTAGCTTCTTCTTCAGCCGTTTAGTTAGCGTCCAAGTAGTGCATCCATATAGCAGTATCGATACGACCGCTGCTTGGAAGAAACTGCGTTTCATTTTATCGGTCTGGTCTGATTTCCATATGATCGATAGCTTATCGATAGCTGTCCATGTCTTCGTTAGCCGCGTGTCGATGTCTTTTTCGGTTGATGAGACGCTGCTTCCTAGGTAGGTGCATTTGTCTACCAGTTTCAGAGAGGCTCCGTCTAGTGTGGAAATGTCACCTGTTTGATTATAGCACATATATTCAGCTTTGTGTGCATTGACATGGTGGCCAATGCCTGCGGCGGCTCGTTCCAAACTATGCTGTTGTGTTTCGGCTTGGTTGGGTGTATTTGCCAGTAACGCTATGTCATCAGCGTAGTCGGCGTCGGTAATTATTTTGCGGGAAAGAGGGAATATTACCTGAGGAGTGTTTAACCCAGAAAATAGCAGAAAATCTATATCAAGAAACAAAAAGGAATTGTAATCCTTTTGGGAACTAAATTTTTTTTTTACCCAGATCATCATCGTCACCATGTCGTGCCATCGGCACGGATATCCCTGACACTTTCTCGCCACCTCTCCCTATCGTTCATCGCTTCCGACTGGTCCTCAGGGCTACTCCCCGTATCTGCTGTATGTAGGTTCGAGCTACACAAAGACAAACTATCGCCTTTGAAACATTGAAAAATGATAAAAGTCTTTAATCGAAAGAAAGAAGTAAAGATAACCACAGATGTGAGTGAATATACCATAACAGCAATCACGTCACAAGAATGTCACCCAGTAATATACCAATCAAGTAAGTTAACAGCAGCAGAAATAAACTATTTAAAGGGAGGAACTAGGGGTGTGAACCATGGAAAGAGGGAAAGATACGACTTATTTGGACATTTTAATCTAATCTGATCACAAACCGTTAGAATTCATATTGAATCCTAAAAAAGAATTGCTAAGTGTTACATCATGAAGACTTTTAAGATTAAAAATTATAATTATGATATTCGATTTTGACATAAAAGGGAACACAATTCTGCATTTAGACGCCCTATCCAGACGAGAGTTTGGTAATAAAATAGAAGAAAATCCCGAAAATTTAGAAAACAGAATACAACACTGGGTGCAAACGGATGCTTTACTCCTAAATCGATTCAGAATAGAAATAAATTAAGACCCATATTAAGCAAGATACAAGGGAAGATAAAAAAGAAATATATGGAGCAATTGTTGAATGGAAGAGAGACTTTTTAATGAAACGAGACACAAACTAACGATGGAGAAGGACATAAAATACAATAGACACAATAATAATATCTCCACAAACCGTAAGAAAGTACATTAAAGAGTATACATGATGAAATACATTATGGTACAACGGCAACATAAAGAAGGTTAAAGTTGTAAGCATGGTGGCTTGGGTATTCGAGAGTTAGACTACGTGGCTCATTCAATAAGCTTTCGGACTTTTTGTACAGGCATTTAAAATTGTCGTAGATTCTTGTGAATTCAGTATGTTATTGCTATACATCTTATGAGATGAGTGATTAATTTTTATGATTTTACGTTGAAAGAAACAGCTACAGCAGCAATCGGAATACACCCTACTAAAGCCTGATTGTCACTGCTGGTGAATTTCAAAAATCCAATCAGACTCTTTAGAAGAACGATATGGAATAATGTTCTGTTTTAAACATGGAAAAAATGCTACTGAAACGTATGGAATTCTTATGACTGCTTTTGAACCATCTGGCATGAATCGAGCATCAGTTTTTGAGTGGCGTAAGAGATTCAAAGAAGGTAGGGAGTCTGTGAGGGATGATGAGAGGTGTGGGAGGAGTAAGGAAGTCAATAGACCAGAGTTGATTGGCCAAAGAGTTAGATTTAGGCTTAGGGTTACTATGTTGAGGTTTTAAGGGAGTTCAGGAAGAGATTCCTTGGGAAGAGGCCAGTACTCTTCAAATCGGGTCAGTGGCATTTCCACGGGGACAATGCACCAGTCCACAACTCCATACTTGTCACAGACTATTTGAGCAAGATGGGCATCAAGACAGTTTCTCACCGTCTCTATAAGCCAGACCTTGCTCCCTGTGACTTTTGGTTATTCCCTAAGCTCAGAGGCTGTCGTTATGAGGCAACTGAGAACATGAAAGAGGCTGTGACGAAGGTCATTTACACGTTCATATAAGAGGACTTCCATGGGGCCTTCCAAAAGTTGTTGGAACGGTAGAACAAGTGCATTGCAGCCGGAGGAGATTACTTTTAAGGGGACTAGATTTTCATGTGTGTACTATCAATAAAAGTGCCCATACGATAAAACTCTGGAAACTTATTTAATGATCCCCGTATATTAAAATATGTCTAGAATGTGCTGAAATAATTAAAAATAATTTTAAACACGCCAAAATTCACTCTTCGCCCAAAGAAAAAAGAACCATGGATTAGTCCACACGGATTAAGCACACGTCAAAAATATTGTCTTAGTCTTAATTTCAGAGGTTTTGTTTGGTTTCTTTGTTTAATGACATATCAACCTTTGTAGGTTATTTTATGCAAAAGCCATTCTCCAAGAAGAACAGTCGTGGTACTATTTAACCCATAGCTGGGGAGATATGGGGTTTCATTCCTTTCCCTAGGTTATTTGCCCGAAAGTGAACATAATGGGGCGACTGGAATACGAACTCGCTTACTAATATCAGTGGATTCATTTTCGGGATGGCCTGAGTTAATCAAAGTAACAAACAAAAAAGATACAACCCTAATGAAAATACAGAGAAGAGTATTCTCAAGAAACGGAGTACTCAAAGCGATAATCACAGATTATAAGTCAGAATTTTGTGACAAGAATCGATATTCATGGCTAAAACGTAGAGGAGGGATCCCATAAAAGACCCAATCACCACCACCACCATCATCATCATGACATGCTGCTAGCACGTATTTCCCTGGCACGCACTCTCTTGTCCCTATTATCCATCGCTTTCGGCAGGTCTTTTAGACTACATCCTGTGTCCGTACAGAGCTCTTATAGATAGGTTCTAGTTGGTCGTCCAACACTTGCAAGTCCGTGTGAAGGGGTTCAGAGGAGAACGTCGCTAATGAGTTCGTCCTTACTTCTCCAGCAATGTCCTGCATGTCTGTCTTATTTGGATGGTTTTAGAGATGGGAGGTAGGTGGCTGTGCAGCTGTTTTTTTGTGGGATGCTGCTTCCAGGAATTTGTTCCATTTGGCTCATGGCATTCTTGTGAAGTTCCCTTCTAGCTTTTTCTCTATGCGTTTAGTCAGCATCCATGTGGTGTGTGTATATAAATGCGAATGCAGAAAGAATTGTGCAAACTGGGAAAATTGGTTTAAAGGCATCTTCCCCATTTGATGAAATCATCCTAGCCTACCTACTCAGATTGCTCCTAAGTTACGAATCCACAAGCAGGAAGAAAACAAAGTCCTTCTGTGTTAATGGGGAGACAAATCAGAGCCCCCGATAACCATGTCATTTTCAACAAAAGAAAATATGTGGTATAAAAAAAAATAAAGGATAAAATCTATAAAAGGCTAAATTCCTATTACAAATAGGACACAGCGATATTAGAGAAATAATTTTTCTTTTATATTGCGATGTTATACACTTTTTTGCTGCACGTAATGGTCCATCGAAACAGTTAAGATCCAGGACTGAACCTGAAGACATAGAATTGGAGTAAGAATTGGGGAATAAAGAGAAGGAGACCTATGATTTCCACAGTGAGACAGAACAGAGTATGAAAGATTGTGATAATGAACCGCTGGGAGAGACGGATGAAAAAAAAATGAATTTAAACCCCAATCAATCATTAGACGAAATCAAGAAAGACACGAAGAAAAACAACACAGGTTCCGGTGAATAATCAGGAGAAACACAAGAATTACCAAAGGCAGACAACCTCCCTGGTTCAGTGTGCTATCGTATTGTATGTAAATAAGATGCAATCATAAAAGTAGTAACCCAATATCAACCGGCGTCTAGCTAATGTTATTTTGGCAGTCAACATCTACTCTGCGAGATATACACAACATAATAAGGGAATTTCTCCGAAGAGAAAAGTGTCAGCCAGTCTTCATGAAGATCTTCATTGGAAATAAAGTGTTTAGAAGACGATTACGATCTATAAGCTTACTCTTCAGTTTTGGGTTTTTGATATCAATTCAAGTGAAGAGCATTGATAAATTGATGGTTCTTTTTATACTAGTCTGAGTCAAAATTTTGTATTAGTTTTCGTAAATCACTACGTTTCGGCCAAATTTAACCTCCAGCCTTCTTCAGGTGATTTACCGCGACCTCGGTTAGGAATGGTGAGTCTTATAACCGTATCCCCAGTAATTACTGCCTTCCATAGTTGTTGTCCAAGTAAACCTCTGGCCGGCTTGGGTAGGATTTGAAACAGCTATCTTCTGACAATACTCACCTGGAACCATAGAGACACAACGCCTCTATCCGCTGCACCACGGGCCCCGAAGTGCGATCAAGGTCGTATTTTTTGGTCTTATAAATCCAATTATTTGTTCTCCTTATCTGGTCTTCCATAGTCGGGTCCGTACCGAATTTTGTAATTGACTTTAATTGGAATCATTTTGAGATGAGGCTTCTTAATCTGAGAATTATTTTTTATTTATTCATTGCGGACTTTTTGTCCTCATCTTGGTAGTTTTTGTGTTGTTTCTTCTTTCACTACGTTTCGGCCAAATTTCACCTCTGGCCTTCTTCAGGTGATTTTTACCGCGACCTCGGATTGGAATGATGAGTCTTGTAACCGTATCCCCAGTAATTACTGCCTTCCATAGTTGTTGTCTATCGCACTACGTTTTTGACCAAGTAAACCTCTGGCCGGCTTGGGTAGGATTTGAAACCGCTATAGGTCGCGGTAAATCACCTGAAGAAGGCCAGAGGTGAAATTTGGTCGAAACGTAGTGAAAGAAGAAACAGCACAAAAACTACCAAGATGAGGACAAAAAGTCCGCAATAAATAAATAAAAAAAATTCTCAGATTACGAAGCCTCATCTCAAAATGATTCCAATTAAAGACAATTTCGTAAATCACGTTACAGCCGTGGTAGATAACCTTTCCGCTTGTTAGTGTTGTGGAAGTTGGTGCGCCGACACATTGTGCATGGTTTCACTCAGTGCGTGATTTGAAAGTCGCACAGATGAACGTGTAACGTTGTCATTTTCGGGAGTTTAACCTTTACAAGTCCGAACAGGGCCATATCACAGCGGAAGCAACCAAAAAACATTTACCGCATGGAAAGTGCAAGCGCAGTTGATAAGTGCACCAGATTACCAGATCTGGATTGAAGAAATTTTGCTCGGCTTGCAAGATCCTTGAAGATCAGATAATATCAGGTCGGTCTAAATCCGAGCATTCCGAGGCTGTGCTCTAAACAATAAAGTCAAATGCAGCAAGTAGCAATTGGAGACTCGGCTTGGCTACCTCCTGGTGGGCGAGCTGCATTATTGACTCCTTTTGACAAGCTTCGGCTCATCAGGCTCACATTGCACCAAGTGAGCCGATGAGCAACATAGACCAGCAGGGTTCGAGCCTCGGCTCGTTCCCGACCTTCCCCTAGCCTTATTCCCACTTTAATCGGCCTTCGGGGTATTGACCTTGTGTCGAACCTTGTCTGGTGGGAGACATTGGCAAATAGAGAGTATTAAGAAAACTCAGCATTTCACAGTTCAGTGTGATTCGTCACATTCATGACCACAGCAAAAGCTGAATTGTACCTCGCTAAAATATTGCAAAACTTTTGACTCAGCCTAGTACAAATAAGCCAATGTCCTTTATTGTTTCTGTTTCTCCTCGAAAGGAAATAATTCCAGATTCTTAGAAATTTGCTAATCTCGCCATCTTTTTATGACTTCTCTTATTTTTCTTTTCCATCAAAGTTGTAAGATTATGAACATCGAAATAGAAAATTTCTGAACGGTTTTTCCTTTTGTGATTTACAATTCATATCACAACGAGGTGACAAGTTGGTCACGCCAGTCGAAGGCATTATTTGACAGTCGGCCATAAAGAGGTCTAAAAATAATACACAAAGAGATTATGATTTAAGGAACTTGGGACTAACTTTGGGTACAAGGCTCAAGCTATAAATTGTCTATTAAGGAAAAAATCGAATTGTATTGGTCTCGTTAAAGAAATAGGAAATTTAATTTTTTGCTATATTTTGATAGGTAATAATTTCTTTCTTTCTTTCTTTCTTTCTTTCTAATCTGTTGCCACTTTTCTATCTCCTTTTCCACTTTACTTTCTTTTTTGTTTCTCTTTCGTGAGCTTATCTGCTTCTACTTTTTCTTTCCTTCTTTGTTTCTTTTTTTCTTGACTTTGAGTATTGCTCTCCTTTCTTTCTTTCTTTCTTTCTTTCTTTCTTTCTTTCTTCCTACTTGCTAATCTATAGCCACCTTTCTTTCTCCCTTACAACTTTGCTTTTTTTTTTGTTTCTTTTTCGTGAGCTTATCTTCAACTATTTTTTTCTTTCCTTCTTTGCTTCCTTTTTTTCTTGATTTTGAGTATTGCTCTCTTTTCTTTCTTTCTTTCTTTCTTTCTTTCTTTCTTTCTTTCTTTCTTTCTTTCTTTCTTTCTAATTGCTAATCTATTGCCGCCTTTCTTTCTCTTTTACAACTTTCCTTCTTTGCTTCCTTTTTTTCTTGATTTTGAGTATTGCATTCTTTCTTTCTTTCTTTCTTTCTTTCTTTCTTTCTTTCTTTCTTTCTTTCTAGTCGTATATCTTATTTCATTTCATCCCTACTTTCTCTTTTTTGTTTAGTAATTTTATGTTTCCAATCTAATTTCCCTTCTTTCATTCTTTCGTGTTTATTTTCGTTTTGAAACTTCCGTATATTTTTACGTGATTTTTAAAACAATTTATATTTATATATAAGCAAATATACAAAGTGTTTGGAAAACAGGGATTATATATAAATATATACATATATATAATCAACAAAAAGGGATACCCAACGCTATCTGTATTATTAAATCTGAGAAAATAATATATATATATGCATCAGATATTTAGAAGCGACAAAGCATACACAGAAAAAAACAAAAACAAAAGAAAAAACATACAGGTTCATAGATAGATAGATGAAATATTCAGACGTAGAGTTATATGCGTCATCTAGGAAAGGATATCATAAAAATGCTGATATATATATATATATATATATATATATATATATATATATATATATATATATATATATATATATATATATATTAGATTCGACTGAGAGAGATACATATGAACAGAATGAGATAAATATGAACAGATTGAGGAAAATATTGATAGATACGAACAGACGGATACATAGATATAAAAAAAAAATCAACAAAGATTGATAGATAGATAGATAGATATGAACAGAATGTGATTGATAGAGGGGGAGAAAGAGATAGATAGATTGATTGATAGATAGACAGATAGATGGTTGGTTGTGTTTTATGACATATCAACCATAGCAGGTTATTTAATGCCAGATTCTGTTCACACACACACACACACACACACACACACACACACACACACACACACACACACACACACACATATATATATATATATATATATAATTTGTAAGCAAATAGTTTATAGGCAATATTTCGAAAGCGTTCGGGACAATTTCGGTAAATTCATCTACCAAATCATATATATATATATATATATATATATATATATATATATATATATATATATGAAGAAGTTAAGAGAGAAAGATGTGAACAGACTGAGATAGATAGATAGATAGATAGATAGATAAATAGATAGATAGAAAAAGAATGATAGATCTAAACATATTCACACACACACACACACACACACACACACACACACATATATATATATATATATATATAACCCACTTTTTTCTTGTCAGGTCACATTTTGGTGCTTTTATTTCATAAACATGTTTATATTCTTAGAGTGAATAAGAAAGGCAGAAATAGTGTTTTCTTTTTAGCATCTGATAAATAAACCAGTCCCAAATAAATCGTGTTCGGCTTTCTTTTGTTCAAAAACAGAAAGCACCCGTTTACGAAGAAACACATTTTTTTTTTTTGGCTTTTCTCATATTATTCAGGTTGTGATAAGTTTCTTGATATAATATCACAGGATTCACACGCATACACACACACACACACACACACACACACACACACACACACATATATATATATATATATATATATATATATATTGCAGTAAATAGGCAGACTGGGAAGACGGTGAAAGATATAATCTTTTGCAAATGCGTTACGCTTTAAAAAATTTCGACCACTAATTACGTCATATCGTTTTGAAACAGAACTCTACTCAGGGAAATAGAAATCTATAAGTTTTCTCATTTTTTTTCACTTGAGGATTGAATAAAATTTCGGAGATACAACATCGCCAAATATCATTGGTCTAATGATGGTTTAAAATTCGAAGCCGAAAAGATGAGATGTGAAGTAAGTGGCCGGACAGTTGTTATTTTGTGGGTTGCTGTTTCCTTTATTTGTTCAAAAAAGCACGAATCATTCTGGGGTACTTCCCGTCTAGATTTTTCTATTTAGTGTCAAGGTGGTGCAACCATACAATAGTACTGAGACAGCCAAAACCTGGAAGAAATCCCGTTTTATTTTATCTGAAAGATCATTTTCAGTTGGATAGAGAACCTTCCCATAGCAGTCCACGCCTTCCCAAATATTGTGTCAGTTTTGCTTGTTTTTTTTCTATATATGTAAAAAGTAAGTATTTACCAACCCCCTCCGCTACGAGTAAGTCGATTTTAAAGAGGAGTACTACTGTTTTGAATTCAGAGTTTTCCTTCTTCAAGACTGGTTGCCTGTCTAAAATAGATATGCTAATCTTAATGAGATGCAAATATAATCCTCACTTAAAAGTTTTGTTGGTTGATTTTACGGAATGTTAAACTTAGCACGAACTATTAATACTTCTACCATTAGCTGTCCATTTAGCTGATTTTTTCCAACAGTTTTTTCGATTTTTGGGCGGGTGTTACCAATTGTCTAAAGAGAGGTTAATGACCCTCCTCTTTTGACCATGTCCTAATGCCTGAGTTTTGGTCTGCCTGTTTTATGTAACCCTTCTCTAAATTAAGAGTGCCGGATCTGTTTTGGCAGTTTTCTGTCCTCAGGTCTGTCCAGCTGGCATGCCCATCTTAGGTTGTGTAGGTTGAATATACTGTACATGTCAGGTAATTCAGATTCTTTGTTGTATACTCATATGCAGATTCATGCAAAATCATAACTACGACACTATAAAGACGAGCAACACAGTTCTTTAGGAAAATATACCTCTCACTGTATTTGAAAGGGTTGTGTGTGAGAGGGAGTTGGAGACCGAACAGAACGGCAACATATTGAACCCCACTCTATTGGCCATAACCGCGTTTCTTCCCCGTTCTCATGGGCTGCTCAACCGGAGGCCTGGGGACCCATCCTCTCTGGGACATATTCCTCAATCCAGCATCTTCTTTCCAACTGGTCTGGTCTCCAAACTCTCAATCGGGGGTCCCAAGGTCCCTTCTGCCGGGTGCTGGCTTTCTCTACTGCATCTTGTCACCAACGGGTCTGGTTTCCAAACTGATTGAATTTCCTGTGCACTCAGTTATTTAATAGTTCAACACCCACCTTCTCCTTGTGGGCGTCACAAATTGCACTCATTCAATCAATCCACGGTCAGGGCTACACTTTGCTATTCCTTGACCTGATGCACCTGTTATTTACAAAGGTGCATTTCCTATTTTGACAGTCCGGCCGGGTCGTAGGTCAATATACATCTTCAGGATGAATTTATTTGGGATATACTGTCACCGCTTGACATCTAGTATTTTACTTAAGTGACGTATCATATAAAAGTGAAGTCTTTGTATACGGTCCAAGCTTCTGCACGGTACAGAAACGTTAAGAGAACAACGGAGCATTACACAGCACATTTAGTTATAAGGAGTGGTTTTTGTCGAGTCATAATCGCTACCTCAGTCCACCAAAAGCCTTTGAAGCATTTGACATTCGTGTATTAAGTTCCGCATCTAGTCTGCTGTTGTTGGCGACTGTGGAACCTAGATATTTGTGTTTGTTTACTTGGGTTAGTACCTGGACCTTTGTCTTTATGTCTTGGTTAATTCAAGGAGATCCCAAAGGGGGTTCTTCCATAAACTCGGTAAATTTTCATCCCAAATGTTTCAGTAGATTTCTATTGGCTGGTTGTTTGGGTTTTATGGCGTATCAACCTTTGCAGGTTATTTAACGCCAAATTCTGTCTATATGTATATACCTTTTACCAATGAATACTTAGTAGGTAAAATTCTCTATAAGCAGGATTTCACTTGTTTGCACATGTTTAATCAGTTTTAATTCGTCATACTTTTTCGTACAGCACTGTTTCTCGCAAGAAGGACAGAACGTCATCTATTTTGACATTTTCGAACAATTCGGTTAAACTAGTCACTTGGAAAAATCGCTTTCTGAGAAATAGGTGATTATTTCCTGTTCATCTTAGTGACAGTGTGCTTAGAAGGCTGTATGATTATTCTGTGTGCCAGAATATTTTTGTTTTTTTCTTGCAAACTTAAGCTGACTAGAATTGAACAGGTTTGCCTCCGGTCAATTCTGCATCTTGAATCCTTGGGTGGAATCTGTGAAGGCATCAGACAAGACCATAGAAAGAAAAAAATCGAAAACTGTTGGGGGCAAAAACACAAACCTGTTTTACTCTTTTCCAAACTTCAGATAGTTCCGATATTTCTCCACTTCAGCGGATAAACCCTCCATTCCAGTAGACAAGGTAGGTACGAACATGAAGAAGTTGTCCAGGAATCCTGGTTTCTGTAGGGTGTACCATAGTGCTTCCCTATTCACAAAGTCGAAAGCTTTTATCAAGTCGAAAAATATCATGTGGAGGGTATATACAGTTCAATGCATTTCTCCTGTATGTGTTGCAAGAAGATCATATTCGTGGTTACTAGGTTTATTCAGAACCCACACTGTATCTTTGGTAGGAAATCCTTTGCTAGGGTTGATCGTTTGTTGAGCAGTATTCGGGCGAGCACTCTCCCTTGTATGGAGAGTAATTGTTGCGATCTTGTTTTTTTCTCTTCGTGAAGATGATGACTAGTTGGGCGTCATTCCTGTCTGCGGGGACTTCCAAGTTATACAAGCGTCTTTTATGTTGGTATTGTATAGCCTCATAATAAATATTCATATATACACATATACATGCAGAATACACATTGACGCAATAATAAAGACGAGCGAAGACTTCTTAAAAAAAATATACCTCTCACTTTATTTGAAAGTCTTGAGTGTGAGAGGGAGTTGGAGACCGAACAGAACTGTAACATATTGACCCCCACTCTTATGGCCATTAGCGCTTCTTTCCCGTTTTTCAGAGTTGTTCAACCGGAGGCCCGGGGGCCCACTCCGCTGGGTGCTGTCCTTCTCTACCACATCTTATCACCAATGGGTCTGGTCTCCAAACTAACTGAATTCCTGTCTTCACCGAGTTATATAATAGTTCAATCGCCCACTCACTATCTCCCCATAACTGGTCATCGGAATGTGTCACTTCCGCCGTCCCTGAAATGGCATGTTTGATCGTCATCAAGCGGAAACAACTGTCATGCAGTTCACAGGTCACTCTCTTCCGGTGCATCAGTCTGTGACTGTAATGCGGGATTTTACCTTGTCCCATATTGTCAGCCAAGCCCGCCTACGCGATCTCTCCCCATAACTGGCCATCAGAATGTGTCACTTCCGCTGTCTTTGGAATGGCATGTTTGGCCAGGTCGAAGGTCAATATACAACATTGGTACCTCAACAAGCCTCCTAGATCCTCGCTAAATCATTTCTGAATTCAGTCTGTCTGCGCCTGAGACTTCCTATCGTGGAGCGTAGAGAAAATCATACTTTATCCAGATTTGGGCATTTACACATCCAGTGTTGGGTTGGCGTTTATCCAATGTGGTCAACCGCACGTTGTTCGTCAGTGAACGGTTCATTGAACAGTGTGACAAAGAAGTCCTTCCACCTGACAATAAGATTGTACTTCTCTACAATTATTGTTTTGCTGTCGAGGATTAGCAGTTGCTTTGAGTTGTTCATTATTGACTTCTATATAGCTCTCCTGTTTTGGTAAAAATCTTTGGGGTCATTAGAGTCTGCAAGTGTCTGGAGTTCAGCTGCTTTTGTTAGCCACCATTCATTTTTTGAGTTCTCAGCATCTGTAAGAGAAGTTGATAGTATATTCTACGTTTGGCCTTAGCAGACTTGGTTTTCTATTTGAGCATGTTATTCTTTGTTGGTTCCTGTTGTTAATAAGCTCTTTCAGTTTCATGCTGTTTCTGCCGAATCAGTCTTTATTCTTTCTTACTGCAGTGTTGAGTTTCCCTTTATACACCTTGGTACATGATTGATTTGAAGGCGTTCCACTTTTCTTTTACCGTCCTTGCCGGAATTTCAGTAAAGCCTGTCGTCTGTCAAGGCTAGCAGATCATTCCTGACTGTAGATCTTGATTGTATTGGTTTCTAAATTCCTGATTGGCATTTTGTTTTTACCCAATCGAAGTTTGGCGGTGAAATGTAATTTTCCACAGCAGTAGCAAGCGCTGGGTGTTTTTTTTTTTTTTTTTTTTGTTGTCACTGGTCTGCCTGTATTGAAATTTTTGGTAATCATATTTTTTTGAGTAATCGTGTTTTTTCTCTATTTTACCGGAGAGTATGATTGAGATCTATGTTTGACTTTCCTTACGTAAGCAACACCAGACTACTCGATATTTTTTGAGTCTTTTCTTACACTCACTATCCTCTGACAGTCTTCAGCCAGTTTTTGAAGTGTGAGATCGGGCTCGTTCTCTAATTTCGACAAATCTCTGCGTCTGATTTCCGCGTTCTTTGCCGACACTAGGCCTTGTGCAAATATCAGACATTTGAAGTTATCTGCTGACAATTCGCCTAGTTTAAAATCGTTGCAATTTTTATTGACGACCGAGGCAAACCCTAAATAATCGTCACTGTCCCTTTTTGTTAAGTTGAGACTTTTCCATCTTTTGAGAAATAGAGACGTTTTGGAGCTGAATAATTCTGAGAGTAATTTAACTGTTTCTGAAAAGTCAAGTTCGCAAGTTTTTTTTAGTTAGATATAATCACGAACTTGTGTTCCACAGTTTCTAGCTTTCGTAGTTGTAGCCGAACATTTTTATCTTCAGTCCAATCGGCACAGTCGGTAATATAGATATCTTCATATCTTCTGTAATATTCCTCGAATGTCTTATCTTCATCTGGTGTGTAGATAAATGTTTCGACCGCATTCCACACGGCATTTTGAGTGAAAACTGCAGTACTATCGGTAGGCTGGTTATTACTTAGACTTTTAAAAAGTGCTTCTTGTTTTCTTGTTCCTTTTCCTTATTTCCTTTTAACAACTGAAAAAGTCTTTCTTCATTTTTTTGTTGAAGTTGAAGTTGCTTTTCTTCGTTTTCTTTCTGAAGTTGAAGGAGTTTTTCCTCATTTTTGTTCCTTTTCCTTATTCCCTTTTAACAACTGAAAAAGTCTTTCTTCGTTTTTTTGTTGAGACTCCATTTGGAGCCTCATCATTTGCACAAATATTTCTTTAAGGTCTTCCATTTTTTAGACTTAAAAAAAATTTCTATTAAAAAAATCTTTTTTTTCTCTGGAGGGGGAAAGTTTTTTCCCTTCAGTAAATATTCCCAGAAATCAAGAATAATTACTGTGTGAGTGTGTTTTTTTGTACAACACAATACTGTAAGTGCTGAATTAATTTTTTCTCTCTGAAGTGTGTTGGGGGGAGAAAGAAAAATAAGAAAATCACTTTTTGATTACGTGACAATCTACTTACAGTTTTTTTTTTTAATATCCGTTATCCGACACACTCCGTCGTTCGTACACTTTGATACCTCGTAGTTGTTTAAAAAAATGTGTTCGGTTCGTTGTATGCTGGAACTTTGTAGTAGATTCTTTAACAACTTGTAGTTGGGTATCTCTTTGTTGTTGGGATGAATCTTCGCCAGTATGTTGTGCGATTAACCCCTTTTGCTTGTTGGAGAGTCCTTTTTTTTCGTTCGAGTTCCTCGTCGCCAGTATGTTGTGGCCCCGGAAGGGGTCACTAACGAAAACACAGACACGGATATTAGGTAAACAGGTCATATTACACAAGAAAGATAGAGTTACATAGAAAAGGTAATAAGTCTCGTACTGTTTCGGATAACGGTATTGTTCGGCTGGCAGCGAAATCTCTCAGTACTAATAAAGAGTCCATTATGGTGAGATGGGTAAGGCTCCCACAACATTATTTGAAATAGAGCTGTTTATATGTATAAAACTAGATTTTGCATTAAATAACCTACAAAGGTTGATATGCCATAAAACACAACCAAAGCAAATCATATATATTTAATATATATGTATAAAGAGGATGTGGCATTAAATAACCTAAAACAAACCTTTTAGAGTATGGAACGGTCTTAGCTCTTTGTTCGAAATACGTTCGGCACATTCTTAGATCCCCCAAGCAATCAGCCTCAATGAGGGGTCAGACTTCCCCAACGAGTGTCTTGGATATGACAGTAAACAACCTGATGGTGAGGTTCCAGTAATGCTGAAGCTGTGGGGAATGCGAAGTACCCATTCATTGCCATCGCTCCCAGGCCCACTCTAGCCCAGAATGGTAGACATGATAAAGTCCTATCTATTAGTTCAATGGAACTAAACATTGTACTTATACAAAACTAAACTGTTTGAAATAGAACTGTCTGAACTTTTGCTAAAATGAATTGTTAGAAAAAAGTCTGTTATTGACATTGAAACTCAATACTTATGCTCAACTGAGTAATTTGAAATAGAACTGTTTTGTCATTTAACCGTTTGTAAGCAAGAACTATACTTATACTAAACTGAATTGTTTGAAATTTAATTCTGCGTAAAGGGCCTGAAAATGTTGATGCACCTTAAAACCAACCAACCAACCAACCTTTAATGGGAATTTACCCTTAAGAAGTCAAACTTTAATTTTTTTAAAAAACTAACCTCACAATTTATCACTAAAATAAAACGATTCACAAATATAATCAATTACAATCCTTAATTCTATTACATATAAAAAGTCGGATAAATGAGGTTTGTTTTATTTTCTTTCGTTAATGGCATATCAAGCTTTGTGAGTTATTAAATGCCAAAACCATTCTCGTAGAAAAACAGAAGTGATACTATTTAACCCATAACTGAGGGGATAAGAGAGTTCATGCCTTTCCTAAGGGTATCGATCCAAAAGTGAACATAAGATGAATGATTTTAATGCCACTTTCAAATTGAAACTCTAACAGGACTCCCCTCAGTGTTAGAACGGACTTTGGAATGATAGCAACGAAAAGGACTCCACACTCGACAGCCGGACATATTGACGACGGATAAGAAAATCAGCGTTTCGTTCATTGTCGATTTAGTAAATACAGCTTCTGTTACAATATTTTTGGGACTTTACGCACACACACATGTAACATAATGGCCGAGGGATTTCGGTTTATGCCTTTGGGTTTAGTTAGGCTGAGAACATTTCGGCTCAGTGCATGGGGTACTTAGGTGCAATAGTAGCGCAGGTGTTCACGCACGAGCGCGCGCGCAGAGCGGACGTATCACTCACAGATGTCACAATAGCACGAGATGGGAAACGGAGGTTAGCGAGTGCGAATGACGTCACGCACTGGAAGCGCACGGAGGATTTGGGGAGATTTTGAAAAAGTCAGTTAGTTGAGACTAGACACCGGATGAGTGGAGATGAGACCTGCCTCGGGAGAAGACGGTTGGTTTTCGCTTGCTCACGGAGACCTTTGTGGCGGGTGCCACACGTGTTGAGGGTGGGGGGGTGTGCCGATGAAAAAGCCAGTATAGAAAGAATGTGTATCTCTCTTCCTTATGTCGAAACCTTTAACTCAAAGGTAATAAAAGGTTTCGTACCTGAACAGAGAAGTCGTTACGTATTTTCGAATTTCGAGATTCCTATGTTCTATGTATATATGGTATGAACATTCTATGTACATTTCGAATAATCATGTATATGGCCATGGCACACACACACACACACACACACACACACGAATATATATATATATATATTATATATATATATATATATATATATTATGATTCTGTACATCTATGCTAGATGTGTGTGTGCTGTTAATCCGTACTTAACTTATTTGACAAAAACATGTAAACAGTGAAGCCCCCCCCCGCCAAAGAAAATGAAAACGAGAAATTTGAATTTCAAAAGGCAGTTAAACATTCGGGATTCTAATGCTTATTTGGTTAAACTTCGTTCGAGCAGAGATACTAACAAACAAACAAACAAACAGAGAGACTGATAGACGTAGAGACTGAGAGGGGATTTTGTTTTTATTTACTGATAATTTACAAAATTTATGTCGGTACGGGAATAAGCACTTATAAGCATCGGAATTATTGAAATCAGTTCCTATTTTGGATATGGGTAAATAATAATTACTTATACACAACACACCCACGCATACATATTTAAAGAGGGCTCGGTTAATATCTATCTATCTATCCTAAAAATCAACAAAATAACTTACGGGGAATACACACACACACACACAAACACACAAACATATATATATATATATATATATATATATATATATATATATATATATATATATATATATATATATATGTGTGTGTAAGTTGTTGTTGATTCAACGAAAGAAAGGTAAATATTTTAATATGATTCTATCCGCAAATGATTTCAAATTTGTAATCATTTACGGACATATTCATTTTGATATATATATATATATACATATATATATATATATATATATATATATATATAAGTCATGTCTGCCAACTCAGAATTGATTCTCCACAAAAACTATATATTTTTCCACATAAACAGAAACAGAATTGAAAGACTGATATATATATATATATATATATATATATATATATATATATATATATATATATATATATATCAGTCTTTCAATTCTGTTTCTATTTATGTGGAAAAATATAGAGTATATATATATATATATGTGTGTGTGTGTGTGTGTGTGTGTGTGTGTGTGAGCAGACTGATATATGTTTATATATATCATCATCATCCTCATCATCAAATCACAATAACACCACTGATTTCCCTGTCTCTGTCTCTCTCTCGCTCTCTCTCTCTCTCTCCCCATCAGTCCCTATCATCCATCGTCCCCGGCAAGTCTTCCAAACGACATCTTATGTTCATACAAAGTTGATTTCAATAAGTTCTTGCTAGTCGGCCAACAGTGTCACATCCATGTGTAGGGGTTCATTGAAGAATGTCTCTTGAGAGATTGTCCTTGCTTATATAAAGAGAGGGGGAGATTGGGAGAGAGAAAGAGAGAGATGCACAAATTTAGATCGATACTACGATGAGTGAAAAGTTTTGCAATATTTTAGTAACGTGAGTCACAATTCGGCAGTTCTAAATGCTTTTAGCAAGTTCAGGAAGATGAGAAAACCCAATGGACTGTAAGATGTCCAGCATAAATGCTGTATTTGCCTTTATGTCTTGGAGCACAGCCTCGGAATCTACAGCCTACGTGACCTTGTCTAATAGTCAACATTCTTACAATCCGACCGAAATTTCTTCAACCATCTGGTTATTGTACTGTCATCAACTGCCCCTTTATTTTCGCACAAACAAATGTTTTTTGGTTGCTCCCTTGGCGTTATGGTCCGGTTCGAACTCGTAAAGCAAAAATTCACAAATTAGACTTTCAAATCGCACACAACAGGTCAGCACACTAACTTCCAGGATACTAGCGATAACAGCCGGTAATTTTCACGGTTATAAATGCTTCGGTGACGTAATATACCTGTCACATACTAGTGCGTTCCACTCCACCATCTCGGGTGGGTACGAGGGTGCCTTCAGGGAACCGGTACGGCCGGAGCGATTTGCGCGCCGTGACACTTCTTTTGACTCCTAAGAACAAACTAAGATACGAGGATCATTACATAAGTTTCCAGACTTTTTTCGTGTGGGCACTTTTATTAATAATACACACATGAAACTCTAGTCCTCTTCGAAGTAATCTCCCCCGGCTGCAATGCACTTGTATCGTTTCAACAACTTCTGAGATAGATAGCTCGCTAGATAGATATGTAATATCTGTTGATATATATATATATATATATATATACGGTTTATTGATGGTATTAAACATCTTATTTTCAAGGTTTGACATGTAAAAGTTACTGAAAATAGGTCCCAAAACTGACCCTGTCACGATTCTATCCTTTAGATGTAAATATCCCAGGAGGATCATAAAATGTTTCCTCAGTAATGCAGAGTAAAAGTATTTTGCAAAAAGTATTTGAGCTGATTTTGGATGGAGGGAGCGTTGGGTGGTAGTAAATATTATTTATAATTATATTGATAGTTTCTAGTACTGGAACATTTGTCAACAATAATTTTTCGAAATTTGGATTTTAAAATAGAGTGGGTTTTAAGATGTAAGGCTATGGAGCTAGAATAATTAAGGTGCATAGTATGTCGTCTAGAAAGAGGTGTAGTGAGATATATATATATAGATAGATAGATGTGAACTGACTAAGATTGATTGGTGTGAAAAGTGAGACAGATAGATAGATAGATATCCATTTACTGATACAGATAGGTAGTTAGATACCTATATGCAATAGATAGATAGATAGATAGATAGATAGATAGATAGATAGATATCAATAAACTTTGATTAACAAGTCTTATAAATTTGTTGGCCCTGTTAATAAAGTTGGCTCTGTTTCACAGTAATTAAATCTAAAAGTTGTTGATATATATGAAAAGTTTTAAACACAAATCATTTTATAACATCAATGATCGATACACCGTTACAGATTTTAGATGCTGAATAGGAAATTTTTAAAAATTTCTTCTCCAACATGAATGGCCTATCTTAAGCCATCATGCTTCAGATGCATACATGTCTGAATGTGTGTGCGTGTGTGTGTGTGTGTGTGTGTATGTGTGTGTGTGATGTTTGTCTTAGTGTATTTACACAGATTCACATATCATAAAATAGTTCATAATTCACCTCCAATAGGATTTCCTGCAGGTTTTAAATATTCGTAAATCAAGCACAAAAATTAATTACATAAAACAAATTGATTTCACAAATCTACTAAATCACAGAATAATTCGGTTTAAACTCTAATAAAGTACAAGAACTGGCAAGAAATATCCCAATTATCTCCTTAAAATTTGTTGGTTGGTTTTACTGCCAGTCAACTCTTGTTAGGCCAAAGTAAGTTTAACAATTACAATCTCCAATAATGTACGCTACAAAAATTATCTCAAAAATCATTTAAAACCGATAAACATTTCATATTTAGTTGCAGTATCAATTATTTAAGAGCCAATGAATTAATAAAGTTCATAGTAAATTTCAAATGTGCTTTAGAATAATATTCTTTCATCCCGGCCAACGTAGAGACGTGGAGTACTTCTTTAGCTACTGGCACTAATTATAGTATTCCATTTAAAAGCAAACGCCATAATCTTCAACGGCAAAGACGACCTTACAGAGTAGTAATATGCTAAAACAAAAGTTACATCACTTTTGTAATAGATCCTCCCCTGATGATGGCCCAAAGTCGGGCAGAAAGTACTAGGGATACATACAACTATGGACAATACATCAATCGATTCCCCCCGAATACGATAAAAGTAATACGGGAATTCGAACGGATCCAGAAGAAAATATGGAGTCATAAAATGTCTACTATATTTAATGAAAATATATATATATATATATATATATATATATATATCTCATCATCATCATCATGTCGTGCCGCTAGCAGGGATATCCCTGACCCTTTCTCGCCACTTCTCCCTATCGTTCATCGGCTTTGGCAGGTCTTCAGGGCTACATCCCGTATCCTCACATAGCTGCTGTATGTGTGTTCGAGCTGGTCGTCCTGCTTTTGCCCGGTCATATGAGGGGGTCCATTGGAGAACATCACTAATGAGCTCTTCCCTGCTTCTCCAGCAGTGTCCTGCATGTCTGGTTTGTCTAACTTGGATAGTTTTCGTGATGGGAGGCAGGTGGCCGTATAGTTGGTGCCTTGTAGGGTGTTTCTGCCAGGACTTGTTCAATATTGCTCGCAACATTCTTGTGTAATTACCGTCTAGCTTATTCTCCAGCCGTTTTGTTAGCGTCCAAGTGGTGCATCCATATATATATATATATATATATATATATATATATTTGTGTATGTGTGTGTGTGTGTGAATAGAAAGAAAAAAGAAAAATTCTCTATAAGTTAAGGAGTATTGAGGAATGGTTGTCTTTTTTTAATTTTATGGCATATCAACCTTTGTACGTTATTTTATGCCAAATCCATATTTATGTAAATTGTCAGTTTTATTTCAAACAATTCAGTTTAGCATGAGCAGGCAGTTTAATTGTCAAAAACATTTCTATTTCAAGCGATTCAGTTTATTCAAGTTTAGTTTAAGTACAGATTTTGTTTACACCCAGTTAAATGTCAAAACAGTTCTATATTAAACAATTCCATTTAGTGTAAGTACAGTTTCAATGTCAAAAACAGTTCCATTTCAAACAATTTAGTTTAGCATAAGCACGCGGTTTAAATGTAAATAATGTTTGGAGTATTGAGGGAGAAATATGTCTTAGTTTTTGCTAAAAAATCACCCTCAATACTCCCATACTTATAGACGATATATACACGTGTGTATGATATGTGTAGTCTAAGATATATATATATATATATATATATATATAGAGAGAGAGATACGAAAAGACTGAGATAGTTATGAACATATTGGCATATATATATATATATATATATATATATATAGTAGCAGAAGTACTTTACGTTGACCGGGAGGAAAAAATAATATTCTAAAGAACATTTGAAAATGTATGTGCATATATATATATATATATATATATATATATATATATGTGTGTGTGTGTGTGTGTGTGTATGATGCAAGATGGTTTCGATATAATCAGTATATTTGTTTGTTAGGTTTTATTAATGTTTGATGGTATATAAGTCTTCATGGTTTCTTTAATGCCAAAGCCACCCATGTTGAAGAATAGTAGAGGTACTATTTAACCCTTAGCTGGGAGTATAAGGAGGTCCTTACCTTTCCCAAAGAAATATTTCAGAAGTGAACATATCAGCGCGACTGGAGTTCGAACTTACTTTCTCCGATGTTGCAGTTCAGTCTGTTTGTCATTAAGACATACGGACTTCCCCCAAGAGCACTAGAAAGAATAGACAAACTGATTTTAGATAATTCAGTAGATTTTTTTTTACCGAATCTCAAGAGAAAGCCTATTCCTTTGGCGTCTTCCTGCATAAAAATCAACACAAAGCATTTAATTACAACTTCATTTTTTACCCCCATTTTCTTGCTCATGCGCAGGTATCTTTATTTTGCTTCCGGCTGCCGCTGTCGCAACGAATGCCACTATGGCATAGAAGAAGAAAAGCCTGTTCATGTGTCAGTTTATCGAGTTAGATATTGTGTACATTTGCATTTTCTTGTTTCCATGTTCCCGAAGAAGGCAACATGTTTTATAATCCAAGACGAAGTAAATCCTTTTATATCGAGAGAGAGTTCCTATCCTTCATTGATTATGCAAGATGGCGTCGATATCTTTGAAAAACTGTTTTTTGTTTTGTTTTGGGGCTGGGGGTTGAGTTGACTGTGCACACATCTATTTTAGTTATATTTTCGTGAAGAAACATTTTAACTTTTTTTTTTGTTTTCCTTTTCCGTTGATATCTTTACGAAAAATGTTTGTACCTTAGAGTTTATGCTTTCAGATCCATATTTCATGTCGAGATATTTAAAGTTTTTTTTTTCTCTTTAGCTCAGGATCTACCAGTTCATTCTATTTTGTAAATAAAGAATTAAATAGATACTGTCTGCATTGTAAGTTTTGCTGGGAAATGTGTCGCACAGATAACACGCGCGCGCGCACGCACACACACACACACACACACACACACACAAACATATATATATATATATATATATATATATATATATATATATCTTTCTTTCTTTCTACAACTCATACTCTCATTTGGCCCAGTCGTTGGTGCTTTGAATACGCTGCAGAGGATTAAGACCTCCTGAAAAAAAGGGGATTCTGGGTATGAAACAAAACTGCATTTAATTATGAAGCTCCAATTCTGGAGATCTGAGAAGTATGGAGTACCTCTTCATGGCCATTACTCTCTTGTCCACTTTGACTCGAACATGTTGCACCTGTTAGTGTCCTAATAGATCTGTTTAAAAATTATTCGTATTCGATAAGAACGGGTGCAAAAAAGAAAAAGAAACTCTTAAGAAACAACAACACAAAAAACGTAGAAATAAACGTACAATGAATGCGATTCCCTAACCTCTTGGCATAAAATAAATCTAAGTAGGTTGACATGCCGTTGAAATCAATTAATAATTCTTAAACCATACAATTCTGTGCTAAAAACACTTAATAAACGCCAACATAAAAAAAAGTGTAAATATGAACCGGCAGTGAACGCGGTTCCCTAACCTCTAGGCATAAAATAACCCTAGACAAGTTGACATATGGTTAAAATCAATCTATTAATCTTTCCAGCTATCGATGTTCATGCTTTTCATTACCTGTTTTTTTTTTCATTTTATCAATGTCTTTGTATTTAGCCCACCTCTCCGCCACAGTCTGGCCTATTATTTTTTTTAAAGGCGTATGTATTTACTCCTCCACACACCAGTCTGCCCTGTTATTTACTAATAGGCGTATGTATTTATCTAAAACTTCAACGACAATCTGTACTATTATTTTCATATGGGCGTATGTATTTCCCCAACCCCTTCGATACAAAGTGTCCTATTATTTACTCATATATATATATATATCTAACCCCTCTACTCAGAGTCAATTTGCTCTACGGAGTATAGCTGGTTTGAATTCTGAGTTTTTATTCAAGAATGGTTGCCTAACCATGTCTAAAGAACCCAGACTGCCCTACTAATTAACCATAGTTCGGGATGAACTGGTAGATTCAGTCTTTTTCCTAGCATGAAAGAAACGCAGAGAGCCACGTCTGGTTTTTGAACGCTGGTCACCGATTCCATTTCATAACAGCCACGCTAATTTATCCACAATCTCGTGGGGGACTTGAAGGTTGTGAGGTTGTCACTTGATCTTAATAACAGGTTGAAACGATAATTTTCTTTTTTTAGAACCAACACCAAAAAATTTATATGTACATGTACAATTATCAACTCCCAATCTCTTGGCATAAAATACCCCTGGACGGGTTGATATGCTGTTAAAATCCCTCAATCAATCTAAAGTATAAATTTTATAAATACCTATGAAGCTAGGTATTTTCGATTACTTAGTTTACATACAGTAGAGTTGGGTGATAAGTAATAACTAATAACATGCGTTTTCATTTTCTTAATGATCCGTTAGAAATAGTAAAATCTCAGTATTGTTGGTTTATTTATAGGCGTATGTATTTACCTAGCCCCTCCTCTATAGTCAGGATATGTCACATGGTCAGTTTGCTCCACGGACTATTGCTGCTTTGAATTTAGAGTCTTTCTTCAAGACTGTTTCCCTAACTAAGGCTAAAGAACCCAGCCTTACCTTGCATTTATTTATTAGCCGTATGGTATATGCGCAAAAATATACCATTAAAACTACACATAGCAACAGCCCAGTAGGCTGGGGCTGCTGAATACCTCGACGGCATCTCTGCAGAGGGGTAAGAACCCTCTCCTTAACAACGGTGAGGCTCCAGTAATGTTGGAACTTTAGGGAATTCTGCGTACCTTTTCATTTGTTATATAATTTCGGAATGATTTTTTATATTAATCATTTTCGTTAATCATATTTTATCATTCAGTTTGGTTGGGCTTTGAACTATTCGGCTCTTCGTTCAGGTGCATAGACATTCGGTACAGTTTACGCTCTCGCGCAGAGAGTATGGAAATCACAATTGTCATAATAAACCCCAGATAGGAAATGTGGGTGGAGTGTGAATGATGTCATGCCCTGAAGCGATGGGCGGAGAATTTAGGTATGTTGAAAAGGACGTCAGTTGGGTTTTTACTGTGGGCCAGTCGAGTTGGTAGTTTACTGGGGACCAGTCCAATTGGTTGTCGAATGAGGACCGGTCGAGTTGGTAGTCAACTTGGGCCATGTCGAGAGTTGAAGTTGAGTTAAGACCATGGTGTTGAGAAGTTGGGTTTTCGACCGTTAATGCATACGGTTGAGTTTTTCGGGTCCCGACCAGCGAAGATGAAAGGAGATCTAAAACTCCACGAGATGTGCTGAGCGTTTGAATTTTGTTAGCATGGTATGATACATTTCTATTCCAAGCTATTTAGTTTAGTCAAACAGTCCTAATTCAAACAATTCAGTTTAGCATAAGTATGCTGTTAGTTCTATTTAACCCACAGATAGAGCCCTATCAGGTGCTACCACGCCGTGCCAAAGTGGACCTGGCAATGAAGGGATACTCCACATTTCCCAAAGCTCCAGGATCACTGGAACCTCACCATCAGATTGTTTAGTGTCATATCAACCACACTCATTGGCGGATCTTCTACAGCCCCAGCCGACTGGGCAATCAAGATCTGAAGATGATTTTATTCAAATTTCCGTGTCTTATCAGCATCACCAAGGTCAACCGAAATACTTATGCTTTTCTCTATATTAGAAAGAATGAAGGCAAGTCTGAATGATTTATTTGAAAAGGATGAATACTTTGAAAGTAGATTTAAGTTCTATTTCGATGTTTTATTCTCATCACCGTGAAAATATAGCGAAAGGAAGCAATTATCTCTCCAGCGAATTCATAGCTGTTTCCAAAGTCAGCGATCAATACACTAAAGCTGGCTGTCAGGTATTGCATATATGGCTACGAGTCGTTATGCAGTATCCATCAACGCAAGAAATCGATCTGCTCACTTAGGGTGAAATCAATAATCACACTTACTGACGGAATTGCTCGTTAATAACAACGCTTACTGAGTCGGTCTTTGTTTACAAGAAACGGACACGGTTGTCAGCTCATTGGACATTCAGACAGATGAATCAATTCCTGGTGTTGTGCAACGGTCGGGCGTTGTTCAGTATGGGGATCGGTATGAACAGTTGCGTGACAGGTCATTTTGACTGACTATTTGATCAATGAATCTCGTCTCGGTTTTATTTAAAATGCTTGTTGACTGAAAAGACTGAATTTTAAAAAAAGCGAACTTCATTTTCAAATTTAAAACAGACTTATAAAAAAAGAAGGAAGACGTTGATAAAAGTTTAGGTAGAATCCTATTCAGCCGAGGACCGACTTTTTTGTTGATAATGCAATATTTTGGCGACAGTTAAAGACAGAATTAATTTGTATTTTCATTACTTAGTTTCTTAGTCTATTCATATCTATCTATCTATCTATCTCAGTTTGTTCACGAGTCAGTATATAACTGTATACGTCGCCCGAATCACCCTTCCAAATAAAAAGAGATATCCAAGCTATGACACTCATCATCATCATCATGTCGCGCTATCTGCACGGATATTTCTGATCCTCTCTTGCCACCCCTCCCTATCGTCCATTGCTTTTGGCAGGTCTTCCGGGCTATATCCAGTATTGGCACTGAGCTGCTGTATGTATGTTCGAGCTGGGCGTCCCACCTTTGCTCGTCTCGGTGAAACGGTTCACTGGAGTACATCACTTACGAGCTCGTCCCTACTTCTCAAGTGTCCCGCATGTCTGGTTCATCTAATTTTGATAGTTTTCGTGACGGGTGGTAGGTACAGTTGCTGTTTTGTGAGGTGCTGTCTCCAGGACTTGTTCAATATTGCTCGCAGCATTCTCGTGTAATTACCGTCTAGCTTTTTCTCCATACGTTTTGTTAGCGTCCAGGTAGTGCATCCATATAGCAGTATTGATACTACCGCTGCTTTGAAGAAACTGCGCTTCATTTTATCGGTCAGGTTTGACTCCTATACAACCGATTGCAGATCGATAGCTGTCCATGCCTTTGCTAGTCGTGTGTCGATGTCTGTCTCGGTTGATGAGACACTGCTCCCTAAGTAGGTTAACTTGTCAACTAGTTTCAGAGCGCTACCGTTTAGTGTGGAGATGACGCCTGTTTGATTGAAGCACATATATTCAGTCTTGTGTGTGTTGACATGGGTTTCGGCTTGTGCGTGTGCATTTGCCAGAAGTGCTATATCATCGGCGTAGTCAACGTCGATAATTGTTTTAGCGGGGTACCTTCTGCTTCTTTCTTTTGTTAGCTTGAAAAACTGAATCTATTTATGAGAATCCAGTTCTTGAGCACTGGTGTGTGGAGTCTTTCCCGCGAGGCAATTACTCCCAGGTCGACTTTGACCTGTGGTTCAAATAAATCTGTTTAAAAATCATTTGTATTAGGACATTTGAAACCATATGACAGCAAATTTTGAGTATTAGAAATAATTGCTGTAATAATTTACGAAGAATTAATCTTACAAGTCATTGGCTTAATGGGTAGGGTGTTCGCAAATGGCTCGGGGGACCAGGGTTCAATCCCAGATCGAATCATTCCAAAGACTCAAAAATAGTACTTGATACCTCCTTGCTTAACACTCAGCATTATAAGGTACGTTTCAAGGGTAAAGTGGAACAATCCACGAAAAGAAGTAACGCCTTCCCCTACACCTCGTTGGTGTAGCTTATAAAAAGGAAGCTATTGGGTTGCCCTCAACCGCGGTCGTCATCTTTACTTATTGTTACATAGAAGTCACAACCAACTCGAGTTAACCTAAAAATAATGGCCGTGGACACAATCTAAGGACAACTAATCAACAGGAAAGAGGAAACCTATTCAGTCTCACGTAAAAGTCTCCGCGGTGTAGTGGCTAACGTGTTGGACTGCAACATCATTATAACCGAGAAAGAGGAAACCTATTCAGTCTCACGTAAAAGTCTCCGCGGTGTAGTGGCTAACGTGTTGGACTGCAACATCATTATAACCGAGAAAGAGGAAACCTATTCAGTCTCACGTAAAAGTCTTCGCGGTGTTGTGGCTAACGTGTTGGACTGCAACATCATTATAACCGAGAAAGAGGAAACCTATTCAGTCTCACGTAAAAGTCTTCGCGATGTAGTGGCTAACGTGTTGGACTGCAACATCATTATAACCGAATTCGAACTACGGTCGCTCTATTACGTTCACTTTCGAACAAATACCCTTGCGAAAGGCATGGACCCATTTACCCTTCCCACCTATGGATTGAATATTACAACTAAAGTTATATCACTTCAAGGATGGCTTTAACATTAAATAACGCATAAAAGTTGGTATGCCTTTAAACAAAGAAACAAAACTAAACCAAACCTGCGAAGCTCACCGATGGAGCAGAAACAATGTTTTCACGGACCTGGAACTTCCACAACGAATGGTAACATCTTGCTCGGTTGCCAAGGGGTACCCAGGGATATCCTGGGGTGCCTTGGGGTGCCCAGGGTTGGTGGTAACGGTCTTTTGACCACGAATCAAGGCCTGATAAAAATAAATAAAGAAAAGAAAATGTTCCTCTTTTAGGCTTCTGTATGTATTTGTTGAGACGAACAATGCCAATATTCCTCGTATAAATAAACTGTGAATTCATTTTTAGCCGACATGTCGACGGTACACGAAACGACTGGATAAATGAAATTAATTTGATATCTTCGAATTTTTATTTTAAACGGTGGTTTGTTTTCCTCGTAATTTTCGTGGTAAAGTATCGAAACCACATTTTCACTGCACTTCTCACAAGCCATTTAAAATTTACATTGTTATCCAAGCAATCATTGCTGCAGAAAAAAGTCAATTTAAATGAAAATGTATACTCACCTGAGGTACTTACATTATAAAGGGATGAGGTCTAGATGTCTAGTTTGTTGTCTTCATATCTAGTCTTTAAAAATATATATAAATCTTAATGAAGATTATACAATCTCCATGTATTGTTATGAGTAGGATTAAGCGAGTATAGTACACTCCATACCAGAATAAGTGTAACATACCCATACATGAATATGTGAAACGTACATAGGTATGTTCATAACATATATATTTAGAACAGAGGAATCTCGAAAAACGAAAAACACTTACGACTTCTTAGTTCAGGTACAAAACTTTTTATTACCTTTGAGTTTAAAGGTTCTTCGACATAAGGAGAGAAATATACATTCTTTCTATTCTGGCTTTTTCAACTGCCCCCCATCTCGTGCGGCACCCGCCACAAGGCCTCCGCAAGCAAGCGAAAGCCAACCGTCTTCTCAACTCAACGAACTGACTTTTTCAAAATCTCCCCAAATCCCCCGCGCGCTTCCGGTGCGTGACGTCATTCGCACTCCCTAGCCCCGTTTCTCATCTTGGGCTATTGTGACATCTCTGAGTGACACGTCCGCTTCGCCTGCACGTGTGCGTGAACACCTGCGTTAATGTTGCACCTGAATAACCCATGCACTGAGCCGAAAGGTTCTCAGCCTAACTAAATCCAAAGGCATGAAACGAAATCCCTCGGCTATTATATTACATAAGGTTTGTGCGATCTTTTCTTTTTTCCTAAATAAAGATTAATGTTAAGTGGAAGATTTGATGACGTGGAGGATGTTAAAAAATATGACGGTGCAGCTTCCCGATATATTAAAAGAAAAAATTTCGAAGATTCATTTTCGCTATATGGACATTGAATGCTAAGAGGACAAATTTGTAGAAAATTAACGTTTCCTTCATTGTTCATTTAGGACTTGTTAAATACAACTTCATTTTCTAACACATCATCTTCATCGTCATGTTGCGCTGCTTGCACGGATTTCCCAGACTCTCTCTGTCTCTGTTTCTCTGTCTGTCTGTCTGTCTGTCTCTCTCTCTCTTGCCATTCGTCTCTATCATTCTTCACTTCCGGTAAGTCTTCTAGACTACATCCAGTGTCCGTACAGAGCTTTTGTAGATAAGTTCTAGTTGGTCACCCAACACTTGCACATCGGTGTGAAGAGGTTCCCCGGATAATGTCGCTTATGAGTTCGTCCTTACTTCTACAGCAGATTCCCGCATGTCTTGTTTGTTTTACTTGGATGATTTTAAAGATGAGAGGTAAGTGGCCGCACAGCTGCTGTTTTTTTTGGATGCTGCTTCCAGGATTTGTTCAATATAGCTCGTACCATTCAAATGCAGCTCCCGTCTAGATTTTTCCCAGTACGCTTTGTCAGTGTCATTGTGGTGCATCCATATAGTAGAATTGACACGACCGCAGCTTGGAAAATACCTTTTTATTTTATCGGATAAGTTTGACTTCTCTATGATTGATAACCAATCGATAGCCGTCCATGCCTTCACTAGTTGCATATTGATATAATCTTCAGTAGATGAGAGGCTGTTTACGATGTAGGTGAACTTGTCCACTAGTTTCAGAAAAACACCGTTAATGTGGTGGGTGAGGGTTCGCTTCACCTGATGCTGGGCAGAAGAACATACTTCATATTTTTCATTCCTTGATCCTTTCTATCTTGATACGAGGATCATCAAATACGTTTCTAGACTTTTTTCGTACGGGCACTTTTATTGATAGTACACACATGAAACTCTAGTCCCCTTCGAAGTAATCTCCTTCGGCTATAATTTCAGCTTTGATACTTTCCGAACTCACCGAATATTTTAAAGAAAATTAATGTTTCATTGGTTGTTCATTTTTGTTTTGGTAAATACAGATTCAGCCTCCATACTTTTTGAATACGTTTAGTATTTTGAAGGAAAGGAACATTTCATTCATTTTTGTCTTGGTAATACAGTCCTAGTCTTGATAATTTTGAATAAACCATGGATTACGAAGAAAATTAACGTTTGATTCTGTGGTTGATTTTTTTTTTAGTAAACACAGCTTCTGTCTCGATAATTTTAAATGTACGTCGTAGTTTTCAAACAATTGCACTGGATTTAGCCGGGAACTTTTGTTTCAAGGAAATACGTATTTGTTTTTGGCAAAGCACTTTTCCAGGAATATTTCTTAAAGATTTTTTTCTTGGCAATTAATGTTGTTAAACTACATTTAAACACAGTGAAAGGAATAAATAAATAAAAATGAAGAAGAAGAAGAAGAAGAAGAAGAAGAAGAAGAAGAAGAAGAAGAAAGATTCGTCATATTTTACTACGTTTTTCAATCGACTGCATCGAATGCGCAAGATTGATTTTCGATCAATATTTCTCGTCCTCTGTTTATTTAATAAGTCGCTTTAAAACAATCGTCTAAAACGAAAGAAACGGGGAGAATGGTTAAGAACAGATGTAATGATACGAAAAAGATTAACAAGATGACTAACTAATCATTTGGTAAAGACGACGTTTAATGGATTTAAGGAAAAGAAGAATATACTTTAAAGAAGAAGAAGAAGAAGAAGAAGAAGAAGAAGAAGAAGAAGAAGAAGAAGAAGAAGAAGAAATATGTAAGTGCATCTTTTACCCACGAGTATACACAGACCAATGCATGCGGGAAGCGCTGATGGCGTAACGGTTATCGTCATAGGAAACTGAATCGGCAATCCGAATTTAAATCCTCGACGACACTATTTAACACAGCGCATATATATTTGGGAAAAGTATAAATCTAACTATTTTTCCTCCAGTTATCAGTAAATACTAGTAAATAACTGACTCTTTAGCCTTGGTTAGGCAACCAGTTTAGGAGAAGGAAAACTCTGAATCATACCAGCTGTACTCCACTTAAAGAACTGACCTTGTGCAACGTGCTTTTCCTAGTAGAAGGGTTGTGTAAATATATGCATAGAATAATCTTTTATTCTAAATTATAATCAAGCAAATGATATTAAAATATTAACTTGGGTAATGGTGATAGTCTAGTACACAGGTTCAATGGAAAAAACGGTTCTATTTCAAACAATTCAGTTTAGCATAAGTGCACAGTTTAGTTCTATGTGACCCATGCATTGGACTCTATCTGGTGCTACCAGTAACTTAAGTAAATTTAACATTAGCAAGATGCCTTTTTCTTGCAGGAGAGGTAGCATTAAATGGCTTAGATGAATTAGATTTTTTATTGCACGGATAAGGTATTATGTACATCAGTGGTTTTCAAACTTTTTTTACCACCCCACTTCACTGCCGGGTCAAAATGCCAGAGCCCCCCTCTTCTAACGAACACCAGAACGACGGGAATGTTAAATATCATAAGAATTGATTGATTCTTCAATCACAAACAGTTTGAAGAGTATAAAAAACAATTTTAACAAACAAAAATGGTTAACATTTATTTTTCAATCCTCGTCATTTTGCAAATTTACAAGTTCCTCTTCTAGATAGGTCGGCACCTCTGTACTGGGTTCAGTAAACGGATCGATCACCCAACCAGGGGTTTCAAGAGAAAATTGGTCGTTGAATCTGACTGACATATCCCTGTGAAGTTCCGCTAAATGAGCGCAGTACACGGCAATGTCATCATCCTTCACCCCTGTTTTCTTTTTTCTAGTCAGACAAACAGGGAAACTGATGGAATTCGCGGCGTCCAAGGTTCCTTCTGTAGAGCTATAATTTTGAGAAGAATGCCGAGAGGGCGGACTTGACTTTGAATAATGAAGTCTCATCACCTTGCAGCTGCAAATTCACTTCATTGAATTTGGAAAACATATCTGTCTTACTCGATTTCAGTTTGTCGTAAAGCTTACGGTTGGATTCTTGAAAAAAATCCACTGTTAAACAGTGTGTAAAACCTTTTTAAACAATTACCTTTCGACAACCACCTAACTTCTGTATGGAGAACCAGGCACTGAAAATCTTCGTCATTTTCAATACACAGCTGATGGAACAGTCGAGAATTGAGAGCATTCGCTTTGGTTTTGTTGACTGCAGTAATCACAGTCGATACGGATTCATGTAGCTTCTCACTCAAATTCTTTGCCATAAGTGATGTCGATGGATCACACAGTGAACTGTGTGGACTTTCGGAACAGCTTTTTTTCAAATAACTTAGAAATCCACGGTGGCGACCAACCATGGACGGGGCGCCATCTGTAGCACATGAAATGATGTTTGTAAGTGGAATGCTTTTTTCTGGAAATAGTCCTCTACAGCTCGATACACTGATTCTCCTTTGGTATCTGTTTCCAGGAGACGTGCAAGCAATAATTCTTGACACAGTGACCCACCTGTGATGAAACGTACATATGCGAGAAGTAGCGATTCGTTTCCCGGAAGAGTGGATTCGTCCAATTGCAAACTGAACTCAGTTGTCATCAACATCTTACTAAGGGTCTCTTCGACGTTTTCAGCCATTTTTTCTACTCATCGTTGAACTGAGTTGTTCAGGAGATTTGTGCAAGACTGTTTTAATAACCTCTTTAACTGCTGGCAGAATCAGTTCTTCTCCAATAGTGTGGGGCTTCCCAGCTTTCGCTATGAGCAAAGAAATGTTGTAAGAAGCCTTCAGATCGCCATCTGAATTTTTCGACGAGGAAGTAAACATATTCATTGCTTTTCGCTTCAAAAATTTATCTGAAAGAGAATGAAAGAACGCCAGTGTTTTACCAGATTTATCGGGATGAATCTTCTGTAAATGTTCGAGGAGCCTAGACGGCTTCATTGCTTCATTAGAAAAGTTTTTCTTACAAACCAAGCACATGCGTTGTTGTGGATTGCTCGGTGATTGTATAAATCCATACTTCAAGTACTCCACAGAGTATTGCCTACACTTCTTTTTCGGTGCTCCTGGGGTTGCCATGTATGTATGCTGCCCTCGCCAAATGTTAATAAACATCTTGCTTAGACAGCCAGAATAAACTCGGACTCACGAATAATGGAACACTATTTCCAAAATTCTGAAAGAGAAATTCATTCCAACGTGAGACAGGTAAATTTCTGAAAGAAAGAATAAAAACAAAGAAGTTTTCACTGCGACGAAGGGGAAGAAATTAGTAGAAATTTCAGGGGAGAAAGAGAAAGGCAAAGAAGAAAGACAGGAAGGGAGGGAAAGTAAGGCGACTCTAACAAGTAGAATTTTAGTTTACTATTAAGTAATAAAGCGGGTAAAAGCCAGACAAGTAGCATGACAAATAGAAATGATATTCCGATAATATTTAAATTGAAGGCAACAAGTAGGAAGTTAACATGGTGAGATAAGGCAAATGAAACATACCGAAGTCATGTTGAAGGGGTGACTAAAGTGAGAAGGAAAGAATGCGTGTTGTCGGGAAGAAAAATGTCTGGTGGATGGTTGAAAGTCCCGCCGAGAAGATTAAGTCTCGTAGCTTTAGCGATGCCAAGAATTTGGGATAATTTAATAAAGAGAGGATAAACTCCCAAGAGCAGAGCTTAAGGCAACCCGAAAGAGAAATTGAGAAGGGGAGAAGAAGGGGCAGAAAGTTTAACGTCGCAGCGAGGAAATGGGAGGTAAACAAAAGGGAAAGCGGTGACCAGGGGAAAATTGTCCCTTACGAAGAGAGTTGTAGATACAGACGTGACACGTACGTCTAGTTTCAGCGACTGGGGGATGCTTAATTAAATCGCCCCGTTTTCCCGGCCTTTCTAACAACACCAACGTCACATTTTACTGTAATTGCCCCAACGCCCCCTTCACAATTTCAACGCCCCCATCCGACTGTTTACTCGCCAGAGCCCCTCTGAAAGTTCATATCTCCCCCTGGGGCGGTACCGCCGACTTTGAAAACCACTAGGGTCCACTTAATATATATATATATATATATATATATATATATATATATATATATATATATATATGGGGTCTTTTGATTTAAAATTGCTACTGAAATATTAGTGCTGATCGTCCGCAAAATATGTGTTTAAGTAAAATCAGCCACTCCTTTTTTCAATAGTTATCATGGTGTGGTTGGTTGGTTGTTTGGGTTTTATGGCATATCAACCTTTGATGGTTATCTAATGCTAAATCCATTTTTATACAAATAATTAGTTCTCTTTCAAACAATTCAATTTATCATGAAAACACAGTTTAATTCTCAAAAACATTTCTATTCCAAGCTATTCAGTTTAGTCAAACAGTTCTAATTCAAATAATTCACTTAAGTTTAGTTTTGTCCACACACAGTTTAGTTTTTGTCCACACACAGTTAAATGTCAAAACAGTTCGATTTCAAACAATTCAGTTTAGCATAAGTACGCAGTTTACACGTCAAAACATTTCTATTTTAAGTAATTCAGTTTAGTAAGCATTTTAGTTCTATTTTACCTATAGATAGGACTCTATCAATTGCTAACACTCTGGGCCAGAGTGAACGTGGGAGCGATGGCAATGAAGGGGTACTCCGCATTCCCCAAAGCTTCAGCATAACTGGAATATCACCATCAGATTTTTTCGTGTCCAGGACTCTCGTTGAGGGGAGTCTTACCCCGCTCCAGAGGTGCAGTAGGTGCATTCTACAGACCCAAACGATAGGGAAAATCATAATATATATATATATATATATATATGTGTGTGTGTGTGTGTGTGTGTGTATATGGGTCGTTAAAAATGTTCTAAGCCTCACCCAGAAAGAAGAAAATAACTGAACATTTTAGTTGTGTCAACACACAACTACTTACGATAAAACTAGACAAACGAATTTGGTCTTCTGTTTTAATTTCTTTGCGGGTAAGGCCCATACAATATTGATAGGTGGGTGACAAATCTAAAATCTAAGTGAGGCTTAGAACTTTTTGAAGAATCCTCATATATATACGAGTATCATTAAATAAGTTTCCAGACTTTTTTCGTATGAGCATTTTTATTGATAGTACACTCATGAAACTCTAGTTCCCTTTGAAGTAATCTCCTCCTGCTGCAATGCACTTGTTGTACCGTTCCAACAACTTCTGGAAGACCCCATTGAAGTCCTCTTGTGTGAGCGTGTCAATGACCTTCGTCACAGCCTCTGAGCTTAGGGAATAACCAAAGGTCACAGGGAGCAAGGTCTGGACTTACGGAGGGTGAGGAACTGTCTTGATGCCCTTGATCAAATAGTCTGTGACAAGGATGGAGTTGTGGGCTGGTGCATTGTCCTGATGGAAATGCCACTGACCCGATTTGAAGAGTGCTGGCGTCTTTGGACGGAATCTCTTCCTGAACTCCCTAAAAGCCTCAACATAGTAACCCTACCCCTACCCCTAACCCTTTGGCCAATCAACTCTGGTGTATTGACTTCCTTACTCCTCCCACACTTCTCATTATTCCTCACAGACTCCCTGCCTTCCTTGAATCTCTTATGCCACTCAAAAACTGACGCTCGATTCATGCAATATGGTCGAAAAGCAGTCTGAAGCATTCCAGAAAAGATTATAGGTCAAAAAGAAAGAAAAGGCCAACCTCCTCCGACCCCTTGAAAAAAAATCAAGGGATACGCAGTCAGTTGGTCAAAAGAAAACTAAAAACCTTCCGCGAATCCTGCAATGCTACAATTACAAAAGTGCTAAACACAAGTGGAGCCAATTATAAATCAGGCTTCCTGATGATCCAATAAGGTGAAATTTTATATATTTTATATATATATATATATATATAGAGAGAGAGAGAGAGAGAGAGAGAGAGACAGACAGACAGACTGACCGACAGAGAAAGAGAGAGAGAGAGAGAGAGAGTGAAGGACAGAGACAGAGATAGAGAAATACAGAGAGAGGGGTAGGGAGAGGAAGCTAACGAAAAGTGTTGCCTTTGATACAGTTGGTCATTGTAAGAAAGTCCTCATAGATTTTAAACCGATCAGTTTACACATCATGTCAGTATCGCGTGACGCAATGTGATAATTTCATTTTAACTTAAATTGGCATAACAATCATCACTTTTTAGAGAACAGGTTGTAGCACCTGCTATAACAGGTTGTATGTCAAAACAAGAAACAAAAACAAAAAATAAAAAACAAACAAAAAAAACAAACGAAAAAAAAAAACCCAAGAAAAATGATGTCCTTTTAAATGCCCCGCAAAATAACAACAATTTGCTCGTTTATTCTGAATGAAACATGTTTTGTATAAAACCTTATTTTGAAAAAAAACAACATTACTCTGAATACAATGGCTATTTGCTTGTTTATTCTGAAAAAAGCATGTTTTATATAAAACATTATTCTGGATGAGACATTATTCTGAATAAAAAGGCAATTAGCACGTTTATTTTGAATGGTTCATCTTTTACGAAAAACTTTATTTTTGATAAAACATTAATCTGAATAGAAAGGTAATTTGCTCGTTTATTCGAAATAAAACATTTAATGTAAAACTTTATTCTTAATGAAACATTATTCTGAATACAAACATAATTTACGTGTATATTCTAAGTAAAACATGTTTTATATAAAAAACGTTTTCTTTAAAACATCATTCAGAATAGAACATAAATTTGCAATTTTATTCTAAATAAAACATGTTTTATATAAAAAAAATGTTTTCTTTAAAACATCATTCAGAATAAAACATAAATTTGCAATTTTATTCTAAATAAAACATGTTTTATATAAAAAATGTTTTCTTTAAAACATCATTCAGAATAAAACATAAATTTGCAATTTTATTCTAAATAAAACATGTTTTATATAAAAAATGTTTTCTTTAAAACATCATTCAGAATAAAACATAAATTTGCAATTTTATTCTAAATAAAACATGTTTTATATAAAACTTGCTTATATATAAAACATGTTTTATTCAGAGTAATCATACAAATTGTCGTATTATTCAGAATAAAGATATAAAACAGGTCCAGTTTGGCTCGGAGTGATAGCACTTGATAGGGTCCTATCTATAGGTTAAATAGAACTAACAGCATATTTATGCTTAACTGAATTGTTTGAATTAGAACTGTTTGACTAAACTGAATAGCTTGAAATAGAAATGTTTTTGACAATTAAACTGTGTACATACATTTAAATAGTATGCTTATGCGAAACTGAGTTGTTTGAAATGGAACTGTTTTTGACATTGAAACTGTACTTGCACTAAACTGAATTGTTTAATATAGAACTTATACTGAACTGAATTAGCTGAATTAGAACTGTTTGAGTAAATTGAATTGCTTGAAATAGAAATGTTTTTGACTCATGCTAAATTGAATTGTTTGAAATGGAACTGATAATTTGTATAAAAATGGATTTTGCGTGAAATAACCTACAAAGGTTGATATGCCATAAAACCTAAACAACCATACAACCATTCTTTAATGGACACTTTCACGAAGACGTGCCAGTTTTAACACACCAGCAAGAATTTATTTACATCAATTCTGTGTGGAGACTGGATGTATTTTGAAGGACCTGCCGAGAACTGTGGACGATAGGACGAAGAGAGAGAGAGAGAGAGAGAGAGAGAGAGAGAGAGAGAGAGTCTGTCAGAGATTTTTTCATTGTAAATTGATGATTATGAAGCCTCGGCAATATTTGACAATTTTTGAAAGACTAAAAGTAGGCAATTTTAGGCTGGTTTTAAGAACTATGCCAAGGCAATATTCGAAAGTAAAAATTTACAATTCTTGATATTTTTGTAATGGTTAAAAATCGGCAATGCTTGACAATACCGTTGTCAAGTGACATTTACTGACGTAGAGAGACAATTAAATAGAATAGATAATCATTGGCAATAACGATGTCAAGTGTTAACTGACGTAAAGAGACAACTAAATAGAATAAGCAATGACTGACAATACTGTTGTCAAGTTATATTTACTGACGTAGAGAGACAACTAAATAGAATAGGGAATGACTGACAATAACGATGTCAAGTGACATTTACTGACGCAAAGAGACAATTAAATAGAATAAGCAATGACTGACAATAACGATGTCAAGTGACATTTATTGACGTAGAGAGACAACTAAATAGAATAGGTAATCACTGACAATAACGATGTCAAGTGTTAACTGACGTAAAGAGACAACTAAATAGAATAAGCAATGACTGACAATACCGTTGTCAAGTGATATTTCCCGTCGTTGAGAGAAAACTAAATAGAAACGCCTCGATGAAGTCACTCTAAAATTTAATTTTATTCTGTATGCAATTTCGTTTATAATTTATGGAAGACGCAAATGCTACTGAAGCTGAAATAAGAAGAAATTATTTTGGCGAGTGACGTCAAATTAAAACGTTCCTCAAAT
>OY757940.1:36369686-36434686 GCA_963585895.1 Sepioteuthis lessoniana | reverse complement strand
GCAGTATGTCGTCGAATTCCCTAGTCTTCCATACTTCTGGGCCTATTTCATAAAGCTCTGCCGCTTTCCTATTTAAAATTTTTCTTAGTGCTAATTTGAGTTCTTCTGGTGTGAATTGTTCTATGTTTAGTTGATTACTAATAATTTTCTGATTGGTTTTTCGTAACTTTCGGAGGTTTTCCAGGTAAGTTCTCGAAATGTTATTTCCATCTTTTTGGCCGGTAGCTTTCGTAGTACTCTTTTTTCTACTCACCTTCTTTACTGTCTGCCATGCTATTCTAGATTGTCTATTTTCAACCGAGTCTCTAATCTTATTGATATGATTTTGGATGTATTCTGTTTGTTCTTTTAGTTTATTTTATGCTTTCTTAAGTTTCTGAACGTTGATATTGGTTGAATTCCTTCTATTGCATAGGGAAGCAGTTTTTACGTCTGCACACTTTTTCTGACAGCTAATGTCTGCTATGGGACTCTAGGTTTAGCTCTTTATTTAGTTGGTATGCATTCTGCTGCCGTTTCTAAGTGGGCATTGACGAAATTCTCATATTCTTCATTCAGAGTAGGTGTTTCTGCTATCTCCTGTAGTGCATCGAATTTGTTTCTCAGTGTTAAAGTATATTCATCTCCAATATACCTATTATTAAGCAGAGACCAGTCATAGTGTACGGTTGTGGTTGTTGGGGTGGAATTCTTTCGTTGGCTCAGTTGTATCTTTGCCGTGACAATTCGGTGATCGGAGCACACATCCTCGAAAGAGGAATATGCTTCGCAATTCAATGTGCTATTATTCCATTTCTATGTATGTAGTCTATCTGTACTTTTGCGTTTTTTTGGTTAGTGTAGGTCCATCGTTTTCCCTTCCTTTTCTGAAATTTAGTATTAAGACATGTTAATCGATTTTCTAGCGTGAAATCTGTTCGATGTTCCCCTTTCGGTTTGACGAATTGTGTAAACTGAATTTGTTGTTTATTTTTTTTTTTTACCTATTTGGGCATTCATGTCTCCACCGATGATGAGAAAGTTGTGTTTCGGGATGCTACGAATAAGGGAGAATAGCTCGTTATAGAAGGCGATGAGGTGCATTTTGTTACTAACATTGGTAGGGTTGTAGCAGGAGATGATTGTTGTGCTGGGGTTGCCATTAACCGTGACTACCATCATCCTCGGTTGTATTTTCTTGACGCTATTTAGTGATTTTAGGGGCCATGGACCAATAAATATACCTTCACCCACTATCGCGGCGTTGACAGAGGTTTTCCTAGCAGATGCTGAGACAAACTTCCATCCATTGGAGGTATCATGGTATTTTATATCTTTGCTATGACGGTATCTGGATGCGTATCAATCCTTTTCTTTCCCTTAATTATTGTCCTCCCCGCCACTTGTACATGTATTAAGTTTTAACATAATTTCACCGTTGCTTTATCTTTAAAATTCATCCGAGAATCCTTATTCATGGTTTATCGAAATCTTGAAGTCATTCAGTTTTTACACTAAGGTGTTCAAAAACTCTGCAATATTTCCTAAAGAATTAAAATCTTTTACTTCGTTTTTTCATGGTTCAGCTATAAACTTGGGTTCAGATAAATAGTTTTTTTACATTTAAATCACAGATGATATTCAGCAAAGATTTTATACATAATAGAATCTATTTCAAGCTTTTAGAATAATAGTATAGAAAAAAGACAAGATTAACAAATCCGTTTGTTGACCTGTTCAAACAGCAGCTACAGTTTTTTGTTTTGTTTCTTACAGCAATGCGAATCAATTCTCAGGTGGAATGGGAAAGCTCTTAAGTCTTTTCGTTTTTACTAAAGATATACATTTGAAAGGATCCCACTGAATTATAATGGCCAAGGGATTTTTTGCGGGTTTAGTTAGGCTGAGAAACTTTCAGCTCAGTGCATGGGTTACTTTGGCGCAACAGGTGTCCACGCGCGGGCGGAGCGGAGCGGACGTGTCACTCAGAGATGTCACAATAGCCCGAGATGGGAAACGGGTTTACAGAGTGCGGATGACGTCACGCACCGGAAGCGCGCGTAGGATTTGGGGAATTTGAAGAAAGTTAGTAGAGTTGAGACTAGACACCAAACGAGACGGTTGACTTTCGCTTGCTCGCGGAGGCCTTGGGTCGGTGTCGCACGAGATGGGGCGCAGATGAAAAAACCAGGATAGAAAGATTGTGCCTCTCTCTCCTTATGTCAAAAAACCTTTAAACTCAAAGGTAATAAAAAGTTTCGTACCTGAACTGAGAAGTCGTAAGTGTTTTTCGTGTTTCGAGATTTCTATTTTCTATATGTTCTATGTTATATATATATATGAACATTATAAGCCCATTTCGCATATCCGTATCTGGGTATGGTACACGTCGAGTTATGAACAACTTCTGCAGACGCCTTCGTCAGTGTGTGGACAATAACGGCCAACATTTGACTGATGTAATTTTTAAAACGAAATCAAACAAAATGGCATCATATATACATTTAGAAAATGAAACCACTTTTTTTCATTATTGGTTCTAATTTGCTTTTACTGAACTTACAAATCTGTCTGGTCATTTTGACCCACCCTGTATATATGATAGCTTTGAAAAGACCATATATATTAGTCATGATGAAAATTTAAAATTAAAGGCTAGCTCACCAGTTTTCCAACTCACTCTTCAGATTTATAATCGTGATTTGAAAATATCAAGGTAATGGAGGAAAGTGAGACAAAAAGTTGTAAAAGAAGGACATTAGATAGAAACCATATTAAGTCCATGAAAATGTTCACTTTATTTGAAAAGGGAAGGCATCCTGGATCTAACAAAAATAGTTTCCAGAATTTTTAGATAAAACGGTCTATTTTAAATGTATTGGTGCATTTTCGGTTTTTTCTTTGGTGATCTGAGATGGAAGACCTGTATGCATTATTAAGAACGACACAAGAGAGGTTCTTAAACTTCCATATTTTAGTTGGGACACACACACTCACACATTCACACATATATATATATATAAGTGGGGAAAGGAGACTTGGGAAAACACACACTTACAAACACACACACACACACACACACACACACACACACACACACATATATATATATATATATATATATCAGTGGCAAAGAGTGACTTGAGAACACACACACACACACACACACACACATATATATATATATATATATAAGTGGGGAAGGGAGACTTAGGAAAACACACACTTACAAACACACACACACGCATACATATATATATATACATATATATCAGTGGCAAAGAGTGACTTGAGAGCACACACACACACACACATATATATAAGTGGGGAAGGGAGACTTAAGAAAACACACACTTACAAACACACACACGCTCACACACACACACACACACACACACATATATATATCAGTGGCAAAAATTGACTTGAGAACACACACACACACACACACACAGATATATATATATGTATATATCAATGGCGATGGGTGAGTTGGGAATACGCACACTCATGCACACACACATCAGCATACACACACACTTACACACACTCACCACCACCCATATATATACTTATATATATCAGTGCTAAAAGGTGACTTGGGAACACACACACTCACACACACACACACACACACACACATATATATAGTAAGTAAAGTTGGCGACCTTAGTCGAAGGCGACCAGAATGTTCCCTTTTCGATAGCTACTACACTGAGGTGTCGGGGAGGGCGCTACTCCTTTCCCTGGATTGCTCCACTTTACCCTTGATACGTACCTTATATTGCTGAGTATTAAGCAAGGAGGTATCAAGTACCATTTTAAAGTCGTTGGTATGACGCGACCTGATTGAACCGATGTCTCCCGGACCATTGGCAAACACTCTACCCACGAGGTCAGGGAACACACATATACATACACAAACAAACACACACGCACACACTTATATATATACATATATATAAGCCTTAAAATTCTGATTAATGACGAATTAAAAGATCATTTCAAAATTTCTCTTCGTTAGTGCTCATTTTATGATCTTTTCTCTATATCATATATGTATATATATACAAGTAATGTTGACGAGCGTAGTCAAGGGCTATCCTTAGGCTCCCTTTTCATTAGCTACTACACCGAGTTACAAGGGAGGGTGCGACGCTTTTCCCTGGATTGCTCCACTTTACCCTTGATACATACCTTATAATGTTGAGTGTTAAGAAAGGCGGCATCAAATACCATTTTTTAGTCTTTTGGTGAACACTACCCTCGAGGCGAATGGACCGGTTAATACACACACACACACACACACACACACATATATATATATATGAACAACTATTACAATAGCGAGAAACAGTTTTTACATATTTACATCTTATATTAATACAAGGCAAAATAGATGATATTGTGCGAGGGATAGAGAAAAGGTCTCAATCCAACCAAGAAGCGAATGAGAACTTTTTGTAAAATCTTATTGAGTTTTTTGTTGCTATGATTGTCCTTATTGATGGCTGATAGTAAAGATATCTAGTTACGAAGCTTATCAAGATGATATTGGATGCCAAAAAATATAGTGTATCTATCAATACTGTATGAGAACACCTCTTGTACAAAAAGTGGTATAGTTTAACCCATCCTTATAAGAAGAAATACATGAAAGCCTTGGACAGTACTTTTACGAGTGTTACACTTTACATGTAGTACAATAAACACGTATCAACAGTCGAACCAATAGGAGGTGCCCGTGGTATAATGGTTATCGTCGTAGGAAATGGATACGGTGACACGAGTTCAAATCCTGGAGGAGGCTGATTGCATTTCACATAGCAGTAATACTCTTGGGAAAGGTATGAATCCAATTATTCTCCCTGGGTAAATAGTAGGACAGTCTAGGTTCTTCAGCCTTGGTGTGGCAACTCGTATAGGAGAAGGAAAACTCTGAATTCAAACCTGTTAAAATCCGCTTAAAATTTGACCTTGTCATATCCTGCCCGAGCGGATGGGTTGGTAAAAAAGAGGTGCCCGTGATGTAATGGTTATCGTCGTAGGAAATGGACACGGGGACACGAGTTCAGATCCTGGACGAGGCTGATTGCATTTCACATAGCACTTATACCCTTGGGAAAGGTATGAATCCAATTATTCTCCCTCCAGCTATGGGTAAATAGGTCAGACTAGGTTCTTCAGCCTTGGCGAGGCGACTAGTCTAGGAGAAGGAAAGCTCTGAATTCAAACCTGTTAAACTCCGCTGAAAAATTTGACCTTGTGTCATATATCCTGCCCGAGCGGAGGGGTTGGGTAAATAGGATCAACAGTCGAACCACAAGGAAGTTACGAATACAGAAAAAAATGGTTACGTGAACGAAATTCTTCCCAGAAGTGACCACAATAGATAAGCAACCCCCCCCCAAAAAAAACCCTCAATATTTTGATTGAAAAGCAAAGAGGCAGATATACTGTATCTGGCCATTCCTATTATTGTTACATATTGACCTTTGACTGACCGTCTAAGTTTATGGATTTCTAAAGACGATATGCACCTGTGTTTTAAGATAAACAAAATACAGCGAAAATGCCATGTGAATTGCGTGTGTGTGATGCACGAATGAAGAGTGCGTGGGCATCCGAAAAATATATAACGACGGAAGTTTTCAAACCCCGAGAGTGAAAGTGAGCAGCGACACTCGACGTCACACCTTTTGGGTGCTAATCTGGAGTGGGGCCAAATGGGCCAGAGTTGAGCGGCGGCCCTGTATCTGTCTCCTGGGAAAGAATCACGAAAATAAGCGATGATGAAATGTTTTAATACGTCCCTGTGCCAGCCTCTTGGAGCCATAGCGAAGGAGAAAGGTTCTCTGAAGATATCGTATTTTAACGGTTTCCTCTCTCTCTCTTTCTCTCTCTCGTCATACAAATAATTTGGTATCTCATTTAATCATAAACAAAAGAGATTATATTTTTATATATAAGTATTGTTGTTTCCTCATTCCAAGTTAAATGATCCAATTCAGCAGAAAGGAAGAGGACAGTACTTTTACAAGTACATGCTTGGTGTAACAGCATGTTATACTAGCAAACCTTCATAAGTAAGTTCGAGTCTCACTGGGTGCCTCATTTATACGGCACTGTAACACATCTAAAAAAAGCTTAGTAAATTATTAATTTCAAAATTATATGAGCGTCTCTCGTGGTGTAATGGTTTGCAAGATAGACTTGCAAACTTTTACGAGTGAGTTCGAGTCTCATTCGTTGCCCCATTCATTCGTCCTTGTGCCACATTTGGGCAGTCTCATTTGATGCGCCATAGATTCAACCTTATGTCACAACAAAGAAAGGCTTAGTAAATGATTACTTTCACTATAACATTTTACGTCAACTACGAGACACACTTGTCAATATTCATTTTTTTTTGGCAAAATACGAACGAAAAAACAAAACAAAACAAAACAAAAAAAAAACACAGAAAAAAACCACATAAAAATATCTCAGTATTCATTTCTGTTCAGAAGGACCAGCAGTCAGATTTTCCAGTTTCCTACTGAGTCACTTCTAACATTTCCCTAGTATTGTGCAAAAGAGATAGCTATGTGAACTTATATGCATTTTTTTAGTTTCAGTCATTTCTAACACCTCTCCAAAATTGTAAATAATTTTATTTCTTCTCAATCAGAAAACGTTTAAAAGTTTGACAAATAAAGGTAAAAAAACAAAACAAAACAGAGAACAAGATAAAATAAAAATAAAATATCCTAATTGAACGTTTGTTTTTCTTGAATTATTCCTGGATTATCGATGAGGCAATTCTTGACTTGCTAAGCAATTACAACTTGATCAACGCGAGTTAACTTTATTTTAGTTCTCAAGGTGCGTATCAACTAAAATTAAGGCTCAGTAGAACAAACTGGGGTCGTTGTGGTTAAATTGCTGGAATACGACACCGTAGTAAACGATTTCGAACTCCAGTCGTGTAATTTCGTTCACTTTTGTACTTCTACACTTGAAAAAGGCATGAACTCCTTTATCATTTCAACTATGGGTTGAATAATACCACTAGTAATCTAAAAGGATTGACTGAACATTAGATAACCCACAAAGGTTTATATACCATTAAATAATGTGGCCCAAACAAATGAATTTGACTGCTTGAAAAAATAAGAAATATGCACCAAGGTAAGAAAATAGATACTTACATTGTTTTATTTAGGTGCACCTAATAAGCTGTCAAATACGGTATATAATATTAGGGTGAGTCAAAAGTTTAGCAATATTTTGGTAGTTGAACCAGACATGCAGGACACTGCTGGAGAAGCAGGGACGAACTCATAAGAGATGTACTCTTATGAACCCCCACACATGGCCGTGCAAAAGCAGGACGACCAGCACGAACATACATTCAGCAGCTCGGTGAGGATACGGGATGTTGTCCTGAAGACCTACCTAGGGCGATGAACGATAGGGAGGAGTGGCGAGAGAGGGTCAGGGATATCCGTGCTACCAGCGCGATATGATGATGATGATGACTGAAGCAGTTCAAGCCGTGAGAATGTACCCACTGTGGTTGATAGTATCGTGGCAATTGGTGCGCTGACACATTGTGCGTTGCTTTATTCTGTGTGTGATTTGAAAGCTGCACAGATAAACATGCACCATATTGTAATCGGCAAACTTATGATTCACGAGTTCAAATTGGCCCATAATACTACAGAAAGAATAAAGAAAAAAACATTTATCGTGTAAAAAGAGACGATGCGGCAATTTCAAAGTTTCGCTTGGGTCGCTAGGACCTTGACGATCAAGGAAGGTCAGGTAGACATAAAACTGGATTACGAAGCCATGCTCCGATCCGTAGAAGCATATCCGGTAAATACCGCTTGGAGAGTATCAGGCGAGCTTGACAATTCGTATCCCAGTGTGATTGGTCATGTTGAAGATATCGGAAAAAGGATTCGGAGTTGCCGAATTGTTCTTCCTTTTACTAAAATATTGCAATTTTTTTTTACTCAAATCCGTACAAGGCAAAACGGATAATAAAGTTGTACGAGAGTTTGTTGTGTAGTCACCGACAACCGCTATGTAATGAATGACAAATCGTCGGATGGGTTGGGAAAAACACAAACCACAATTCAACTTGTGCGTTAAGACCTCCATTGCCTTGTTCTCTCTGTTCAGTCTCAGAGGTTGGAGAAGCAGAAAGAAATGGATAATGGACACATGAGGAGTTAGCTTCTACTTTCTTCTAGGGAACAGGACTCCTCTCGAATCTCTGATTCATTCTCTGTTCTCAGTCCACAAAAACATTGTCTCCTCTCACCCCAGCTCACAAAAGCGAAAAAGAAAAAAAAAAAAAACAGAAACACGAAATCTGTCGTCTTATATTTGGGTCCACAGAACTTTATATTTGGCTCAAATAAAGCACCAACTATACGGCCACCTGCCTCCCATCACGAAAACTAGACACGAACCAGACAGGCAGGACACTGCTGGAGAAGCAGAGACGACCTCATAAGTGATGTACTCCTATGGACCCCGACATATGGTCGAGCAAAAGCGGGACGACCAGCTCGAACATACATACAGCAGCTATGTGAGAATACGGGATGTAGCCCTGAAGACCTGCCAGAGGAGATGAACGATAGGGAAAAGTGGCAAGAAAGGGTCAGGGATATCCGTGCTAGCAGCTCGACATGAGGATGATGATGAGGAGGAGGAAAAGTCATCCAGCCAATTCTCATCAGTTCTTAGTTGACACTCGTAAATGACTTCGGCAAGACCCGGCTCGGAGTACTAGATCAAGTATATTTTATCACATCGAGTAAACTAAAAGATGAACTTTTTGAACATATCTTTCTTCCAGTTGCTGGCTTTTTGGATCTAATCAATTCGCACCACCATACAATTTGCTTACAATGATGCACAACAGAGAAATTTTCTCTAACCATCCAAGCAACGAATAAGCAATTTTATGGCGAGCCATTGGCATAATGGTTAGAGTGATCGCCAATGAACCGGGAGACCAAGGTCTAATCCAAAATCAGATCCTATCAAAAGCTCAAAAATGGTACTTGATGTTTCCTTGCTCAACATTATAAGGTATGGTCAATGATAAGTGGAGCTATCCAGGGAAAAAGAAGCGCTCTCCCAATACACCTCGAAATTGAAAATGAAACCTTTGGGTTATCCTTGATTACGGTCGGCCAACATATATATACATATGTTTGACTTTTAAGTGAATAGTTTGAAGGTAGTTTTCTTTTTAAACGGATTAGATTGTTACATATTGACCCTCGACCGAGCCGTCAATCAAGAGATGCACCTGTGTAAATAAGCGGAATCTGGTGGATGTCAAACAAAAATATAACCAGGACACAGACGGCTTGAGTCAGAGTCGCAGTTCCAGTTGGAGTTGGAGTTAGTTGGAGATAGGGTGCCAGGGGAGTGAAAACCAGCTCCAGACCGAGGGCTTGGGCCCTCAGAGACCCACGGTTTAGCAGCCCAGCCAGAATGCGAAAGAAATGCTGCTAGGGTCAGAGGAACTTTGGGTCAATATGTAGCAGTCTGTCTACGTCTCCAACTCACCTCGTACACACAACCAACATCAACCCTTTCGAGAATAAGCAGTGAGAGATATATTTTATAAAGAAGTATGTTCGTTCGTTCATTGAAGTCGTCATTATGTTTGATTATGTTCCGCATATATTTGTATTATGTATATGTATTATGAGTATAGAACAAGAGCTCACTTTATTGTATTGGAAAATATAGAACGAATTATCTGCCCTTGGCGATAAAGGAGCCAATCAGCGCACTACTCTGGATTGGCACCCATTTTTGACCCCCTTATATTTACGTTACTTATCGTTCTGACAAAGGGACCATACGGACACCTTTTCAAGTCCCTTTAGTTCCAAGATAAGTCTGCCTGCAAAGCCATTAAATTTCCGACCTACCTTTAGTATTTTTTAAATATATATTTTTGTGTTTTTCTTCATCCGAAATAAAAACCTATCTGATAATGTGGGAAAACTTGTATTTTAAATAATTTTTTTCATAGAAATGTTTATACTTATAACCGATAGTGCATATATTGGATTGTGAAGCGTAGCAAGACGATATTAGTGGACCAGCAATAAGGATCGAACTCTGCTACTTAGTATCTTGCGCAGCCAAATAATTTTTCGCGCGAATATGTTGCGGTGGGTAACCTGATGGCGTTATCATTGGTATTATTTCATTATCAATACATCTTATTGATTCTATTAGTTGTATTTCGAGGAAAGCCTCCGATAATAAATTTCTCGGCGAACAACTGAGGCATTATGGGTAACACCTGCCGGGTTCACATTCCAGAGCACTTGTTACACAAAAGGATGGGACTAATTTGATTTGAAAGCAAGGTAGCCCGACGAGGTAGGGTGCAGATGTATATCAACAAAAATATTCATGCACACATCCACGCCCCCAAAAAGCAAACTCCAACACTCATTGAAAGATTTACTTCACGCACAAATTAAGAATGATTTTGCATTTATATAGTGACTGCCACTTTGTTGAAGAAAGCTATCTCCTTGGTTAGGTAAGAATATCCTTGGGAGCGCGTGTGGATCCTCAGGTCAAGTGTAACATTATATGTCCTACCGCATGTGTAATAAACGAATTAACTGTCTTTTCTATTGACACTGTTTCCATGCACCCTCACATAACTTCTCAAATCATGTTTTATCGCAGAAGTGAAACTAGTTATATATACATATATATCCTTCTACATTACGTGAAACTAGTTATATATATATATGTATATATATATATATATATATATATATATATATATATATCCTTCTACATTACGTGCAAGTGTCAACCGACCCGTAAGAAATTATCTACATCAGCTCTGTGTAGACACTGTAAGTAGTTTGGAAGACCTGCCAGAAGCGATGGATGATAGGGACGGATGGAGCGGGGGGAGAAAGAGAGTCAGGGAAATTTGTGCTTTCAGATGAACTTATGATGATAATGATTTATTAACCCTCTGCACGAGCATGAGGCGATTTTCAAGATATTTGATAGGTCTGAATCCAGAGTTTTACTTCTCATATATTGGTTGTCATACCATGGTTAAAGAGCCAAGTCTGACCGACCATTTACTCACAGATGGAAAGTAAATAGTGAGATAAATAACATCCCTAAGATATTAGCAAATAAACGTCGTCGATGATTTGAACTTGGGTCAGCGTGTCCATTTTCTATGACGATAACCTATACACCACGAGAGACTCCACAATATATATATATATATATATATATATATAGAATTGAAACTCATCAGTGTGGCTTGACAAGCTGGACACTTTAAGCTGGGATTGAAACCCGCTCAACTTTACTTGACTAAGTATCATACCGCTCAGCCACCTGTCGACAGGAATAATAAGGCATTATGTAGTAGTTTTCGCTTGTTTTTCATTTTGCCTTACTGAATACCAGAGTGCTCCATATATATATATATATATACATGATTGGTCCATTTTCATAAATGGTTGCTGTCTCTTGATTCTCATAAAGGAAAAAAAGAACAAATATCTGTTCATCAGGGATCAAAGTGACAAAAATTTGTACAACCCAATAAGCACTCTCTAATTGTCCGCGATTACATTCTTGTGACAAGTGAGGGCAAAAAGACAGCCAGTTATCAAAAACATCCCTGAGGAAATGAAGTTTTTCTTCACACTGTCGGATCCAAATAAACTGAGCAGCTGTTACCTCTTGATTTCGTCATCATGTGATCCTATGCTAGTCACAGAACTCAATGTGGTGTGACTACTAGTCACAGTACTTGTGGCTATTGTGTTCGTAAATACTACATTAGCTTCCGGCTGTTTGCTTTGTCGAATCCTTCCGAGCCCACGCTGTGTTTGAAATATTCACGGAGGGGGTTGATACAATTCAGCCGGATCTTCTGATGACCAGGTATTGCAAGTGGTTAGATTGTCTAGCAACTCAAAGAATAGAGAAAACCCGTTGTTTAACAACAACCAAAAGTAGTTTTTATTGAAACAACCAAGACGAGGTTTGCTTTCTTGGCAAACAGAAGAATATCGAGAAAGGAAGAGTGAAGATGAGGTGCGGTTAGAGTAACACTAACGTCTCTATAGTTTGGGACTCAGAAATTTGGTAACGTTTGAAGGTTGTTCAGTGTACTTCGATTTTAGATGCTTCTTTGGCAGTCTCGAGTTTCTTCTTGGTCCCTTTTTCTCATACTCTATGTGGATTCGTTTAATTATGACATTTTTTATAGATCAATATCTGGACTAAAATGATTTCTGACTGGTTGTCCAATAAGAGACAATTAGGAGTCATATTCCCATTGGTCAGCCAATCCTAGGTCAGAATTATATCTTACAGGTGTAGGGAAAAATCTCTTTCGATTCCTTGACCAATGGGAACAGGTTTAGAGCAATGGGGCCGAACAAAAAGAATTCTCAGCCTCACCTGACTGGATGAGGCATGCTCAACTCACCTTTATTTAGGGTGGAAGAAAATTAAATCTCCCTTTTGACATCGACCCTCAAGATAAGGACTAGAAAAATATATTTTATGAAATGACTCGTTTCATCATTGTGATTGAAGTTTCAGTTGACAACCGAAAAACTAAATAAATTTGCTAACCTTTAAACTTTAAAACAATTGTCTCGCACTTAACTGACCTTTAAAATCGAAAACGATTGTCTCGCACTTAACTGACCTTTAGGAATGATCAACCAGCTTTTTAAGTCATATAAGCCTTAACCAAAAAGATACTTATTTTAAGGATCTATTTTTTGTTTTTGATATATATATATATATATATATATATATATATATCAATTAGAATATATTTAATAAATTCTAATTTTTACATATTAATTAAGTACTCAACCGCTCGACGTGTCACAATTATGTTCCTCCATAAGACCACAATACTCTTTTGCCATACTATCGTTTTGCTGATATATGCCTTCAGCGTCATAGAATAGCAGAGTTTGTTTCCGAGGTTCTTTCCTCTAGATCCGTGATGTTTTAAATTCAGAATTTTTCTTTCTCCTCAATCGGTCCCCCAACGAAGACGACAGAAACCAAACCACACAGCTATTTAACACACACACACACACACACACACACACACACATATATATATATATATATATATATATACGAGGATCATTCAATAAGTTTCCAGACTTTTTTTCCAGACTTTTTTTCGTGTGGGAACTTTTATTGATAATACACACATGAAACTCAAGTCCCCTTCGAGGTAATCTCCACCAGCTGCAATACACTTGTATCGTTCCAACAACTTCTGCAAGACTCCGTGGAAGTCCTCTCGTGTGAGCGTGACAATGACCTTTGTCACAGCATCTTTCATCTCCTCAATTCTCTCATAACGACAGCCTCTCAGCTTAGGGAATAACCAAAAGTCACAGGGAGCAAGGTCTGGAGCATTATATACGTTTCTGTGGCCTTTTTTCCAAGTTTAAAACACAATTTTATTGCATATCTTTCTTCTAAAGTGTCCTCACGTCCAGATTGCATTTTTGAAAATCACCAGCTGTGACAATCAGGCTTTAGTAGGGTGTATTATAATTCCCGTTGTAGCTGTTCATTTGAAGCTGAAATCATAAGAATTCGTCAGTCATCTCATTAGATGTATAGCAATAAACATAGTGAATTTTCAAGAGTCTACGACAATTTTAAATGCCTGTACAAAAAGTCTGGAAACTTATTGAAGACACCACGTAATTGCTAGAATTAGATTTCTAGAAACTTTTGTAGAGGAATCTGCACGTCATATAATGTACGATTGTCAGATGAAAAGTACATAGGCTGACCAAGATATAATACGATAGACTATGTTGAATATTGAAATAAAAAATAACAGGCGACTCATATTGTTCAGATACGAAACAGGTTTATTCCGGTTGATACAATTTCATAGAAGCCCGATGCAACACGAGAAGAGGAAGAGCTTATAAAGGTTTTTCAATGTACCTCCTTTGCAATCATCTCACCATCCCGTCTCCCACCAACGTCTAACACCAATGTGTCTCTTTGGGTTTCAAAGCTCAACTCACCAATAAATCCAAAATTATATTTTCTTATATAATATCGTCTTAATTATTGCATCAGCAAGTCATATTAGAATACGTGTCATTAATTTTTATTTAATTTAAATCAATCTTATCCTAAGTCGACGACATGAATTTTTTATGTTTAATGACATCTGGCCTCAACGAGGATTTCAAAACAAGTCACCCGAGCAATCTACAAAACAATCAGTCAAACCTGACATCTTGCCACACGAGCAAGAATTACACCATATCAACTTTTGTGACGAAGTACACTTAAACTAAAAGATTTGTAGCCAGTCCATAACCTCCCCAAAGTAAATAATAAAATCATCATCATCATCATCATGTTGTGCCACCAGCACGAATATCCCTGATCCTCTCTTGCCACTCCTCCCTGGTGTTCATCGCTTCTGTCTGGTCCTCAGGGCTACATCCTGTATCCTCACCGAGCTGCTGTATGTATGTTCGAGCTGGTCGCCCTGCTTTTGCTCGGCCATGTGAGGGGGTCCATAGGAGTACATCACTTATGAGCTCGTCTCTGCTTCTCCAGCTGTGTCCTGCATGTCTGGTTCGTCTAACTTGTATAGTTTTCGTACTTGTTCAAAATTGCTCGCAGCATTCTTGTGTAGTTACTGTCAAACCTTTTCTCCATCCGTTTTGTCAGCGTCCATGTAGTGCATCCATATAGCAGTATCGACACGGCCGCTGCTTGGAAGAAACTACGTTTCATTTTATCGGTCAGGTTTGACTTCCATATGACCGATAGGCTATCGTTAGCTATCCATGCCTTTGCTAGTCGCGTGTCGATGTTTTTTTCAGTTGATAAGACACTGCTTCCTAGGTAGGGGAACTAGTCAACTATTTTCACATGTATTCCGTTTTGTGGGCATTGACATGGAGGCCAATGCCTGCAGCGGCTCGTTCGTGACTATGCAGTAATGTTTCGGATTGGGTGGGTGCATTTGCCAGAATCGCTATGTCATCGGCGTAGTCGGCGTCGGTAATTTTTTTTGCGGGTAACAAAATCAATTATCAATAAAATGATTCATATAATTAATTACCCCCTAATTATTTTACACAAGATACTTTCAAGAAATTTGACTAAATGAGGTTTATTTTTCACGATAGTCTTCCCTTCAATCCACACACTTCATCCCATTGGTTAAAAAGTTTTAAACAGCAGATATGACGTCATCAAAGGAACTTTTCAGCCAATAAACGTTTCCGTTTCGCCTCATGAGAATCAGCACAAATACAAAAAAAAGCTTAGAATATATTGATGGTATCTCCTACAGTGGAGTAAGAACCCCCCCACCTAAAAAAGGTGTAATATTAAATTTAATCTTGAATTAAAGCCTCAGATTTCGATCTTTGAGGATTGTGGAGTACTTCATTACCATTACTCACAGATCCACTCGGACTCGGAGTGGTAGTACCTGTTAGGATCCCATCTATGGCTCAAATTGATATTAGTGAAATTGTTTTATATGATTAAGGAATAATTGAAACCATATACTCCACAATCCTGAGTACTACAGAAGTGAAGCCTCACCACCGGATGCAGTCTAATGACATATATAGGGCACAAATCAGAACAAGATCTAAAGACAGATAATATTTTTTGGAGATGTCCGTGGTGTAATGGTTATCGTCGGAGGAAATGAACACGGCGACACGAGTTCAAATCCTGGACGAGGCTAATTGCATTTCACACAACACTAATATCCTTAGGAAAGGTATGAATCCAATTATTCTCCCTCCAGCTATGGGTAAATTGTAGGACAGACTGGGTTCTTCAGCCTTGGTAAGGCAACTAGTCTAGGAGAATGAAAACTCTGAATTCAAACCTGTTAAACTCCGCTTAAAAAAATTGACCTTGTGTCATATCCTGCCCGAGCAGAGGGTTTGGTAAATATGGATGATATTTTTGACGCGTAGACCGTGTGCTATACATCAAGCAATATTTTCGTAATTTCAAAGACAATTTAAAAGACAATAAAGTGTAAAGAAAGATAATTATTTTTTGAATTATCAAATGAGAGAATCAACTAAAAAGCCGAAATTAATTATTCAGCATATTAATTGACATGTTATTCTGTAATTTATGTTAAAGGAAAAAAAAAAGATTATTAATTTACTCTTAATGAAAGAACAAACTCACAAAAAACAAATAAACATCAGATTCATAAATCAGAACAAATTCAAAATATATTTGAGTGATATATCGTGGGGTTTTGGTGCAAGTTTCCTGAGACATAGATGAGATAAAAATCTGACGACAAGTTTACAGAAAATGAAAAAGTCAGACATGCTGCTGAAGAAAAAATACAACTCATTCTATTGTTCTTTAAATCCAAGCTTCCCCCACCCCCAATAGGTGAGACGGTTTCCCAAGCTTCGAAATTTGAGTTCCTTACTTGTTTTTTAACCAGTCACTAACTGCATGGCTCTTTTAAATAATCCCCAACTCACATGTAATAATTTCTAGCACTCACCACGAGAGTTCTTGTGGTTAAGATTTTGAGTCTGGTCACAAATCTGGTCACCAAGTTCACTGGGAGTGGGAAGGCTGCAACTGCATTACATTAGGAAATAGCTACATTGAGACACAAAACGGCATTTAGTTTCGTTTCGTTTGGTTTGGTCAGTTATGTTAAATGGCATATCCACCCTTGCGGGTTATTTGATGCCAAATACTGTTTGTATACACACACACACACACACACACACACACACACACACACATATATATATATATATGTACAAAGTTAAACAGGTTCGAAATGAATGTGGTTCTTTAGATTTTATTTCATATTACTTTGGTCTCCACGTGTTTCAGACTTCATCGTCTTTAGGAGGCTAAGAATGGTTCAGGCAGTCTTTCTTGCTTTTTTTAGAGGAGATTGTTTTGAAAGGGTTGGGTTCTTTTCAATTCCAGGATTTATGTCTGTGAATATCCTGTTGAAGTTAATTGTCCTTGAAGACCTTTGGCCTCGTAGATATTTTTTCCTTTATATGTTTACAAGAGTCTACTCTATGCGTATATATATATATATACTGGGTATCTCAATGTACATGGGACCCATGTGATTGCTTATAACTCTACCACTAATAATGTTGTATTCTTTTTTGTTTCAGATTTGAAAATAGTATACAATAACAACTAGTAATCCTTGATCACAATGTCTTGGACAAGATAGGAAAATATTTTGTATCACTATTTATTTGGAGACAAAATTATTCAAAACTGTCTCAAAATAGATGCAACCCATTAATATTATTGCCCAGTCGGCTGTGGGTGTAGAATACAGAAGGGTAAGACCCCGCCAACGAGTGTCCTGTATATGTCACTAAACAATCTGATGGTGAGGTTCCAGTAATACCGGAGCTTTGGGGAATGAGGAGTACCTCTTCATTGCCATCACTCCCAGGTCCACTCTGGCTCGGAGTGGTATCACTTGATAAGCGTCCTATCAATGGGTTAAATAGAAGTAAACCGTGGTTCCATGATTTTACAGATTTTGCATTTAAACTGCGTATTTATGCTAAACTGAATTGTTTAAAATAGAACTGTTTTGACATCTAAACTGTGTACTTATGTTAAATTGAATTATCTGAAATAAAACTGTTTTGACGTTAACTGTGTATTGCCCAGTCGGCTGGTGCTGTAGAATACACCAACTGCACCTCTGCAGAGGGGTAATACCCCCCAATATGTGTCCTGGATATGACACTAAACGATCTGATGGTGAGGCTCCAGTGATGCTGGAGCTTTGGGGAATGCGGAGCACCCCTTCATTGCCATTGCTCCCAGGTCCACTCTGGCCCTGAATAGTAGCAGCCTATCTATGGGTTAAATAGAACTAATTGCATACTTATGTTAAACTGAATTGTTTCAATTAGAACTGTTTGACTAAACTTAATTGCTTGAAATAAAAATGTTTTTGACAAATAAACTGTGTACTTACATTTAAACTGCATGCTTATGCTAAACTGAATTGTTTGAAATGGAACTATTTTTGACATTGAAACTTTACTTATACTAAACTGAATTGTTTAACATAGAACTGTCTTGACATTTAACTGTGTGTAAACAAAATCTGTACTTATACTAAACTGAATTAGCTGAATTAGAACTGTTTGAATAAACTGAATAGCTTGTAATAGAAATGTCTTGAAAATTAATGTTTGAAATAGAACTGATTATTTGCATAAAATAGATTTTGCGTTAAATAACCTACAAAGGTTGATATGCCATAAAATCCAACCAACCAACCAACCAACCAACCAACCAACCAAAAAAAAAAAACAGCCATTAATATAATAATGATTTATTACTGAGACAAGAAACTCAAAAACGATTGCATCTTCTGGAAGCTGATTTAATAACAATTTAAAAAAAAATCTTTATTTGATATCTCAAGCTCCAAGTATGCTTTTTTACTGGACGTGTTTCAAATGCCCGCCCTTACAATTGTCTCACTAATAAATCATAATCATATTAATGGGTTGCATCTATTTTGAGACAACTGTTCTTGATTTGTAAGCAAATAGTTTGAGAGGTAACATTATTGATAAACGAGCCAAAACACATTTGCTTACACAAGGTTAAATGCTTTCAAGTATTGCTATTCAACACTAATAATTCTTTTTAGTAGTAATTTATTGTTTCTGTTGTTATAATAAAACTAAAAATTTTAAATGGCTTCAAGTATTGCTATTCAACACTAATAATTCTTTTTAATAGTCATTTATTGTTTTTCCTGTTATAATAAAACTAAAAATTTTAAATGCTTTCAAGTATTGCTATTCAACACTAATAATTATTTTTAATAGTCATTTATTGTTTTTCCTGTTATAATAAAACTAAAAATTTTAAATGCTTTCAAGTATTGCTATTCAACACTAATAATTATTTTTAATAGTCATTTATTGTTTCTCCTGTTATAATAAAACTAAAAATTTTAAATGGCTTCAAGTATTGCTATTCAACACTAATAATTCTTTTTTATAGTCATTTATTGTTTTTCCTGTTATAATAAAGCTCAAAATTTTAAATGCTTTCAAGTATTGCTATTCAACACTAATAATTCTTTTTAATAGTCATTTATTGTTTCTCCTGTTATAATAAAACTAAAAATTTTAAAAGGTTTCAAGTATTGCTATTCAACTCTAAAAATTCTTTTAAATAGTAATTCATTGTTTCTCCAGTTATAAGAACACTAAAAATTTTAAATGGCTTCAAGTATTGCTATCTAACACTAATAGCTATATTTGCAGTCAGATAAATAGTTGCAATTTAATCTTTGAACATAGTAAATTCTTTCAAGTATTGCTATTCAACATTAATAATCGTATTATTGGCTTAGTGGGTAGAGTGTTCGGCTATTGTCCGGAAAACCTGGGTTCAATCCCGGGTCGCGTTATACCAAAGACTTTAAAAATGGTACTTGTTACCTCCTTGCTTAACCCTCAGCAATATAAGGTACGGGTCAAGGATAAAGTGGCGCAATCTAGGGAAAGGAGTAGCGCCCTCCCCTACACTTTGGTATAGTAGCTATTGAAAAGGGAGTCTTCGGGTTGCCCTCGACTACGGTCGCCAACTTTACTTACTTTACTATTCATTATTAATAGTAATCCCTATTAAAAGATTGAATAATTCTATTTGAATCCTAGATGGGACCACAAAAGGTACTACAACGTGGGGTCATACTGTACCTGAATGTAATAACAATGTTGAGGTACTCCACATAACTAAACGCTGCAGAACTAGTGCCTCACTATCAAATGGTTTTGTGATATAATAAGGTCGCTTGTTGGAGAGGGAGTTTACCCCTTTGTAGAGATGCAGTTGGCGTATTTCACAGCTCTATCTGACGAGCCTGATAAAATGCAGCCGAACAAAATTCCAAGCTTTATAGACCTCAAATATGGGCCAATTCTCTCTCTCTCTCTCTCTCTCTCTCTCTCTCTCTCTCTCTCTCTTCCAGTAAAAGTATGTCTGACTGAGACCACAGATAGAGAAGGCACACTGTTGAGGCGGGAAAACCTGTGACGTCACTATCTTGAGTCTTTCCAGCTTGTAGAAAATATGCTGTTAGTGTATTAGATCTTCCACGATGTTTAGAATTATTCATCAATCTTTTTTTTAAGATTTTGAATTAATTCATGAACAAAAAACAATGCATATAGATGTGTTGTACCACATTGCAAAGGTGTTGTGGTCTTCAGATAAGACAGGTGGAAGAATAACTAAAAAAAAAAACGGGTGATAGGTAAACGCTATTGTATTAGCAGAAAAAGGAAGTCATACAAAGGAAGTACAAGCCATGCTCTGCTTACAGTCCGTCTGTCAAATGTCTTGTAAGGAAAGAAAAGTTGTCTCTCTTTATTTCCTGTAAAAATGCAGGAAGGCACAAGGCCTTAAGTTTTGTGGGGAAGGGGAAGGGTGCGGTCTTGCAATAACTATATTTTAACTAGTGGGACCTAGCTAGCCACATTCGCCGACCCATTCAACAATACAATATATAGTCATTCATCCGTCGCCATGCGCGCTGCTGTCACCAAAATACCACATTTGCTCGATGAAGAAAGAACCTACTTAAAATCCCGAGAGTGATGCATGATTTTATTTACAAATTGTGGTTTTTACAAATGAATTCATATGATGGGGATGGGAGAAAAAACCCCGAAATATATACAGAAACAAAGGAAAAATCCCCCGTTTGGTTGCCCTCCCATCCCCCCGTCTATAAAATTGGAGGCCGACTGTTTTCCGGGGCGAAAAGAACCGAAAACAAGCCGGACCTACCCTAGGTGGGGCAGGGATCCTAATTTACAGGGGTCAAAGGAAATAAGGGGTCGGGCGCGGTATGGGTTGATTCAAGCAGGTAATATGATTTTTTATACATATGAATGTTCAAGACCTTCAGTAAAAGCGGGCTGGGATATGGGTTAAGGTACAAAAATAATGGGGATGGGGAAGATCTTGAGAACTAGTGACTAGGTGACGGGGACAATGACTGACAACATACTGCTAACTAGGTTGCAAGGGAAAAAAGCTTTGCCTACTTACCGGGGGTGGGGTCCCGAAGGACCCGTACCGTAGACGCCATGAGCGGGCAGAGGAGGGAAGGATGACTCCAACGTTGCCCCCTTTCTTACGACCAGGCTCGCTGCATTCACCCACCTTCTGCTGAATGTTATGCGATCCAAGCGTTTTCTATCGCATCTGATTTTGACCCTAAGCGAATGCCTAAAGTACAATACCAGATCATGATGAGAAAAGTTTGCATCGTCATACAATCCCTTCTTTCGCGTAGTCCAAATCACCAACCGAGCGACAGCCAGGATCGCGAGAAACACCACACGCTTCTCACCCTGAAACGGAGGAAGAACGTTGTCCACGACGTAACCAACGTCGAGCAGCACGAGCTGCTTGGGTTCGATGCGAGCCGTCCACTCCCCGACGTGATCCCAAAACGGGCGAACTCGCTCGCAGTAGTAGAAGGCGTGCTCAGCCGTTTCTTCCAAGCCACTGCTGCAGCGAGGGCAATCAGGCATGTCTGCCAGGCCCGCTTTGTAGTTCAAGCCGAAAAGGGGTAACGCATTTCGTGCAAGTCGCCAGGTGAGCGAGAACTCGGAGTTGTTCAAGAAGCTCGATCCTGGCGCCCAATTCCAGTGAGAGCGGATCTCCTCCGCCGTCCAGCCTCGCCGCTCGCTAAGAGGATCAGAAGCGGAACCCACCACTAATTCCCGATATAGCTCTTTCCGAGGCCGTGAAAGGTCACTGGACCCAAGAAGGTTACGAAGGGCCTTTCGGCACTCGCGGACAAACAGTGCTTCGCCCAAAGGCTTACGTCGACCTTCAGCCTTTGGGTCTGACTGGAGGCGAGGAAAAGTCCGACTCGCCTTTCGTCTCCACACTGCGTCCCCCATCAAGGACCGGCCCAGGTATGCAAGTCTTTCAGCAAGCCAGTGGCTCTCCAGATCAGGCATACCCAGACCCCCGTTGCGTGTACGTTGGATACAGACCTGCCTACGGACCATCGGCCTTGCACCTCCCCAGAGCAATCTGGAGAGGGATTGTTGCAGTGCCAACCGACGTGCCTTAGGCAGAGGAAGTACAGCCAATCGGTAAAGGATCAGAGGAAAGACGTACGTGGCGCACGCCTCCGCCCTGCCCTTTAAGGACAACCTCCTTGAAAGCCAGATTCCCACCTGAGCATTCACCTTGGTTTGTACTTCCGACCAATTTCGCTCCAGTTGGAGGTCGGGCCCGAACCACGCCCCGAGGATGCGGATGGGTCCGTCACTCCAGCGGAAGGGCCCTGGAAGAGTATTGCTACCCCTCCAAGCACCAAGCTGCAAACCTTCGCTTTTGTCAAAATTGACCTTGGCTCCTGCGATCCGCTCGTACTCGACAACCGCCTCTTTCACAGCCTTTATATCCAGACGGTGGGACACAAAGACTGTGACGTCATCAGCGAACGCGGAAACCCTTGCAGCAAGGCTGCTAACAAAAGGTATACCGCGCAGGGACGGACTTGTCCTCTCATCCCTAAGCCTGCGCAGGAGGGGCTCCAACGCGAGGACATAGAGAAGAGGAGACAACGGGCAGCCCTGCCGGACCGACCGCTCGACCGCGAATACCCCCGAACGCCTTCCGTTCACCTGCACCACTGCCTGAGGGTTATGGTACATCATACTAATCCATCTGCGGAACTCCGGTTTGAATCCGGCAGTCTCCAAAACAGACGCCAAGAACCGATGGTCGACCCTATCGAAGGCCTTGGACTGATCTAAACTGATCAGCGCGGCTTCTGTGTCGTCTTCTATCCCCTCTAGGACCTCGCGAATCAAGTGCAGGTTGTCCTGGATCGATCTTCCCTTCACAGCAAAGGTCTGTTCAGGTCCGATCAGATCACTGATGACAAGCTGTAAACGATTAGCTAAGACCCGGGTCAAAATCTTTAACTCTGTGTTAAGCAGAGTTATGGGCCTGTAGTCGTCTAGCCCCTCCCAAACATGCCTGCCACCTTTCTTCAGCAATGTGATCACGCCCTTGGTAACGCTACCAGGGATGGCTCCCTGGGCGAACCAATGGTTGAACACATCCGTCAGAATAGGCACAAACATGTGCGACATCCTCAAGTACACTTCGTAGGGCAAACCATCTAGTCCCGGCGACTTGTTGAGGCCGACCTGCTTCAACGCATCACGGACTTCGCATTCAGTAACCAAACCCTCGCAGCTAGCCGCTTCAGCCACCCCAAGGCGGGGGAAGTCGGCAAGATAGCTACGAAACTCCCGGATCGGGAGATCAGGGCAGCGGGCAAAGCGATCCCGAAAGTGCGCCCGAAAGGCATCACGCATCTCACGACCTGATCGCAGCAGTCGCCCGTCCGCGGTCTTGACAGACGCGATGTACCGATCGGGGAACCTTCGCACTTCTTCTTCACGCGCAGTCGCGTTTGTTTTCACAGCTTCGTTGAGAGCTCTATTTAGCCTAGATCTAACTACGAATCCCTTGTAGCGCTCGCTACTCTCACGCTCAAGGTCCCTCCTAGCTAGCTCTACACCTAGGGAGTCCCCCCCAGCCACCGCCCGGGAAAGTCTATCTTCTATAGACTTCGCCTCCTTGGTCTTATCTAGGCTGAGCTGTTGACCGTATTTGGTGGCGAAGTCTCTAATCCTATATTTCAAAGAAACCCACCACCTATTCCCGGTAACCGCCCCCACTAACGCCCGCTGAATTAGGGATTCCAGCCGGTCCCGGAAGTCCCGTATCTCCAGTAAGGAGGTATTGAACTTCCAGTAGCCGGCTAGACTAGGCCTATCGGCTAACCGCAGACTGACCCTAACAAGCTTATGGTCAGTCCACGCTATCAGGTGGAACGTGGGACAACTAACGAAATCAATGTCAGCTCGTCTAACTAACACTCTGTCCAAGTAGGAACCTACTTTGGCAGAGGGCGAGCTATCTAGCCACGTCCACATCTCCCGCCCTGGGTGATCAAGACGAAACCTGTCGACGAGACCGTGACGAGTCACGAAGCCGACAAGGCTGCTATCACACCTTCCCGCACGCCTAGCTCCCCGCCCGACCTTATCTATCTTGGGATCAAGGATCGCATTCCAATCACCCATTAAGACTAGCCGCTTCGTATCGTCCAGGAACGGCGCCAACCGACGAAAAAAGGAAACCCTCTCCGCAGCGATATTGGACGCATAAACCGCAACCAGACGAAACTTGAAACTTTTCACGGCAACATCGGCCACAACCAGCCGGCCCCCGTCACCTGCAAAAACAACGTCAACATCAGCATCAAGGCTGCGTCCAACTAGCAGAGAGACCCCAGCGCTGATGCGGCTGTCGTATGCTGAGAAAACGTTAAAGTCGCTTTCCAGCACCCGACAGTCGACATCGCAAGTGAAGTGGGTCTCCTGCACTGCAGCAACATCCACTCCGAGGTTCTTGAGTTCACCAAGCAAGCGCGCACACTTGCTTGAATCCCTCAGTCCCCTCACATTCAAACTGGCAACGTTTAAAGCCATCAATCTCACTTACCTTACTCAGTGTCGACTACGGGCCGGAAATCCTTCGGGGTGAGGATACCGACAGCCTGACGCAGAGAACCGGTACCGAGTTCAGTTGTCACCCGGTTGTCTCTGGTGATTCCGCCGACATCTATGGGGAACCGCAGCTTTAGGGACCTGTAAAGGGACGGGTGAACCAAAATTGGGACCCTGCCCGAACAAAAAGGAATACATTTTTTCAATGAGGAGTGCTCCAACTCCGCCAGCTTTATGCCCGTATCAGTCTGACAGACCGTACTCAAGAACTTCCATACGCCCTTGGTACGGTCGCCAGCTGACCGGACAAAAGTGGTCACCATGGCTGCACTCCTAAAATTGACAGGATTAGAAACATTCAGGTTTTGTATTTTTTCAAGGCTCAGCAGCGGCTTTAGTGCCTTTCGCAGCTGGAAGTCGCCAACTGCTTCCAGCTCTACTGAGCACAAAGCCGCTGCCTGCTGTATTTGGGTGATTGTTAGTTCTTTTTCGCCCTCCTGCCGATTTGCTTTTTTTTTACTGGCAGGAGGGTCTGGTTTCCGTTTTGACGGGAACAGTTCTTGAGAGGATATACTAGTAGGGCTGAGTGAGGGAAGAGATGGAGTTCTGGTTAAGTTTAGGGGCTGGGACCGGTCTGCTGATTGTGACCTTGGGAGTGGGATTTGGTAGGGTCTGTGGTATTTCTTTAGGCACTGTTCTTGTTGGGGTGAGAGGGTGAACATTTGATATGGTGGTTGTGTGGGTTGTAGGATTTGAGGGGGTGGAAAGGGTGGTGGAGGTAGAGGTGGAGGAGTTGGTTGCTTTTGTGGTTGAGAGGAGGGACCTGCCTTGGGTTGTTCAGGGCATATTTTTTTTGCGGTCCCCTCCCCGCTGTCCCTTCTCCTCTTCAAATTAAAGTTGGTCTCCATCTCTTCCGGGGCGTTTGGTTTATTTTTCTTTTTTTGTTTTTTCGGAGATGTCTTTGTTGCTGCAGATGGTGCCGATGTTACTGGTGCGGGCGTTGCTGGAGTCTCTGTTGCTGGTGTGGCTGGTTTCGGAGTTATCGGTGGTTCTGATGTTGGTGTTGCTTCTGCTGCTACTACTGCTGCTGCTGCTGCTGTTTGGGCCTTTTTTTGAGGAGGGGATGAGGTTTTTTCCCCCTGCTTAGGGGATCCCCTCCTCTTTCTGGCCACCTCCGTCCAGCCCTCTTGATTGCTTGGTTTGAGCTGGGCTGGACCCGGGCCCTTGGCCTCCGCTTCTTTTCTGACTGTGTTGGTGATGGTGGCTGCTGCGTCCCCTGTTGTTGTCGTTGTTGTTGTTGTTGTTGACGTAGTTTTTTCTTTTTGGTTTTCAGGGCGCTGGGGGCAAAACTTGGCGATGTGGCCAATTTGCTTACACCCCCAGCACCTGGGGCGTCTTCCCTCCACCAACACAATCATCTGCCGATCCCCGCAGATTACCGTTTCTGGGATGGCTTTGAAGCCATCCCTGTTTAGGCACAGCCGGAAGGCATAGTCCCCGTAGGCTGTCCCGGCCGGGGATCTGAGGAGGTTGAACTCCTCAACCTGGCCAAAGGCACTTAAGTATGCTGCCAGGACCTCCCCAGTAATAATGGCCGGGACATTGCAGATCGTCACGCGGAGCCTACGGGTGCCCTGATATTCCGGCTGTAGCCTAAAGTTCTTCGTAATTATGTCTCTTTCTGCTGCCTTCGCCGCTTGTTGCTCTGTGGGAAACAGGACATCCCATGTTGCGAAACTTTTTCTACAGAAGTACTGGCATGGGATGCCTGACTTCCTCAGCAGCTCTTCGAAAGAATCCTTATTGAGCCCCACCAGCCTTTTTGTTTTAAGGTCGGAAACGACCAGCGAGAGGACTCTTGGTATTATCTTGTCAGCTATTTCCGGGATGGGCAAAATCTCGTTTCCGTTAAAGTACTTGGCGTACTTGCCCACCCGGTCCTTCTCATAGTCAGCCGGTCCCCTCTGCTGGCCTTTCCAGGCTGTGGGGCTTTTTTGAGCTGGCTGTATTGGGCTGTCTTGGCTATCTTTTGTTTCTTGGGATTCGGTGGGGATCGGCAACGAAGGCCAATTTGCCCCTATCAGGCTTTGTGTCTTTGTTGACTTAGTTGGAGTTGTTGCCCCCTCCATGGCTGCGAAAAAATAATAGCAGCCAGGAGGGTATGATTAAACCTCCAACTGTAGCTTAGTATGGAGGGGGGGCTCTACAGTTTCAACTGAAAGAATGTCAAAAATAAAACAAGTGGAATGACACCACGCAAGTTAAAAGACAGGTAGAACCCCTGACAATCAAAAAATAAATGGTAAGGCAACAAAATAAAATCCGACTTATAACAACAAACAAAAAAGTCGGATAACAAGTGAAAAAAAATAAAACAAGTCAGTCGTCAAAACAAAGAGTTCTCGGTAAGACTTGAAAAAAATTAAAGTTCAAACAAAGTCACAAAAAAAAACAAAGTCTTACCGAGATAACAATTTTTCAACAAGTAATCCAACAAGTAATCCAATAAAGTAACAACGCAAATCAACACTTTTCGTAAGAATAATAGAGGAGTTGTCTTTCTTTATTTCCTGTAAAAATGCAGGAAGGCACAAGGCCTTAAGTTTTGTGGGGAAGGGGAAGGGTGCGGTCTTGCAATAACTATGTTTTAACTAGTGGGACCTAGCTAGCCACATTCGCCGACCCATTCAACAATACAATATATAGTCATTCATCCGTCGCCATGCGCGCTGCTGTCACCAAAATACCACATTTGCTCGATGAAGAAAGAACCTACTTAAAATCCCGAGAGTGATGCATGATTTTATTTACAAATAGTGGTTTTTACAAATGAATTCATATGATGGGGATGGGAGAAAAAACCCCGAAATATGTACAGCAACAAAGGAAAAAATCCCCCGTTTGGTTGCCCTCCCATCCCCCCGTCTATAAAATTGGAGGCCGACTGTTTTCCGGGGCGAAAAGAACCGAAAACAAGCCGGACCTACCCTAGGTGGGGCAGGGAACCTAATCTACAGGGGTCAAAGGAAATAAGGGGTCGGGCGCGGTATGGGTTGATTCAAGCAGGTAATATGATTTTTTATACATATGAATGTTCAAGATCTTCAGTAAAAGCGGGCTGGGATATGGGTTAAGGTACAAAAATAATGGGGATGGGGAAGATCTTGAGAACTAATGACTAGGTGACGGGGACAATGACTGACAACATACTGCTAACTAGGTTACCAGGGAAAAAAGCTTTGCCTACTTACCGGGGGTGGGGTCCCGAAGGACCCGTACCGTAGACGCCATGAGCGGGCAGAGGAGGGAAGGATGACTCCAACGTTGCCCCCTTTCTTACGACCAGGCTCGCTGCATTCACCCACCTTCTGCTGAATGTTATGCGATCCAAGCGTTTTCTATCGCATCTGATTTTGACCCTAAGCGAATGCCTAAAGTACAAAACCAGATCACGATGAGAAAAGTTTGCATCGTCATACAATCCCTTCTTTCGCGTAGTCCAAATCACCATTCGAGCTACAGCTAGGATCGCGAGAAACACCACACGCTTCTCACCCTGAAACGGAGGAAGAACGTTGTCCACGACGTAACCAACGTCGAGCAGCACGAGCTGCTTGGGTTCGATGCGAGCCGTCCACTCCCCGACGTGATCCCAAAACGGGCGAACTCGCTCGCAGTAGTAGAAGGCGTGCTCAGCCGTTTCTTCTAAGCCACTGCTGCAGCGAGGGCAATCAGGCATGTCTGCCAGGCCCGCTTTGTAGTTCAAGCCGAAAAGGGGTAACGCATTCCGTGCAAGTCGCCAGGTGAGCGAGAACTCGGAGTTGTTCAAGAAGCTCGATCCTGGCGCCCAATTCCAGTGAGAGCGGATCTCCTCCGCCGTCCAGCCTCGCCGCTCGCTAAGAGGATCAGAAGCGGAACCCACCACTAATTCCCGATATAGCTCTTTCCGAGGCCGTGAAAGGTCACTGGACCCAAGAAGGTTACGAAGGGCCTTTCGGCACTCGCGGACAAACAGTGCTTCGCCCAAAGGCTTACGTCGACCTTCAGCCTTTGGGTCTGACTGGAGGCGAGGAAAAGTCCGACTCGCCTTTCGTCTCCACACTGCGTCCCCCGTCAAGGACCGGCCCAGGTATGCAAGTCTTTCAGCAAGCCAGTGGCTCTCCAGATCAGGCATACCCAGACCCCCGTTACGTGTACGTTGGATACAGACCTGCCTACGGACCATCGGCCTTGCACCTCCCCAGAGCAATCTGGAGAGGGATTGTTGCAGTGCCAACCGACGTGCCTTAGGCAGAGGAAGTACAGCCAATCGGTAAAGGATCAGAGGGAAGACGTACGTGGCGCACGCCTCCGCCCTGCCCTTTAAGGACAACCTCCTTGAAAGCCAGATTCCCACCTGAGCATTCACCTTGGTTTGTACTTCCAACCAATTTCGCTCCAGTTGGAGGTCGGGCCCGAACCACACCCCGAGGATGCGGACGGGTCCGTCACTCCAGCGGAAGGGCCCTGGAAGAGTATTGCTACCCCTCCAAGCACCAAGCCGCAAACCTTCGCTTTTGTCAAAATTGACCTTGGCTCCTGCGATCCGCTCGTACTCGACAACCGCCTCTTTCACAGCCTTTATATCCAGACGGCGGGACACAAAGACTGTGATGTCATCAGCGAACGCGGAAACCCTTGCAGCAAGGCTGCTAACAAAAGGTATACCGCGCAGGGACGGACTTGTCCCCTCATCCCTAAGCCTGCGCAGGAGGGGCTCCAACGCGAGGACATAGAGAAGAGGAGACAACGGGCAGCCCTGCCGGACCGAACGCTCGATCGCGAATACCTCCGAACGCCTTCCGTTCACCTGCACCACTGCCTGAGGGTTATGGTACATCATACTAATCCATCTGCGGAACTCCGGTTTGAATCCGGCAGTCTCCAAAACAGACGCCAAGAACCGATGGTCAACCCTATCGAAGGCCTTGGACTGATCTAAACTGATCAGCGCGGCTTCGGTGTCGTCTTCTATTCCCTCTAGGACCTCGCGAATCAAGTGCAGATTGTCCTGGATCGATCTTCCCTTCACAGCAAAGGTCTGTTCGGGGCCGATCAGATCACTGATGACACGCTGTAAACGATTCGCCAAGACCCGGGCCAAAATCTTTAACTCTGCGTTAAGCAGAGTTATGGGCCTGTAGTCATCTAAGCCCTCCCCAACATGCTGGCCACCTTTCTTCAGCAATGTGATCACGCCCTTGGTAACGCAACCAGGGATCACTCCCTGGGCGAACCAATGGTTGAACACATCCGTCAGAATAGGCACAAACATGTGCGACATCCTCAAGTACACTTCGTAGGGCAAACCATCTAGTCCCGGCGACTTGTTCAGGCCGACCTGCTTCAACGCATCACGGACTTCGCATTCAGTAACCAAACCCTCGCAGCTAGCCGCTTCAGCCACCCCAAGGCGGGGGAAGTCGGCAAGATAGCTACGAAACTCCCGGATCGGGAGATCAGGGCAGCGGGCAAAGCGATCCCGAAAGTGCGCCCGAAAGGCATCACGCATCTCACGACCCGATCGCAGCAGTCGCCCGTCCGCAGTCTTGACAGACGCGATGTACCGATCGGGGAACCTTCGCACTTCTTCTTCACGCGCAGTCGCGTTCGATTTCACAGCTTCGTTGAGAACTCTATTTAGCCTAGATCTAACTACGAATCCCTTGTAGCGCTCGCTACTCTCACGCTCAAGGTCCCTCCTAGCTAGCTCTACACCTAGGGAGTCCCCCCCAGCCACCGCCCGGGAAAGTCTATCTTCTATAGCCTTCGCCTCCTTGGTCTTATCTAGGCTGAGCTGTTGACCGTATTTGGTGGCGAAGTCTCTAATCCTATATTTCAGAGAAACCCACCACCTACTCCCGGTAACCGCCCCCACTAACGCCCGCTGAATTAGGGATTCCAGCCGGTCCCGGAAGTCCCGTATCTCCAGTAAGGAGGTATTGAACTTCCAGTAGCCGGCTAGACTAGGCCTATTGGCTAACCGTAGACTGACCCTAACAAGCTTATGGTCAGTCCACGCTATCAGGTGGAACGTGGGACAACTAACGAAATCAGTGTCAGCTCGTCTAACTAACACTCTGTCCAAGTAGGAACCTACTTTGGCAGAGGGCGAGCTATCTAGCCACGTCCACATCTCCCGCCCTGGGTGATCAAGACGAAACCTGTCGACGAGACCGTGACGAGTCACGAAGCCGACAAGGCTGCTATCACACCTTCCCGCACGCCTAGCTCCCCGCCCGACCTTATCTATCTTGGGATCAAGGATCGCATTCCAATCACCCATTAAGACTAGCCGCTTCGTATCGTCCAGGAACGGCGCCAACCGACGAAAAAAGGAAATCCTCTCCGCAGCGATATTGGACGCATAAACCGCAACCAGACGAAACTTGAAACTTTTCACGGCAACATCGGCCACAACCAGCCGGCCCCCGTCACCTGCAAAAACAACGTCAACATCAGCATCAAGGCTGCGTCCAACTAGCAGAGAGACCCCAGCGCTGATGCGGCTGCCGTATGCTGAGAAAACGTTAAAGTCGCTTTCCAGCACCCGACAGTCGGCATCGCAAGTGAAGTGGGTCTCCTGCACTGCAGCAACATCTACTCCGAGGTTCTTGAGTTCACCAAGCAAGCGCGCACACTTGCTTGAATCCCTCAGTCCCCTCACATTCAAACTGGCAACGTTTAAAGCCATCAATCTCACTTACCTTACTCAGTGTCGACTACGGGCCGGAAATCCTTCGGGGTGAGGATGCCGACAGCCTGACGCAGAGAACCGGTACCGAGTTCAGTTGTCACCCGGTTGTCTCTGGTGATTCCGCCGACATCTATGGGGAACCGCAGCTTTAGGGACCTGTAAAGGGACGGGTGAACCAAAATTGGGACCCTGCCCGAACAAAAAGGAATACATTTTTTCAATGAGGAGTGCTCCAACTCCGCCAGCTTTATGCCCGTATCAGTCTGACAGACCGTACTCAAGAACTTCCATACGCCCTTGGTACGGTCACCAGCTGACCGGACAAAAGTGGTCACCATGGCTGCACTCCTAAAATTGACAGGATTAGAAACATTCAGGTTTTGTATTTTTTCAAGGCTCAGCAGCGGCTTTAGTGCCTTTCGCAGCTGGAAGTCGCCAACTGCTTCCAGCTCTACTGAGCACAAAGCCGCTGCCTGCTGTATTTGGGTGATTGTTAGTTCTTTTTCGCCCTCCTGCCGATTTGCTTTTTTTTTACTGGCAGGAGGGTCTGGTTTCCGTTTTGACGGGAACAGTTCTTGAGAGGATATACTAGTAGGGCTGAGTGAGGGAAGAGATGGAGTTCTGGTTAAGTTTAGGGGCTGGGACCGGTCTGCTGATTGTGACCTTGGGAGTGGGATTTGGTAGGGTCTGTGGTATTTCTTTAGGCACTGTTCTTGTTGGGGTGAGAGGGTGAACATTTGATATGGTGGTTGTGTGGGTTGTAGGATTTGAGGGGGTGGAAAGGGTGGTGGAGGTAGAGGTGGAGGAGTTGGTTGCTTTTGTGGTTGAGAGGAGGGACCTGCCTTGGGTTGTTCAGGGCATATTTTTTTTGCGGTCCCCTCCCCGCTGTCCCTTCTCCTCTTCAAATTAAAGTTGGTCTCCATCTCTTCCGGGGCGTTTGGTTTATTTTTCTTTTTTTGTTTTTTCGGAGATGTCTTTGTTGCTGCAGATGGTGCCGATGTTACTGGTGCGGGCGTTGCTGGAGTCTCTGTTGCTGGTGTGGCTGGTTTCGGAGTTATCGGTGGTTCTGATGTTGGTGTTGCTTCTGCTGCTACTACTGCTGCTGCTGCTGCTGTTTGGGCCTTTTTTTGAGGAGGGGATGAGGTTTTTTCCCCCTGCTTAGGGGATCCCCTCCTCTTTCTGGCCACCTCCGTCCAGCCCTCTTGATTGCTTGGTTTGAGCTGGGCTGGACCCGGGCCTTTGGCCTCCGCTTCTTTTCTGACTGTGTTGGTGATGGTGGCTGCTGCGTCCCCTGTTGTTGTCGTTGTTGTTGTTGACGTAGTTTTTTCTTTTTGGTTTTCAGGGCGCTGGGGGCAAAACTTGGCGATGTGGCCAATTTGCTTACACCCCCAGCACCTGGGGCGTCTTCCCTCCACCAACACAATCATCTGCCGATCCCCGCTGATCAGCATTTCAGGGATGGCTTTAAAACCATCCCTGGTCAGGCACAGCCGGAAGGCATAGTCCCCGTAGGCTGTCCCGGCCGGGGATCTGAGGAGGTTGAACTCCTCAACCTGGCCAAAGGCACTTAAGTATGCTGCCAGGACCTCCCCAGTAATAATGGCCGGGACATTGCAGATCGTCACGCGGAGCCTACGGGTGCCCTGATATTCCGGCTGTAGCCTAAAGTTCTTCGTAATTATGTCTCTTTCTGCTGCTTTCGCCGCTTGTTGTTCTGTGGGAAACAGGACATCCCATGTTGCGAAACTTTTTCTGCAGAAGTACTGGCATGGGATGCCTGAGTTCCTTAGCAGCTCTTCGAAAGAATCCTTATTGAGCCCCACCAGCCTTTTTGTTTTAAGGTCGGAAACGACCAGCGAGAGGACTCTTGGTATTATTTTGTCGGCTATTTCCGGGATGGGCAAAATCTCGTTTCCGTTAAAGTACTTGGCGTACTTGCCCACCCGGTCTTTCTCATAGTCAGCCGGTCCCCTCTGCTGGCCTTTCCCGGCTGTGGGGCTTTTTTGAGCCGGCTGTATTGGGCTGTCTTGGCTATCTTTGGTTTCTTGGGATTCGGCGGGGATCGGCAACGAAGGCCAATTTGCCCCTATCAGGCTTTGTGTCTTTGTTGACTTATTTGGAGTTGTTGCCCCCTCCATGGCTGCGAAAAAATAATAGCAGCCAGGAGGGTATGATTAAACCTCCAACTGTAGCTTAGTATGGAGGGGGGGCTCTACAGTTTCAACTGAAAGAATGTCAAAAATAAAACAAGTGGAATGACACCACGCAAGTTAAAAGACAGGTAGAACCCCTGACAATCAAAAAATAAATGGTAAGGCAACAAAATAAAATCCGACTTATAACAACAAACAAAAAAGTCGGATAACAAGTGAAAAAAAATAAAACAAGTCAGTCGTCAAAACAAAGAGTTCTCGGTAAGACTTGAAAAAAATTAAAGTTCAAACAAAGTCACAAAAAAAAACAAAGTCTTACCGAGATAACAATTTTTCAACAAGTAATCCAACAAGTAATCCAATAAAGTAACAACGCAAATCAACACTTTTCGTAAGAATAATAGAGGAGTTGTCTTTCTTTATTTCCTGTAAAAATGCAGGAAGGCACAAGGCCTTAAGTTTTGTGGGGAAGGGGAAGGGTGCGGTCTTGCAATAACTAAGTTTTAACTAGTGGGACCTAGCTAGCCACATTCGCCGACCCATTCAACAATACAATATATAGTCATTCATCCGTCGCCATGCGCGCTGCTGTCACCAAAATACCACATTTGCTCGATGAAGAAAAAACCTACTTAAAATCCCGAGAGTGATGCATGATTTTATTTACAAATTGTGGTTTTTACAAATGAATTCATATGATGGGGATGGGAGAAAAAAACCCGAAATATGTACAGCAACAAAGGAAAAAATCCCCCGTTTGGTTGCCCTCCCATCCCCCCGTCTATAAAATTGGAGGCCGACTGTTTTCCGGGGCGAAAAGAACCGAAAACAAGCCGGACCTACCCTAGGTGGGGCAGGGATCCTAATCTACAGGGGTCAAAGGAAATAAGGGGTCGGGCGCGGTATGGGTTGATTCAAGCAGGTAATATGATTTTTTATACATATGAATGTTCAAGATCTTCAGTAAAAGCGGGCTGGGATATGGGTTAAGGTACAAAAATAATGGGGATGGGGAAGATCTTGAGAACTAATGACTAGGTGACGGGGACAATGACTGACAACATACTGCTAACTAGGTTGCAAGGGAAAAAAGCTTTGCCTACTTACCGGGGGTGGGGTCCCGAAGGACCCGTACCGTAGACGCCATGAGCGGGCAGAGGAGGGAAGGATGACTCCAACGTTGCCCCCTTTCTTACGACCAGGCTCGCTGCATTCACCCACCTTCTGCTGAATGTTATGCGATCCAAGCGTTTTCTATCGCATCTGATTTTGACCCTAAGCGAATGCCTAAAGTACAATACCAGATCACGATGAGAAAAGTTTGCATCGTCATACAATCCCTTCTTTCGCGTAGTCCAAATCACCATTCGAGCTACAGCCAGGATCGCGAGAAACACCACACGCTTCTCACCCTGAAACGGAGGAAGAACGTTGTCCACGACGTAACCAACGTCGAGCAGCACGAGCTGCTTGGGTTCGATGCGAGCCGTCCACTCCCCGACGTGATCCCAAAACGGGCGAACTCGCTCGCAGTAGTAGAAGGCGTGCTCAGCCGTTTCTTCCAAGCCACTGCTGCAGCGAGGGCAATCAGGCATGTCTGCCAGGCCCGCTTTGTAGTTCAAGCCGAAAAGGGGTAACGCATTTCGTGCAAGTCGCCAGGTGAGCGAGAACTCGGAGTTGTTCAAGAAGCTCGATCCTGGCGCCCAATTCCAGTGAGAGCGGATCTCCTCCGCCGTCCAGCCTCGCCGCTCGCTAAGAGGATCAGAAGCGGAACCCACCACTAATTCCCGATATAGCTCTTTCCGAGGCCGTGAAAGGTCACTGGACCCAAGAAGGTTACGAAGGGCCTTTCGGCACTCGCGGACAAACAGTGCTTCGCCCAAAGGCTTACGTCGACCTTCAGCCTTTGGGTCTGACTGGAGGCGAGGAAAAGTCCGACTCGCCTTTCGTCTCCACACTGCGTCCCCCGTCAAGGACCGGCCCAGGTATGCAAGTCTTTCAGCAAGCCAGTGGCTCTCCAGATCAGGCATACCCAGACCCCCGTTGCGTGTACGTTGGATACAGACCTGCCTACGGACCATCGGCCTTGCACCTCCCCAGAGCAATCTGGAGAGGGATTGTTGCAGTGCCAACCGACGTGCCTTAGGCAGAGGAAGTACAGCCAATCGGTAAAGGATCAGAGGAAAGACGTACGTGGCGCACGCCTCCGCCCTGCCCTTTAAGGACAACCTCCTTGAAAGCCAGATTCCCACCTGAGCATTCACCTTGGTTTGTACTTCCGACCAATTTCGCTCCAGTTGGAGGTCGGGCCCGAACCACACCCCGAGGATGCGGATGGGTCCGTCACTCCAGCGGAAGGGCCCTGGAAGAGTATTGCTACCCCTCCAAGCACCAAGCCGCAAACCTTCGCTTTTGTCAAAATTGACCTTGGCTCCTGCGATCCGCTCGTACTCGACAACCGCCTCTTTCACAGCCTTTATATCCAGACGGCGGGACACAAAGACTGTGACGTCATCAGCGAACGCGGAAACCCTTGCAGCAAGGCTGCTAACAAAAGGTATACCGCGCAGGGACGGACTTGTCCTCTCATCCCTAAGCCTGCGCAGGAGGGGCTCCAACGCGAGGACATAGAGAAGAGGAGACAACGGGCAGCCCTGCCGGACCGACCGCTCGACCGCGAATACCTCCGAACGCCTTCCGTTCACCTGCACCACTGCCTGAGGGTTATGGTACATCATACTAATCCATCTGCGGAACTCCGGTTTGAATCCGGCAGTCTCCAAAACAGACGCCAAGAACCGATGGTCGACCCTATCGAAGGCCTTGGACTGATCTAAACTGATCAGCGCGGCTTCTGTGTCGTCTTCTATCCCCTCTAGGACCTCGCGAATCAAGTGCAGGTTGTCCTGGATCGATCTTCCCTTCACAGCAAAGGTCTGTTCAGGGCCGATCAGATCACTGATGACAAGCTGTAAACGATTAGCTAAGACCCGGGCCAAAATCTTTAACTCTGTGTTAAGCAGAGTTATGGGCCTGTAGTCGTCTAGCCCCTCCCAAACATGCCTGCCACCTTTCTTCAGCAATGTGATCACGCCCTTGGTAACGCTACCAGGGATGGCTCCCTGGGCGAACCAATGGTTGAACACATCCGTCAGAATAGGCACAAACATGTGCGACATCCTCAAGTACACTTCGTAGGGCAAACCATCTAGTCCCGGCGACTTGTTCAGGCCGACCTGCTTCAACGCATCACGGACTTCGCATTCAGTAACCAAACCCTCGCAGCTAGCCGCTTCAGCCACCCCAAGGCGGGGGAAGTCGGCAAGATAGCTACGAAACTCCCGGATCGGGAGATCAGGGCAGCGGGCAAAGCGATCCCGAAAGTGCGCCCGAAAGGCATCACGCATCTCACGACCTGATCGCAGCAGTCGCCCGTCCGCGGTCTTGACAGACGCGATGTACCGATCGGGGAACCTTCGCACTTCTTCTTCACGCGCAGTCGCGTTTGTTTTCACAGCTTCGTTGAGAGCTCTATTTAGCCTAGATCTAACTACGAATCCCTTGTAGCGCTCGCTACTCTCACGCTCAAGGTCCCTCCTAGCTAGCTCTACACCTAGGGAGTCCCCCCCAGCCACCGCCCGGGAAAGTCTATCTTCTATAGACTTCGCCTCCTTGGTCTTATCTAGGCTGAGCTGTTGACCGTATTTGGTGGCGAAGTCTCTAATCCTATATTTCAAAGAAACCCACCACCTATTCCCGGTAACCGCCCCCACTAACGCCCGCTGAATTAGGGATTCCAGCCGGTCCCGGAAGTCCCGTATCTCCAGTAAGGAGGTATTGAACTTCCAGTAGCCGGCTAGACTAGGCCTATCGGCTAACCGCAGACTGACCCTAACAAGCTTATGGTCAGTCCACGCTATCAGGTGGAACGTGGGACAACTAACGAAATCAGTGTCAGCTCGTCTAACTAACACTCTGTCCAAGTAGGAACCTACTTTGGCAGAGGGCGAGCTATCTAGCCACGTCCACATCTCCCGCCCTGGGTGATCAAGACGAAACCTGTCGACGAGACCGTGACGAGTCACGAAGCCGACAAGGCTGCTATCACACCTTCCCGCACGCCTAGCTCCCCGCCCGACCTTATCTATCTTGGGATCAAGGATCGCATTCCAATCACCCATTAAGACTAGCCGCTTCGTATCGTCCAGGAACGGCGCCAACCGACGAAAAAAGGAAACCCTCTCCGCAGCGATATTGGACGCATAAACCGCAACCAGACGAAACTTGAAACTTTTCACGGCAACATCGGCCACAACCAGCCGGCCCCCGTCACCTGCAAAAACAACGTCAACATCAGCATCAAGGCTGCGTCCAACTAGCAGAGAGACCCCAGCGCTGATGCGGCTGCCGTATGCTGAGAAAACGTTAAAGTCGCTTTCCAGCACCCGACAGTCGGCATCGCAAGTGAAGTGGGTCTCCTGCACTGCAGCAACATCTACTCCGAGGTTCTTGAGTTCACCAAGCAAGCGCGCACACTTGCTTGAATCCCTCAGTCCCCTCACATTCAAACTGGCAACGTTTAAAGCCATCAATCTCACTTACCTTACTCAGTGTCGACTACGGGCCGGAAATCCTTCGGGGTGAGGATGCCGACAGCCTGACGCAGAGAACCGGTACCGAGTTCAGTTGTCACCCGGTTGTCTCTGGTGATTCCGCCGACATCTATGGGGAACCGCAGCTTTAGGGACCTGTAAAGGGACGGGTGAACCAAAATTGGGACCCTTCCCGAACAAAAAGGAATACATTTTTTCAATGAGGAGTGCTCCAACTCCGCCAGCTTTATGCCCGTATCAGTCTGACAGACCGTACTCAAGAACTTCCATACGCCCTTGGTACGGTCGCCAGCTGACCGGACAAAAGTGGTCACCATGGCTGCACTCCTAAAATTGACAGGATTAGAAACATTCAGGTTTTGTATTTTTTCAAGGTTCAGCAGCGGCTTTAGTGCCTTTCGCAGCTGGAAGTCGCCAACTGCTTCCAGCTCTACTGAGCACAAAGCCGCTGCCTGCTGTATTTGGTTGATTGTTAGTTCTTTTTCGCCCTCCTGTCGATTTGCTTTTCTTTTACTGGCAGGAGGGTCTTGTTTTCGTTTTGATGGGAACAGTTCTTGAGAGGATATGCTAGTGGGGCTGAGTGAGGGAAGAGATGGAGTTCTGGTTAAGTTTAGGGGCTGGGACCGGTCTGCTGATTGTGACCTTGGGAGTGGGATTTGGTAGGGTCTGTGGTATTTCTTTAGGCACTGTTCTTGTTGGGGTGAGAGGGTGAACATTTGATATGGTGGTTGTGTGGGTTGTAGGATTTGAGGGGGTGGAAAGGGTGGTGGAGGTAGAGGTGGAGGAGTTGATTGCTTTTGCGGTTGAGAGGAGGGACCTGCCTTGGGTTGTTCGGGGCATATTTTTTTTGCGGTCCCCTCCCCGCTGTCCCTTCTCCTCTTCAAATTAAAGTTGGTCTCCATCTCTTCCGTGGCGTTTGGTTTATTTTTCTTTTTTTGTTTTTTCGGTGATGTCTTTGTTGCTGCAGATGGTGCCGATGTTACTGGTGCGGGCGTTGCTGGAGTCTCTGTTGCTGGTGTGGCTGGTTTCGGAGTTATCGGTGGTTCTGATGTTGGTGTTGCTTCTGCTGCTGCTACTACTGCTGCTGCTGCTGTTGTTTGGGCCTTTTTTTGAGGAGGGGATGAGGTTTTTTCCCCCTGCTTAGGGGATCCCCTCCTCTTTCTGGCCACCTCCGTCCAGCCCTCTTGATTGCTTGGTTTGAGCTGGGCTGGACCCGGGCCCTTGGCCTCCGCTTCTTTTCTGACTGTGTTGGTGATGGTGGCTGCTGCGTCCCCTGTTGTTGTCGTTGTTGTTGACGTAGTTTTTTCTTTGTTTTCAGGGCGCTGGGGGCAAAACTTGGCGATGTGGCCAATTTGCTTACACCCCCAGCACCTGGGGCGTCTTCCCTCCACCAACACAATCATCTGCCGATCCCCGCAGATTACTGTTTCAGGGATGGCTTTAAAACCATCCCTGGTCAGGCACAGCCGGAAGGCATAGTCCCCGTAGGCTGTCCCGGCCGGGGATCTGAGGAGGTTGAACTCCTCAACCTGGCCAAAGGCACTTAAGTATGCTGCCAGGACCTCCCCAGTAATAATGGCCGGGACATTGCAGATCGTCACGCGGAGCCTACGGGTGCCCTGATATTCCGGCTGTAGCCTGAAGTTCTTTGTAATTATGTCTCTTTCTGCTGCCTTCGCCGCTTGTTGCTCTGTGGGAAACAGGACATCCCATGTTGCGAAACTTTTTCTACAGAAGTACTGGCATGGGATGCCTGACTTCCTCAGCAGCTCTTCGAAAGAATCCTTATTGAGCCCCACCAGCCTTTTTGTTTTAAGGTCGGAAACGACCAGCGAGAGGACTCTTGGTATTATCTTGTCGGCTATTTCCGGGATGGGCAAAATCTCGTTTCCGTTAAAGTACTTGGCGTACTTGCCCACCCGGTCCTTCTCATAGTCAGCCGGTCCCCTCTGCTGGCCTTTCCAGGCTGTGGGGCTTTTTTGAGCCGGCTGTATTGGGCTATCTTGGCTATCTTTGGTTTCTTGGGATTCGGCGGGGATCGGCAACGAAGGCCAATTTGCCCCTATCAGGCTTTGTGTCTTTGTTGACTTATTTGGAGTTGTTGCCCCCTCCATGGCTGCGAAAAAATAATAGCAGCCAGGAGGGTATGGTTAAACCTCCAACTGTAGCTTAGTATGGAGGGGGGGCTCTACAGTTTCAACTGAAAGAATGTCAAAAATAAGACAAGCGAAATGACACCACGCAAAAAACAGGTAGAACCCCTGACAATCAAAAAATAAATGGTAAGGCAACAAAATAAAATCCGACCAATAACAAAAAACAAAAAAGTCGGATAACAAGTGAAAAAAAAAAAAATAAAACAAGTCAGTCGTCAAAACAAAGAGTTCTCGGTAAGACTTGAAAAAAAAATTAAAGTTCAAACAAAGTCACAAAAAAACAAAGTCTTACCGAGATAACAATTTTTCAACAAGTAATCCAACAAGTAATCCAATAAAGTAACAACGCAAATCAACACTTTTCGTAAGAATAATAGAGGAGTTGTCTTTCTCGAGCGAGCTAAGCTCGGAGAATATGTTTAGGTTGGACGAGTCCATCTTTGGGGTATGGTAGAATATGTCCCCATAACAAAAGGAAATTATAAAAATGGACCAAAAGTCCGTGTGTTTTCTTTACGGAAAGATAAAACATTGTCTGATATGTGGACGCGTGTAATCAAAGAATGTATTTTACCCTCTACTTAATTAACAGGGTGCGTATTCTTTGCATCAAACATTTTATGGAAATTTTAATGATTAAATTCATTTCAAGTCCTTGCGCTTCACAACACATTAAAAAAATTCATGACAAATAAAAGTAGCAAATTTATTAAAAACTAACAACCTCATTTTTTAAGCATAAACTTTACAGAAGTTTTCGATATGAATTCAAAAAGAAATATTTTAATGGACATAAAAATACTTCGAATAATTTTTTAGAATTGTTTCATACATAAAAATATTATTTTACTTATTATTTTGATTTTAAAAACGTATAAAAGATTTTTAAATTCTCTCATTATTTTAAAATAGTTTCGTTGAATTCTTCATCATCATCATGTCGTGCTGGTAGCACGGATATCCCTGACCCTCTCTTACCACTTCTCCTTATCGTTCATCACCTCTGGCAGGTCTTCAGGGAAACATCCCGTATCCTCACATAGCTGCTGAATGTATGTTCGAGCTGGTTGTCCTGCTTTTGCTCGGCCATATGTGGGGTCCATAGGAGTACATCACTTATGAGCTCGTCTCTGTTTCTCCAGCAGTGTCCTGCATGCCTGGTTCGTCTTACTTAGATAGTTTTCGTTATGGGAGGCAGGTGGCCGTATAGTTGGTGCCTTGTGGGGTGTTGCCGCCAGGACTTGTTCAATATTGCTCTTGACATTCTTGTGTAGTTGCCGTCTAGCTTCTTCTCCAGCCGTTTAGTTAGCGTCCAAGTAGTGCATCCATATAGCAGTATCGATAGGATCGCTGCCTGGAAGAAACTGCGTTTCATTTTATTGGTCAGGTCTAATTTCCATAATTCTTCATCTTAACTGAAATTGTAAGAAAAGTGCTCTACATAGTAGGTTTTAACTATCTTTTCTTAGAATTTTGTAATAAATCTAAAATAAGTTTGTTTTTATAAATCTCTTTAGGGATTTTAACTAAGATGATGAAAAAAACATGAGCCACAGTTCAAGTTAGACTTCAGAAAACGTATCTTTATGATGGTGCTATCCCTAGAATTCTACCAAACACTCCCTCATATTTATCTTCATTGTCCACCTCTTGAGAGTTACCAGATTCTAGGATAATTCGACTGGAGAATTCTATCCTTAAAGGTACTTGAAATCAAAGTGTTACGGATGGCTTTGCATACAAACAGCAGAAGATGTTTCATGATATTGATGATCAAGAACGGAAATTAAATTTTCTTGATAGAAATACCAGAAGTTTTGTCATGCAGCAAGACACACGTATTATATGCAACAGCATCAAATTCTCATATCAAAAAATCATCTGTCTCTTATAATCGAATCTGATTTTGCAGTAATTGTGTCTTGTAGATACGAGACTTTTTCCAGACTTTTTTTGTATGGGCCTTTTTATTGATAGTACACACATGAAACTCTAGTCTCCTTCGAAGTAAGCTCCTCCGGATGCAATACTCTTGTTGTACCGTTCCAACAACTTCTGGAAGTCCCAATGGAAGTCCTCTTGTGTAAGCGTGTCAATGACCTTAGTCACAGCCTCCTTCATCACTTCAATTGTCTCATAACGATAACCTCTGAGCTTAGGGAATAACCAAAAGTCACAGGGAGAAAGGTCTCGACTATAGGGTGGCTGATGAACTATCTTGATGCCCATCTTGGACAAATAGTCTGTGACAAAGATGGAGTTCTGGACTAGTGCATTGTCCTGGTGGAAATACCACTGACCCGATTTGAAGAGTGCTGGCCTATTTCGACGGAATCTCTTCCTGAGCTCCTTAAAACCTCAACATAGTAACCCTAACCCGAACCCTTAGGTCAATCAACTATGGTGTTCTGACTTCCTTACTCCTCTCACACCTTTCATCATCTTTCACAGACTCTCTGCCTTCCTTGAATCTCTTATGTCACTCAAAAACTGATGCTAGATTCATGCAAGATGGTCCAAAAGCAATCTGAAGCATTATATACGTTTCTTTGGCAGCATTGTTTCCAAGTTTAAAACAGAATTTTATTGCATATCGTTCTTCTAAAGTGTCCTCACATCCAGATTGCATTTTTGAAATTCACTAGCTATGACAATCAGGCTTTAGTAGGGTGTATTCCAATTGCTGCTGTAGCTGTTCATTTGAAGCTGAAATCATAAAAATTGGTCAGCCATCTCATAAGATGCGTAGCAATAACATACTGAATGTTCAAGGGTCTACGACAATTTTAAATGCCAGTACAAAAAAAGTCTGGAAACTTATCGTACGCACCTCGTATGTGGAAATACAAAAGGGAACAATAAAATTCCTAAAAAGTTAACTGATCAAAACGTTTTTGAAACTCTAATAGAAAAAAATAAAGAAAATAAATACGGAAGAACAGAAAACTAAACCTCAAAATGCGATTTCTATAGTAAAATTGGTAATGTCATTTCTAGATAGAATCAAATAAACATATTAATTCTATAAAATTTATATGTGAGCAACTAAACAATGATACAGAAAGTTTAATTATTCAAGAGAAATGATGATATTTTCTTCAATGTGGCGTATTGCACCCGTAAAGTGTACAGGTTTTTAAGCGACAGCAAAATATGATTCTACCTAACAATTCAATCAATAAAAGTCTAACCTTATCAACATATATGAATCCTTCAATTAAGTAACATGACAATTTTTTATGTATAATAAAAATGAATGTAAGTTACTTGTACAGAGAGACAAGCATAATATCTTTACTCACTAATGAAATTGACACGAAACCTTATTTTGATTATAAGCATGGTAATATTGTTGGCTTATCTGACAATAGCAATGAAACTGCAACAAGTGCTTTTGCTTTTATGCTTAGCAGTGTATTCTCACAATATTCGAATCTTGTGCATGTTATGCCAACTAAATATCGTATTTGACATAGTTAAACATTTAATAATTGGTTTTTAGAGATAGTCAATCAAGTATTATCAATCATAATCATATTTACCCAACCCCTCCGCTCGGGCAGGATATGACACAAGGTCAATTTTTAAGCGGAGTTTAACAGGTTTGAATTCAGAGTTTTCTTTCTATTAGATTAGTTGCCTCAACAAGGCTGAAGAACCTAGTCTGCCCTACTATTTACCCATTATTATTAGTATTATCAATCATAATATAATTCTGTAAATAAAAAGCTATCTTTCTTTTGAAATCTACCAAAACATTCGACTGAATCTCCGCACCCAATTATGAAGTGTAAACCTATTTTCTTTCTATTTGATGCAGTCCATATATAAAAAGGCATTAGAAACAATTGGTTTGTTAAAAAAGATGCTAGTTAATGCATACTGCTCCCAAAATTTTGTTATAATGGAAATCATCAATTAGATAGTATTCAAAGTGCTTCATTTTGTACGTTACAGAAACTTCATGCCCTGGATTGGTTTGGTTTGGTTTGTTTGGTTTTATGGCATATCAACTTTTGTAGGTTATTTAACGCCAAATCCATTTTTGTGTAAATAATCTGTTCTATTGAAAACAGTTCAGTTTAGCATAAGTACACAATTTAATGGTCAAAAACATTTCCATTTCAAACTATTCAAGCAGTTATATGTAATAATTCAGTTAAGTGTAAATACAGTTTTAATGTCGAAAAACTGTTCTATTTGAAATAATTCAGTTAAGCATGAGCACGCAGTTTAAGTGTAAGTACGGTGTAATAGTCAAAAACGTTTCTATTTCAAGCTATTCAGTTTACTCAATTCATTTTAGCATAAGTATGCTGTTAGTTCTATTGAACCCATTGATAGGGCCCTATCAGGTGCTACTACTCCAGGCCAGAGTGGACCTGGGAGCAATGGCAATGAAGGGGTACTCCACATTTCCCAAAGCTCCAGCACTGCTAGAACCTCACCATCAGATTGTTTAGTATCATTACCAGGACACTCGTTGGGGGGTTCTTACCCCTCTGCAGAGAAGCAGTCGGTGTATTTTACAGCCCCAGCTGACTGGGCAATTCATGCCCTGGAATCACAGTCTCTTTCGAAATATTGTAATAAATCGACCTCAAAGGGACTTTCTCGTATTAATCTTTAAAGGCAAAATGTTAATTTAATCCTACAAATTTTTAATGAGTGCATTATTCTGAGGTTATTGACTTTAGGAAAAAAGAAATGTTTGTTTCATTTTGCAGAATACATAAACATATTTTATATTTGGTAGACAATCCTGATTGTAAAAATATAAAGCTTGAAGGTTTAGAAATAAATACTGTAATCTACATTTTAAAAATACCATTTTTCTCTGTATTCTCAGACTGGTTAGAATTTTGGGATACAATTTCTTCTAGAAATGGTAAATTAACAAAGGGAATCTTAACTGCTAAGCAAAATACAGCATATGTATTTCTAGAACTGACCAAGTATTGCATAGAAGAATTGAAAATGCCATACATATTATCTGAAAAATTTTAAACTCATCACCTTGGGGCAAGGTTTGGCTAGTACCAGAAACTTAGGTTTGGCTAGTACCAGAAATATAGTATCTCGCGGCAGCAAGTGTTTGAATGTAAACAAAAAAAATCAGAATGCCATCAGTTTTAAAATTGAGTTGACTACTCAATAAACAATTCATTAAAACTGATTTGATGAATTTACAAACATCAAACTGGAATGAAGAAACAGATGAGCAAAAATTAAATGTGGATTGACGTTAAAGAGGAGAATGTTAATTGATGCAGAGAAATTAAATGCTATAAGCTTCAAAAATTTGATATCTGGATAGATATGAGAAAAAAACACCTGAAATAAAGTTATTTTCAATGAATTAAGTGAGGTTCTCTTTTAAACCCTAATGACATAATAATAAATTTTGATCCATATGTTACAAGATGAGATCTTGCCTTGATTTGAAAAAACAAAAAGAAAGTAGAAAAGAAGAAAAGAAAAAAAAAACGGAAGTTACCACTTCGAGTTCTCAACTCAAAATGAAAAGTTAGTCGCTCACGCATGGGCTCCGCGCAGAACTTCCGTTTGCGATAAATTAACAAAAAAAAAATACATTAATAAATATCCAATCGGAACGCTTCCCGCGGGGCACAAAAATTGCCGTTTGTGAGCCTACAAAAAATATATAAATAGACGGACCAAATAATCATCAGTCAGACTTGTTCTTTCACACGACCCGTGTTAAAGATTCTTCGCCACCGTCCGGCGCCTGTCATCCGATACATCAAACGATCGCCGCCGCTATCAACGCTGTCCTAATTCCGAGAAAACCATCCCTTCACCACGAGTACAGTACATGAACTTTGTAACTACTACCACTGAATTCATTCTTTAATTGTGAACATATTTCTCCATTCTACTCTCTATACTTAATCTATTTATAAAAAATTTTCTATAACATCATTACTGTGTTATTGTGAGTATCTATACGTTCTTTGTTTTGCAACCATACGCATTTCTCGCCCACAACTCAGAATATAACACATATAATTACGTAATCATTGGTAATTGATTAAAGATTATTCTCTTCTTTATTCAATAAATCAAAGGAAATTAGACAAGCTCATGACTTTAAATGTTTTTGGACTTGTGATGCGGGACACAGTATAGAAAAAATAGAAAGAATGTTTATCTGGAATTCTACAAAATAATTTTTGTTCGAGGGAAGATTACAGAATTTCTAGTAATAGGTTTAGCAATATATATATATATATATATATATATATATATTTACCAGGACATTGGCCCAGCGGTTAGAGTGTTCGCCAATGGCCCGGGAGACCTGGGTTCAATCCCAGGTCGAGTCATACCAAAGACTTTAAAAATGGTACTTGATACCACCTTGCTTAACACTCAGCATTATAAGGTACGGTTCAAGGGTAAAGTGGAGTAATCCTGGGAATGGAGTAGCGCCCTCCCCTACACCTTGGTGTAGTAGCTATCGAAAAGGGAGCCTTCGGGTCACCCTCGACTATGGTCGCTAACTTTACTTACTATATATATATATATATATATATATACTTTAAGAAAAACAACGAAACCGGTCACATAGGATTATAAATTTATTTCCATCCTGTTACGCATTTTTAAAGTTTTCAAAAACACGAAAAAAGTAACAGGACTTCTTCAGATCTTTTGGATAAAAAAATTGAATAGACGCATGGTAGTGGGAGGGGATATATATATATATATATATATATATATATATTGGACGTGTTTCGATCCCGGCTTCAAGCGTCCTGCGTGTCCAGCCACACTGAAGAGTTCTGATAGAACGAAACAGTCTGTCTGTGGATGACAATATATGCTCCCCCATGGGGGTTGAGTTCTCTGGCGAAGGAATTGTCAGCCGCCGCTAGTGTAATGCGAAGCTCTTCGAAAGAATTGAGCACTCTGGTAGCCGATAGGGTATATAAAAAAAAATGTAAACAAAGGCTGCTGCTGCTGTTGCTAAAATAAAATACCTTAAAATTCCCTTAGCCAACGTGGTCCGCCTGGTTGGCTGAGAGGTTAGAAAATCAGTCTAACGTAAAATTGGTCGGGTTTCGATCCCGGCTTCGAGCGTCCTGCGTGCCACACTGAAGAGTTCTGATAGTGTAGCACTATGTGGGTAGGCTGCCAAAGCAGATGATTCCTTTGTCTGTTTTGGCCCAAAACCAGACAAAGGATTCTTGGACCTGAAATCTCGCCGTATCCGGAAGTGGTAAGGGGACGCGAATGGGAGTTGACGACGCGACCCAGCAGAGGCAGTTGGCGCTGGACAGCCGGCGGGCGTTGACGACGCGACCCGGCAGAGGGCAGTTGGCGCTGGACAGCCGGCGGGCGTTGACGACGCGACCCGGCAGAGGGCAGTTGGCGGCTGGACAGCAGAGAGGCGAGCAGAGAGAGTTGGCGTGGAACCACGGACGGGGGCAGTCAACACCGGACTCCAGAGACAGTAGGAGACAAGATAGGGTCCAGTGAAGAAGATCGACTCAAGATGTCTGCATTCGAGGTGCTTGTGGAATTTTCGCTAGTAACCCACGCTAGCGATAGTCCGCACATGCATATAGTGTTGCAATACCTCTTCTCTGCTCTTGGTTAACCCCAAGCTTTGTTCGTGTTTGTTCGTTTGTCCTTCTATTTTCTCCGTTCCCTCGATCGTATTCTTGTATAGGTAAAGAAATGTGCGTTACCCCCTCGAACCACTAGTTGATCACCGGCCGGCGTAAGAAGTGACATGGTTAGAAGAAAGTTAACGTGTGTGGGGGCGAGAGGGTGTAACGTTTACAATAGAACGAAACAGTCTATCTGTGGATGACTATAGAGGGATAGAGAACATTAAACATTCAGCTAAATTTTCTATCTATCTATAACATATTTTTCTAAAAGTATTATTTGATTTTAAATCTATTTATTGTTTAGATCTAATTAATTTGCTTTTTGGTATTTACATGGAGCATTCAATAAGTTTCTAGACCTTTTTGGTACTGGCATTTAAATTTGTCGTAGACTCTTGAGAATTCAGTATGTTAATGCAATACATATTATAAGATGGCTGACCAATTTTTATGATTTCAGCTTCAAATGAACAGCTGCAGCAGCAATTGGAATACACCCTACTTAATCCTGATTGTCACTGCTGGTGAATTTCAAAAATGCAGTCTGGATGTGGGGACACTATATAAGAAAGATATGCAATAAAATTGCGTTTTAAACTTGGAAAAAATGCTGCCACAGAAACGTATGGTATGTTTCAGACTGCTTTTGGACAATCTTGCATGAATCGAGCATTAGTTTTTGAGCGGCATAAGAGATTCAAGGAAGGCAGGGGGTCTGTGAGGGATGATGAAAAGTGTGGGAGGAGTAAGGAAGTCAATAGACCAGAGTTGATTGGGCAAAGTGTTAGGGTTAGGGTTACTATGTTGAGGTTTTAAGGGAGTTCAAGAAGAGATTCCTTGGGAAGAGGCCAGCACTCTTCAAATCGAGTCACTGGTATTTCCACCAGGACAATGCAGCAGTCCACAACTCCATCCTTGTCACATCAAGACAGTTCCTCAGGCTCCCTATAGTCCAGACCTTGCTCCCTGTGACTTTTGGTTATTCCCTAAGCTCAGACTCTGTCGATATGGGACAATTGAGGAGATGAAAGAGGCTGTGACGAAGGTCATTGACACGCTCACACAAGAGGATTTCCATGGGGCCTTGCAGAAGTTGTTGGAAGGGTACAAGTGCATTGCAGCTAGAGGAGATTCCTTCGAAGGGGACTAGAGTTTCACGTGTGTACTATCAATAAAGTGCCCATACGAATAAAGTCCTGAAACTTATTTAATGATCCTCGTACTTGCTTTTTATCTATATTTATATTAATGCACCGCTTACTTGTAATTTGGTTGTTGGTTTGTTTATCTAATTATTGTCTGTTTGTCCCCTAATTCATAATTCAGTTGTTGCTGTATTTGAGTAATATTGTATCACCCACCTTTTTCCACACAATGAACTAGTCCATCTGCCACATATAGCAGTAGCCACTAATACCAGAGCAGACTAGAAGGTGATGAGCCGCTTCTTTTAGGAATAGTATTAGAGCGATGGAGACTAGAGATCACACTAGATCACCTTACTTGCTACCATAATAACAGAAGCCAATACTATCGTTGGACTATATCTTTATTCTGTATTCACTCATCCTATGTTCTTGTCTACTAATAGTCTCTCTATTGTATGTACTTTTTCCTGAGAATATATCTTTATTTCTTCTCATATCGTGGTTTGTCCTTTATTTAATATTATAAGCGTTCACTAACTAGAACGCATCATTAACTTTACAGAATAACCATTAAAATTAAAATAAAAACATGCAAATTGAAAAATGTTCATAATAATTAAAAGAAATTGTTTTCAAATTTTAAACTATTAAATTTGTTATGAATTTAGACCTTGGGGATAGTCAAATTCATATTTTACTCATAAATGTAGACTCTGTCTGCCTGTTTGTCTCTCTTTGTTTCCCTCCCAAATCAGCTGAAATAGATGAGAAGTCTGAGGAGTAAAATTCAGGTCGAAGGTGCGTGCTGACTGATTAACGATCAAGTTTCCCTAATATGGGTACATGAACAGGCAAGCAGGCCCTAACAACAAGTGACCGATTTGAAGGTTGAATGTCGATTGGCCAAGAAGCTCACGTGATAAGAGGCAGTAGTAAAGTCGAACCCGCAAAGAAGAAAAATCAGACGAGTCAGTTGGTCAAGAGATATCCTAACAGACAGACATGTCTGTGATGCACAGAGTAAACTGCATTCCCCAGGCCAGCTCACAGGGAAGATTAAAATGCCACCAAGAAAAGGATAAGAACCGCGTCGACTGATCACCTCGAGAAAAACCAGAGAACAAGAAACGATTTGAAGATATACCCAGAAAGAAAGAAAGAAATTAACAGTCGGTGAAACGCGACGCCAGAAAAAAAGAGAGACATATATAAGAAGAGAGATAAAAGAAAATGAGAGAGTGAAGTAAGATAAGCTTTCATTTTAATGTTGTTTTACTTTTTGTTTACCCCGTTCCTACCGCACACAAAACACAGCAAAACATTTTTTCACACATCATAACAAGAAAAACTTGTTGAATCGTCTCTAAATTGTTAAAAAATAAACATTTTTATTTTGTCGTTAAGACTGTTTTACTTCGCATACATGCCTTTATTTTTTGGGGGGTTGATGATAGAATAATTTTTATTATAAATTGTTCTGTTCGTTTGTCTTCATTTTCAGCTTGTTCGAAAATCTCTGACATCGTTTTCCCTGTTCACTTGTGGTTGAATGACATCTCGAATTAAAATGTTGTCCAACCTAATATGCTTGGCGTTATGTGGGTGATAAGCGTAGGTAAAAGGGTCGAGACTAAAAGCTTCTCACTTTCACCGACAGCAAACCAGTCGGAGAAGTTTCATGACAAAATAATTAACGAATTTCAGTCATTAAAATTTAATGAAACGTAACGTGGTCTTATGGGATACACATTTTTTCTAGTCTTAAAATAAGCAATAAAAACATACTTAAGAACATTCTAAAAATTTAGGATCAAAACTGCATTAGCATTTAAGTTACATTTTTATATTTTTCAACCAATCAGCTAAAAGCATAGAATAGGAACATTCTAGAAAAATAGGATCGGAAGTCAACTAACAGAAAATATTCAGGCTTTAAAATAAAATAGTAAAATGCAAATCTGATAGGTCAATAAATGTCTACGCGCCAAAATTTTAGGACGATTCTATGATCCACTAGTAGGGTATAAGTAACACAACAGTCAGCAAGTCATTCACAAAGACTAAGCCACTAAGCCACGAAGTCAGTAAAGCAGTAGCCGATAGTCTGTCCGGCAAATTCCTTTTCTTCCACAGCCAAAGTTCATGACCTAGCTACAGATGGCCACGAATCACGTTCAAAAGAAAATACCGACAAACTTTCTTTCATCAACGCAACACGCTGTCGCCACAATCATAAAACAAGATATGAACTTAATGCAAGTAAGAACGACTTATTTACGGACTCCGTTAACATCTAAACATGCACACACGTGTAAACAAATTTATTTTCTTTTAACTTGCCAAACTTTATTTTCCAAAAGGCCTTTCACACATCATGTTTTTTTATTTGTTTTCACATTCTGTTTTATGTATATTAAATTGTTTGTTGTTTAATGTTCGTTGTGTTCTATTCCATTTCTTTTTCGCGATTGTAAAGTTTTGGGTTGTATTTGTGGAGGAAATAATATAGAGAGCAATGCCCGTAAAATACGGACGGATATCTACTGAAATAACTAAATAAACCACCTCCACAGTCTTTAGTTTAATTAGTTTTGTTCAGCTTTCAGCAAAAACAATTTTTTCTTATTGATCTAAAATTTAAAAATGTTAAGTAAATTTAAAAATGTTAAGTAAAGTTCAGTTGGAAGTTTCATTGACTTTTTTAATGTAATTTTAAAATGGTTTCTAAAACCTTTTTTAATTTTACTTTACAATCATTTATAATCAACATTACATGATGATTACTACATGTTTCGTTAGCCTCATCGACTACTTGATTATAGTTACGTCACAACTGTGCAGGCCTTCTCTTTCTGGGGTATCGCTTTGACTTACACGCTTACCCACTCTCTTCGTAATTGGGATTGACAGATCACAGTAATTAAAGCCAGTATTACTGACAGTCGTTAAAAGTGGACGCGAGATTGGAGACAGGAAAAGAGTCAGTTGGCTGCCAGACGCGACGAGACTTGGCTGTGGGATACAACGATGTAAAGACCGGTTGGAGCCCGTACGCACAGTAGTGAGGACAGACCCTGCTATGAAGTACGTGTTTGAACAACAAGAGAAAACGTGAAAGATGATTTAATATCTGTGTCTGCCATTGTTCTCCCCATCATGACTTGTTGTTTCTCTCCGACGACAACTTAAAAAGTGTAGTAGCGAATGAACATTTGCATTAGCAAACTAGGACAAGGTTTTATGAGTTCGTCACTTTTTTCATGGAGAGGTTACAACTGTACATTTGGTATGTAACAGTACAAGGGATGGCAGATTGTAATAGCTGATAAAGTAGAAAGAGAAGGGTTTCACGATGGTGAAAGATACGCAAAATCTAATTTGCATCAATTTCATGATAAAATGGTACATCATTACCAAAGACAAAATAGTGTGAATTGTGTAAAAGACCAAACTGAGAATACTGCGGAGCATCCAGCCGCTATTTCTGTCAAAACCTTGGGAGGAAATAGAAATAGTTGGATGCCTAGTGTCGGTCCGACTCACACACTTACCCACTCTCTTGGCAATAGGGATTGCCAGATCTCAGCAATTAAATCCAGTATTAGTGACGGGATAAGAATAAGCATAAAAAAAATTTCGGCGATGTAGTTTTGCTTGTGGGGGTGCTACAGATGTTTATCGAGGGCAGGCATTTTCCAGAAGAACCCATCCCTCTCCTGGTTTGGTTTTTGAGTTTTCTTTCTCTAATGCCGGTTGCCATAATAATAGTCCAGTTTTTCCTACTGGAGAGAGAATAGTTGGATTCATGCCTTTGCCAAGGCTATGTAAAATGAAAACAGTCTCTTTCAGAGTCCACTTCTTATGACGATAACCGTTGCGCCACAAAAGCCTCCGAGGATATGCATATATGTAATATATAACGGAAGCAATAAGATTGAAGCCAACGTTGAGGGATCCACGCATTTATTCGTTACGTGTTCACTTTTCTAAATCATTTTGAATCTTTTCATTCCATTCATCGAAGAAGCTACCTAGAAATCAATTCTAAAAATGATGTAATCAACGTATTGATAAGAATACGGTTGAATACTCATAGAAAAACTTTAAATAATTTCTAATAAATAAGAAAAAGAAAAGAAAAAAAAAACAAAAAAAACAAAACAAAAACAAGCTGGTTTTGATCCTGATTCGGATTCTGTAGGTTTTGAAACGATGAAGATCATATGTTTTGAAAATAATTTTTTTAAGCGAAGAAGATTTTCTTCCTGTTAAAAAAATGTATCCGTTAAACTTCGCCAATAATACAGGAAAGCTTAGCGACATATCCTTTTATGGGGGATGATCAATTTGATTTCTCTTGTCAGAAAATTGGCGCTGATTTTTCCTTTAGAATTTAACCAAAATTGGCTTCGAAAAAAAAACAAAAAAAGACAAAACAAAAAACCTCCCGAAAGAATGAAAGTAATTCATTCAAATATGGCTGCTAGCATCAGGAACACTGCATTTCCGTTTCAATCTGTCAACATAATCAATATTCTCAAGGTCCTTATCCGTAAATATATATAGCAAACAAAAATACGAGTATACAAGTAGTCCAGTTTGCCGGGGCTGTAGAATACACCAACTCCATCTTTGCTTAGGGGTAAGACCCCAATCTAACGACTGCTCTGAATATGATACTAAACAATCTGACGGTGAGGCTCCAGTAATTCTGGAACATTGGGGAATACGGAGTACCCTTTATGACCATCGCTCTCAGGTCCACTCTGGACCGGAGTGGTAGCACCTGATAGGGTACTATGGGTCAAACAGAACTGTTTGAGATTTAAACTGAGTGCAAACAAATGACTTATGCTGAATTGAATTGCTTGAAATAGAATTGTTTTATTTAAATGTGTGTGAACAAATGTTTGATGTTTAATTGAATTTCAAGTGATACGTAGCAATACTTGGGCCCATTGAAATTTGTTGACTTATGCTAAATTGAATTGTAAGAAATAGAGCTGTTTGATCAGTTAAGTGTGTGTATCTACAAAATACGTTTACAAATAATGCATTTAATATATGCGTAAAATAGGATTTGGCATTAAATAACCAACCAAACTAAACCAAACCAACTATGCAAGTTTAGTTGAGAATTTGATTGATTGATTTCATTGGCATGTCAAACAGTCTTGGGTAATTTTATGCCTTGAGGTGAAGAAATTGTATTCATTGTAAATTCATATTTGTGTAATTGTTTGTAAGAGTTTTTTTTTTGCTCGCATCAAGTATTCTTTTCAAATACAAATAATTTACACTGTTAATGTTTTTTATTATTCCAATCTAATACTCACAGTTGTATGGTTTAAAGCTATTATTTCTTATCGAAACTGCTACATGGATGCACCACGTGGACGCTCACATAACGTACGGAGAAAAAACTTGACGGCAATTATACAAGAATGCTGCGAGCAATATTGAACAAATCCTGGAGGCAGCACCCCACAAAACAGCAACTGTACGGTCACCTACCACCTGTCACAAAAAATGTCAAAAGTAGACGAACCGGTCATGCGGGACACAGCTGGTGACGTAGGGACGAGCTCGTAAGTGATGTACTCCTGTGGACCCCTTCACAGGGGCGAGCAAAAGCAGGACGTCCAGCTCGAACATACATACAGCAACTCTGTGCAAATACTGGATGTAGCCCGGAAGACCTGCCAAAAAGCGATGGACGATAGGGAGGGGTGGCGAGAGGAGGTCAGAAATATCCGTGCTGAGGACGCGACATGATGATGATGATGATAATGATTTCTATTTAATAATGATCATTTTGTGGAGGTGCCAGCGGTGTAATTGTTATCGTCGTAGGAAATGAACACGGCGACACGAGTTCAAATCCTGGACGAGACTGATTGCATTTCACATAGCACTAATACCCTTGGGAAAGGTATGAATCCAATTATTCTCCCTCCAGCTATGGGTAAATAGTAGGACAGACTAGGTTCTTCAGCCTTGGTTAGGCAACTAGTCTAGGAGAATGAAAACTCTGAATTCAAACCTGTTAAACTCCGCTTAAAAACTGACCTTGTGTCATATCCTGCCCGAGCGTAGGGGTTGGGTAAATAGGATTTAATAATGATCATTTATTTGCGCACAGTTATATTGTTTCAAGTAACTATTAATAACCAATCATTTGTAAACAATTATTCAAATAGCTATTCTTACAATGAGAGTCGGTAATATTATCGCGTGGCTTTACCGTTCCCAAGGTGTTGGACAGAAATGAATATCGATTCTTGGGAATCTCTCGGAAGGTATTTATAATATCTGAAAAGCAAGTTGTTCGAAAAAGGAAAAATATCTCCCAAAAACAAATCTGTGATAGGTGAACCACAAATTCAATATGGCCGCAATGATCAGCATTTGCAAATGAAAACAAGAGCCCGTGTAATCGGAATCTGTTAATTTTTTTAAAATATACACTCAAGTGTGAATATACAAATGGCTTAACGGCGTGGCGCAATTAGTTCTTCTTTCTTTGGCTGCACGTAAGTTCAAAAATGCAAGTGCATGCCGATTAGAGCATATCTATGAGTATTAGCGCTTTATTTGGTTGGATGAGTTTTAAGGCCTATCAATCATTGTTGGGTATTTAGTGCCAAATTCTGGTTGTACATATATCTATATCAAATGTATACGATTTGTAATCACATAGTTTGTATGTAACATTTTAAGCAAGGTAGAACTAATATGTTTACACACAGTTAAATGGTTTCAAGTATTGCTATTTAACATTAATTGTTTTATTTGCACATAGTTAAATGGTGTCAAGTATTGCTACGTAAGACTAAAAATTCACTTTAATATTACTCATTTGTTTGCTCACAGTTAAGTGGTTAAACAGTTCTATTTGATTCATAGATGGAACCAGAACAGGTACTACCAATCCGAGTTTGAGTGGATCTGAAAGTAATGAAACTGAGAGGGTGCTCCACAGGTCTGAAGCCTCACAATTTGATGCAGTTTAGTGTCATAACCAGGACACTAGTTCTGTTTGATCCGTAAATGGGGCCCTAACAGATTCTCCCTCGTCAGAGTCTAGGAATAATGGCAATGAAGGCGTACAACCTCAGATGTCCAGGAATGGAGCCACACCACCAGATTATTCTGGGTCATCATCAGAACAGTCGTTTGGGGGTCTTGCTCCTCTGAAGAGATGCAGTCGGCGTATTTTACAACTCCAGCCGACTGGGCTTTGAGAATAGGAACAACAAATACGTATCTATATGCGTGTGGGGTGGTTGGTTAGTTGGTTGGTTGGGTTTTATGGCATATCAACCCTTGTAGGTTATTTAAAGCCAAATTCATTTTAGGATGCAAATAATCTGTTCTATATCAAACAATTCAGTTTATCATGAGTACACAGTTTAATTGTTAAAAACATTACTATTTCAAGCTATTCAGTTTATTCAAATAGTTTTAATTCAACCAATTCAGTTTAGTATAAGTACAGATTTTGTTTACACACAGTTAAATTCTCGGTACATGGAAGAGTCTTTTCTAAAAGCTTAGAATGCACACTGAACACCCCTCCATTGTAGTTTAGAAAAAAAAACAGTCTAAGTAAAGAAATTCCCAATGCCACCAACCTCCCTGCAAAAAAAACAAAAAAAAACAAACAAACAAAACAAACCCCAAAAATAACGAAATTACTATTGTCCCCCTCCCCAAGTAGTAGACCTTCCCAAATTTTATTTAAATTCATTTATGACTAAACGATAGAGGACGACGGCAGAGATGAAGATCTAAGATGTGCCACCAGAAACCAATGGGTCCAATACGGGTCAGTATATTGTCTTTAAGTCTTAATAATTTAAAATGCAAAATATTTTACAAAATTGTATGCTATTTTCTTTGTAAAATGTCGCTTGTTCAGTGTGTTTCAAATGCAAAGACACTTTTATCGTGAATCTAAATTGAATATATGACCCTGGCCAAAGGTGCTTGCATGCTCGGTACATGGAAGAGTCTTTTCTAAAAGCTTAGAATACCCACTGAACACCCCATTAGTTGTTTAGAAAAAACAAAAAAGAGCCTAAGTAAAGAAAATCCTCAATGCCCCCCAATAAAAAATGCAAGTTAGGGCCAATATCGGAAGACAGGTGAAAATATACCCCCCCAAAACTCTTATAAATATACATTAGCCTTGGATTTTGACAAAGTTAAAACTTACTGGAAAAGAAAGATCTCTTTTTTTTACATACACATGGGAAGCAGCATGATGGACGTAAAGGTCTGCGAATAAACCCTCTGACGGCCAAACGCAATGCCTAACCTGGTCCTGGACGTATGAGTCTCGCGGCTCAACGCTCAGGATCGTCAGTTGTTATCGGGGAACTACTGCTGCTCATCTATAAGAGTGGTTTCTATAGATGAGAATTAAAAAAGCCATCGAAAGATAACCATGACCCACACTCAAACCACATACATAAACCGCATCGCTCTTCGCGCGGGTAAAACAGGTGCGCGTCCTACTGAGGTTGGAGCCCTGGCCTCAGTGTTCGAAAAATCAGCTACAGAGCTCAAACAACAAAAACTACTAAAATGCAAACAAACAATACAAATAGCCACATTTAACGTTAGAACCTTAAATAGAATAGGTCAACTACCCGAGCTGACTGCATCGGCCGTAGAACATGATAGACATAATATGCATACTGTAACACAGATACACGCACACCGAAGATATCAAATATCACGATACTGGCAATGGATGGATGCTAGCCAGTACATCAGCATGGAAAAACTCTGTCAATGCCACGGTAGGAGGTGTAGGCATACTTATAGGACCAAGAGCGTTAAAATCACTAAATAGCATAGAGAGAATACAACCTAGGATGATGGTAGCTACTTTTAATGGCAACCCCAGAGCAACAATCATCTCCTGCAAGAGCCCTACCAATGTTAGTAAAGAAACTGAACTAGTTGCCTTCTACGATGAGCTATCCTCTCTAGTGCGTAGCATTCCGAAACACAACGTGCTAGTCATTGGCGGAGACATGAATGCCCAAATCGGGAAAAACGGAAATAACAAATACAGCCTACACAACACGTCAAATAGGAATGGACAACATTTAACAGATTTCATGATAGAAAATAGATTAACATGCCTCAATACAAATTATCAAAAAAGGAGGGAAAATTATGGACCTACACATCCGCGAATAATGATAATAAAGCACAGATAGACTAAGTCTTTATCAACAAGAAATGGAAAAATAGCGCAATGAATTGCGAGGCATACCCCTCTTTCGAGGGTGTATCCTCCGATCACCGAATAGTCACGGCAAAAATACGACTAAGCCTTCGAAAAAACGCCACGCGAATAGCGACCACCAAACACTATGACTGGGCCCTTCTTAATAACAGAGATATTAGAGATTAATATGTATTAAAACTGAGAAACAAATTCGAGACACTTCAGAAGACAGAAAAAGCTACCCCAAATGACGAATATGAGAATTTCGTCAACGCGTAACTCGAGGCAGCAGCGAATTGTATTCTAACAAAACCTAGAACTAAATATAGAGTCCCATGGGAAATGTTAGCGGTTAGAGAAAAACGTGCACACGTGAAAACTGCCTCCAAAAGCTATAGGAAGAATCCAACAAACACAAATGCCCTAAAACTAAAAAAAGCACAAAATGAATTAGCAAGCATATATATAAAAGAACAGACAGAATACGTACAAAATCAGATAGATAAGATTAGAGACTCAGAGGAAGATAGGCAATCTAGGATAGCCTGGCAAACAACAAACCAACAGGAAAGAATAAAACTGTGGAAACAGCATTTCGAAAATCTACTAGGAAACCCACCGAAAGCTACGCATGAACCAATCACCAGAATAATTAGTAAGCAATTGGACATTAAACTAGGACCTTTCACTCAAGAAGAACTCGACTCGGTTCTTAGAAAAATTAAAAATAGGAAAGCCGCAGGGCTTGATGAGATTCCCCTAGAAGTATGGAAGACCAGACAATTCGACGACATACTGCTCCGACACTGCAACGCAGTCGATAATCAAAATCCGATTGACAGATGGATGAAGGGATGCATCCTCCCCTTCCCTAAAAAGGGTGACCTCGGATTAGCCAAGAACTACCGAGGTATAACATTTACATCCAAAGCAGCCAAAATTTACAATGCCCAATTACGAAACCGCATAGAACGCAAATTTGACAACATTCTTAGGAAAAACAAAAATGGCTCCCGAAGAAATAGATCTACGAACTCACAAATATTGACCATCCGTAGAATCCTTGAAGGAGTACGGGCAAGAAAACTACAGGCGATATTACTATTTGTAGACTTTACCAAGGCCTTTGATTCCATTATCAGAGGGAAGATGGAGCAAATCCTATTAGCATACGGCCTACCAAAAGAGACCGTCGCAGCAATAACGATTCTCTATAGAAACACCAAAGTGAAAGTACGTTCACCGGATAGAGACACAGAATACTTTGACATTGTAGCAGGAGTACTACAAGGAGACACGCTAGTCCCATACCTCTTTATCATCTGTCTAGACTACGTGCTTAGAACATCGATTGATAAAATCCAGGAAAAAGGCTTCTAGCTGACCAAGAAAAGAAGCAGAAGGTACCCGGCAAAAACAATTACCGACGCCGACTACGCCGATGATATAGCGATTCTGGCAAATACACCCAACCAAGCCAAAATACTACTGCATAGTTTGGAAAAAGCCGCCGCAGGCATTGGCCTCCATGTCAATATACACAAAACTGAATATATGTGCTTTAATCAAACAGGCGACATTTTCACACAAGACGGAACCTCTCTGAAACTGGTTGACAAATTCACCTACTTAGGAAGCAGTGTCTCATCAACCGAAAAAGACATCAACACGCGGATAACGAAGGCATAAACAGCTATCGATAAGCTATCGATTTTATGGAAGTCAGACCTGACCGATAAAATGAAACGCAGTTTCTTCTAAGCAGCGGTCGTGTCGATACTGCTATATGGATGCACTACTTGGACGCTAACTAAACGGCTAATAAAGAAGCTAGACGGCAATTACATAAGAATGCTGTGAGCAATATTGAACAAGTCCTGGAGGCAACACCCCACTAAGCACCAACTATACGGCCACCAACCTCCCATCACAAAAACTATTCAAGTTAGACGAACCAGACATGCAGGACACTGCTGAAGAAGCAGAGACGAGCTCATAAGTGATGTACTCCTATGGACCCCACATATGGCCGAGCAAAAGCAGGACGACCAGCTTGAACATATATACAGCAGCTATGTGAGGACGCGGAATTTAGCCCTGAAGACCTGCCAGAGGCGATGAACAATTGGGAGAAGTGGCGAGAGAGGGTCTGGGATATCCGTGCACGACATGATGATTATGATGAAATGTCAAACACTTCTATATTAAACAATTCAGTTTAGTGTAAGTAGAGTTTCAATATCAAAACAGTTTCATTTCAAACAATTCAGTTTAGCATAAGTACACAGTATAAAAGTAAGTATACAGATTAATTGTCAAAAACATTTCTATTTCAAGCAATTCAATTTAGTCAAACAGTTCTAATTCGGATAATTCAGTTCTAGCATAAGTGTGCAGTTTAGTTCTATTTAATCCATAGATAGGACCCTTATCAGGTGATACCACTCCGGCCCAGAGTGGACCTGGGAGCGATGGCAATGAAGGGGTACCCCGCATTCCCCAAACTCCAGTATTACTGAAATCTCACCATCAGATTTTTTATCTGGTACACTCGTTTGGGGGTCTTACCCTTATGCAGAGAAGCAGTCGGTGTATTCTACAGCTCCAGCCGATTGGGCAAGTGTTGGGTGGGCGTATCTATACGGAAGTGTGAGGGTATAGATAACATATGAATATGTGTGGTAATAGCAAAAGAATTGAGAGTCAGAGATGGCCGTGTTAAAAAACAGAAACGTATCAGTATCAAATCGACAACAGGTTCTGATTGGCTTGAATAGACTAAAACGGGAAATTCGTTAAGAGTGGACGCGAGATTGGAGACAGGAAAAAAGTCAGTTGGCTGCCCGACGCGACGAGACGAGACTTGGCTATGGGATACAACGATGGAAAGAGCAGTTGGAGCCCGGACATTCAGTAGTGAGGACAGACCCTGCTATGAAGTACGTGTTTGAACAACAAGAGAAGACGTGAAAGAGGATTTAAGATCTGTGTCTGCCGTCGTTCTCTCCATCACGATTTATTGTTTCTCTCCGACGACAACTTAAAAAGTGTAGTAGCGAATGAACATTTGTATTAGCAAACCAAGACAAGGTTTTGTGAGTTCGTCACTTTCACGGAGAGGTTACAACTGTACATTTGGTATGTAACGGTACAAGGGCTGGCAGATTGTAATAGCTGATAAAGTAGCGAGAGAAGGGTTTAACGATGGCGAAGAAAGATACGCAAAATCTAATTTGCATTAATTCCATGATAAAATGATATGACATTACCAGAGACAAAATAGTGTGAATAGTGGAAAAGACTGTTGTCTAGAGCGGGCGTAAAACGCAATAGGAAACTGATTCTTGTGTCAATCCAACAGAGACCACTATTGTTGGTTTCAGGGCGTATTGAGTCGAGCGCTTTCTCCCTCTCTCGGTAGCTGTTCCTTCCCTCTCGCTTTCTCCCTAGTTCTCCCTCCTACTTTCCGTCCTTCCTTCCTTCCTTCGTTCTCTCTCTCCTTCTGGTTCTCGCCTGGCTTCCTTCCTTCGTTGAGTTGTAACGCGTTCGTCGGGCAAATGTACTTAGAACACTCCTCCCTTTCAGCCGTTACCGTGCGTATTTGTATCTTCGTAAGCTCTCGCACTAATTTGCATACGTGTACAGTACCTCTCGCTGGTTCGAGATCTCCCCTCGTCAAATATGCTCGCGGCAGCCATATCGGTTTCCTTTTGACAAGCCAGACACGTTCGTGCGCGCTTCGAATGCCCAGGTACGTTACCTTCACAAAGACTAAACTCAGAATACTGCAGAGCGCCAGAATCAGCAGCAGCCGCTATTTGTGACAAAACCTTTGGAGGCAATAGAAATTGTTGGATGCCGAGGGTCTTATGAAATTTCTTTAGCTCGTACTCTGTCTCGGTTGAATTTATTATTTTTCATAAAAGGTCATGAATGATGAGATAAATAATTTAACAATTCAAATAAAAATTATTTCAATCAAATGGTAAATACTTTCTCAAAGTTTTTCAATTGTGTATTAAAAGTTACACTCGTAGATTATTAGATAAAACTTTTGGGATTAAAATGATGTGTTTAACTTAATATTTAAGTAAAAAGTGAGTAAAGTTGGTGACGGTTGTCGAGAGCGACCAGAAGGCTCCCTTTTCAATAGCTACTACACCAAGGTGTTGGGGAGGGCGCTACTCATTTCCCTGGATTGCTCCACTTTACTCTTGATCCGTACCTTATAATGCTGAGTGTTAAGCAAGGAGACATCAAGTACCGTTTTTAAAGTCTTTGGTATGACGTGATGTGGGATTGAACCCCGGTCTTCCGGACCATTAGCGAACATCTACCCACTGAGCTAATGAACCGGTCAAACTTAATATTCAATTACTGTTAATTTTATCTAATTTAATCAATAATTAGCTAAAATCAACATTGAGCTGAGATATACAATTTGCTTATAGTTAGTATTTTTGTGAATAGAAAATAAATCGTGTATTTGACAGAAAATTCCGTTTAAGACTCAATGAATTTTTCGTCAGTTGGACTGTATTTAAAATAGTAAGTTGAAATAAGATTCTATGTTAAAATTTCTTATCTATATGTTAAATGGCTAAAAAGAATATTTTTCTTCAAAGATTGTGTTATTTGCTTAACTCCGACTCAAAAACCTTTTGAGAACCCAACAAACCCCTTATCACTCCATCAATAAACTGAAGAATACTTCTACAAGCATTGAAATTGTTCTACAATTATGGTTTTGGCATTAAATAACCCATGAAGGTTGATATGACATTAAACAAAGAAAAGTATGGACTCCTCTCAGCTATGGGTTGAGTAGGATCACTGCTGTTCTTCAACAGGGTGGAACAATAAAATTGTCGTCCTAAAGAAAACAACACAACAGCTTTATTTTAAAACTTTTATTGAAAAATCAATTCAGGTAACTTGATTATGTAGTAGAGCCGACATCTATTCAATGTAGCTTCCTTCAGCCTCAATCACCACCTCGATGCGGATCCGTAACTGGGAGCATGCCTTTTCAACAAGCGCCGGCGGAAGCTCGGCGGATGGCGGCAATCAGGCTGGCTTTGGTTTTATGGAAGGTCATGTTGGTGATGTTCTCGACGTATGACCAAACGATGTAGACCAGTGGGTTCAGGTCAGGGGAAGAGGGGCCAGTGAGAGAAGGGTACAAAGTCGTAGCACTCCTTCTGAAGCCAAGCCTGTGTCTCTTTGGACTTGTGGGCCGGCGCCGAGTCCTACTGCCACACACAGGGTCTGCCACCGGCCACCTGATTGCACCAGGGGATCACCACACTCTTCAACACATCCAGGTACACTTTGGTGTTGACTTTCAAGCCGACTTCGAAGATGTGAGGTAGCATGATGTGCATTTTGAGGGTGCTGGCAATGGTCCTGTTGTCATAACTTGGATCGGTAGAGAGCACGTGTTGTACAATGGCGCATCTCCGATCTCGCTCATTGAACATTGTGTCACTTTCAGACATGATAGAAAGCTCCTATCTCTCTTGGGATTTGTATACAACTGGCCAACTTGTAGATGGTCTGCAAGAAAAAAAGAAAACCGGTTTTCATTAAACGGAAATGGAATCATTCATTTGGCATTAAATAACCCGGATAGGTTTATATGCTAATCAACAAAGTAACCGAAGAAAACCAGCCCAAAAAACTTTGGGAAGGAAAAATCATTCTTTATTTCTATCTTAATTTTTTTGCATTAATGACTATGCTATTCAATCATAGATATATATATGTTCTATCACCGATATTGAGCACACTTTATTCATCAATATATCAAACTCTATTATGATTATAGATGTGATCATCTGACCGACATTTGCTCTATAGCCGATATTGAGCACATTTTATTCATAAATATATTAAACTCGATTTTCGATATGTCCGTGATGATCAGACCAACATACGCCCCATCACCGATATTGAGCAACAACAAAATCAAAACAGGCCTTATAATAGGCTTTTACCAAAGACCATTCAGAATATGTAGCCCACAATACAATAATGAAGAATTTGAATACATCGAACATTCCCTCAAAAGCCTAAAATACCCAATTTTTTTCTTATTAAATGCTAGAAAAAAGCTATTAAGATACACTCATCAAATAAACCAAAGAAAACCAACCCTATCATCCCCATAGACCGATCTCTCTACCCACTAACACACATAACAAAACACTCTACGACAAACTCGCTAAGTTAGGAATACCATCTATATTTTTCTTTTTTAAGTAGAGGAATTATATTGTAAATTAAATTACCATAACCAGAGAATAGAGCAAACACATAGGCAGGACAAATGGAAACACTGGAAAGCTGTTTCGACCTTATTAGGTCTTATCAGCAGTGCATACCGTGATCTCCACAACTGGAGATCAAACCAGCGACCAAAGATAGCAGAGCCGAAATTCTACAACAGTGCCACAGTCCATATCGTATACAAGTGACGCCAAATTATCTAGTCAGTTAATTGTGCACCCAATTGACCTGAATGTGTCTAACAAGTTACATCCGTACACTTTGCAGAGGATACGGTTACCTTCAGGGTCACGTCTTCCCAAGAGGATTAGAAATACGCATCGAGTAATTATTATGACCTCAAGGGCAAGAATATTGATCTGTATTTTT
>OY757940.1:36294686-36364686 GCA_963585895.1 Sepioteuthis lessoniana | reverse complement strand
GACAGGAATCTGAATTATTTTTTTCTAGTTTCACAAGAAGTGATAGTGTGTTGCCACGTCAAAACTGTTCAGCGATTCCTCATCTTTGTCGGTGAAATGTAGGGCTTTTTCAACGAACCTTGTATTAAGATAAGTAGTAATTTACTAAGCTTTTTGCTTAGATGTGGCATAAGACTGTATGGATTGGGCATCCAATGAGACTCGAACTCACTCGTGAAGGTTTGCTAGTCTAGCTTGTTAACCATTACACAACCTGAGGCACCCACAGTAATTTATTAAGCTTTTTGCTTAGATGTAGTACAAGGCTGTACGAATGGGGCACCCGATGAGACTCGAACTCACTCGTGAAGGTTTGCTAGTCTAGCTTGTTAACCAATACACCACCCAAGGCACCCATAGTAATTTACTAAGCTTTTTGCTTAGATGTGGCACAAGGATATATGAATGGGGCACCCGATGAGACTCGAACTCACTTGTGAAGGTTTGCTAGTCTACCTTGTTAACCAATACACCACCCAAGGCACCCATAGTAATTTACTAAGCTTTTTGCTTAGATGTGGCACAAGGATATATGAATGGGGCACCCGATGAGCCTCGACCTCACTCCATTACACCACCTGAGGCACCCATAGTAATTTTCTTAGCTTTTTGCTTAGATGTGGCACAAGGCTGTATGAATGGGGCACCCGATGAGATTCGAACTCACTCGTAAAGTTTTGCTAGTCTAGCTTGCTAGCCATTTCACTACCCAAGGAACCCACAGTAATTTACAAAGCTTTTTGTTTAGATGTAGCACAAGGCTGTACGAATGGGGCACCCGATGAGATTCGAACTCACTCGTAAAGGTTTGCTAATCTAGCTTGTTAACCATTACATCGCCCAAGGCTATATAGATATGTAGAATGAAATTAAGCTTGGGTTCCATGTTTGAAGAGTAGAACTGATCACGGTGAAACCTTATGTTTTTAAAGTCATAAAGAAATCCCTATATTAAGTATTTCCTCGTTTGATAAATACTCTTCAAATTTTACTGATCTGTTAAATTTTTTTTTCAATGAAAGTTAAGTTTATTTATCAATCGATAAGATGGCTTATCTTCACTTAAGCTTTGAAAGTTCCATTTCTATTTGTGTTCTTTGTTTAATGGCATATCAATCTTTTTAGGTTATTTAATGCCAAAGCCATTCTCCTAGAAGAACCGTAGTGGTACTATTTAACCCATAGCTGGGAGGATAAGGAGGTACATACCTTTCCCAAGGGTATTTGCCCGAAAGTGAACGTAATAGCGCAACAGGAGTACGAACTCGTTTACTACGATTCCGCAGTCCATCGCTTTAACCATTACACCACGAAGACACCCCCTATCTATCACAGTCTGTTCATATCTATGTTTCTATCTGTCTCTGTCTGTTCATATCTATCTGTCTATCTTTCTATTTATCTTTGATTTTATTAATTAACTTTTTATATTTTGGATTTCTTTTTATATTTTGGATTTCCTTTGCTCCCGCAAACATTCCAGTAAAATGTAAAGTTGGCGACCATAGTCGAAAGTGACCCGAAGGCTCCATTTTCGATTGCTACTACACCAATGTGTAGGGGAGGACGCTACTCCTTTCCCTGGAGTGCTCCACTTTACCCTTGATCCGTACCTTATAACGCTGAGAGTTCAGCAAGGAAGCATCAAGTACCATTTTTTGAGTCTTTGGTATGACTCGACCTGGGACTGAACCCAGGTCTCCCGAGTCATTGGCGAACACTCTAACCATCATGCCAATGTCAGGGATAGTACGCAAGTTAAAATAGAGCCATGGTAATCTTTCATTTACTTTTTTTTTCTCTCAGTAAAAGACGCCATTCTCAGTGGCATAAAGGTCCTGATTGAATTATTTGATACTGATAATTGTCGAGCGCCCCACATACGAGCATGTATGGCACATAGCAATTTTTATCATAGGAACCCGTGATCAGGACCGCAGCCCAAACATGCCTGGTCATTCCAAAAATGCCTTGAGCCCCGTCGGCAGTCCCCTAAAAACCTAGCCCCCACCCCGGTAGAGAGGACGGCTCTCTGAGGTTAAAGGACGCTGGTCTAAGTGCGGATAACATGAATGCTGGCTTCTCAGAATCCATGTTAGATGACTTCGACCGACAGCCACTGGAACCAAGACACACCCGACCCGATCCGCGTATCAGGCAACACGGCCCACCGTAGTGTGTCCAAGCCCAGTGGGTGAGGACAGCAAGTCAAGAAGACAATACAGACCCTGATGCTGACCTATGAGATTCTTCTGTCCCGCATATTTTGAAGCACGCACTTGGCCGCAGCATATCATCTACTGGAAGTGATGTCAGCATATACATAGTGAAAGCATGAAACGCAATTGACGGGTGATTAATCAAATATAAACACGGCCACACGAGTTCAAATCCTGGATCAGGCTAATTGCATTTTACATAGAACTAACACTCTTGGGAAAGGTATGGATCCAATTATTCTCCCTCCAGCTATGGGTAAATAGTAGGACAGACTGAGTTCTTCAGCCTTGGTGAGGCAACTAGTCTAGGAGAAGGAAAACTCTGAATTCACACATGTTAAACTCCGCTTAAAAAATTGACCTTGTGTCATATCCTGCCCGAGCGGAGGGGTTGGGTAAATATGGATTAATCGTATGCAAACCTGATATCTCCGATAAAATAAAACGGGAATTCTTCCAAGCTTTAGCTGTGTCATTACTACTATATGGATGCACCACTCGGAGGATAACAAAAACTCATTGAGAGAAAGCTAGATGAGAACTGCAAAAGAATGCTGTGTGTTGTTTTGAACAAATCCTGGCAATAACACCCAACAAAACAGCAACTGTACGGCCACTTACCTCCCTTCTCAGAAACCATCCAAGACGGACAAGACATGTGAGACACTGCTGAAAAAGTTCAGTTTTATCAGATTTTATGGCACATCAACCATTGAAGGTTATTCAATGCCAAATACATTTTTATACATATAAATACTTATTTTTCAAACAATTCAGTTGAGCATACAAAACAGTTCCATTTCAAACAATTCAAGTAACATAAGTACACAGTTTCAGTGTAAAAAACAGTTCTATTTCAAACAATTCAGTCCAGCATAAATACACAGTTTAGTTCTATTTGCCCTATTGATAGGACCCTATCAGGTGCTACCATTCTGGGCCAGAGTGGATCTGGCAGCGATGTCAATGAGGGGGTACTCCGCATTCCCCAAAGCTCCAGCATTATTGGAAACTCACCATCAAATTGTTCAGGGCAATATCTAGGACACTTGTTGGGTGGGGGGTACTCCTCTGCAGAGAAGCAGTTGGTGTATTCTACAGCCCCAGTCGACAGCGCAAGCTGAAGAAGTAAAGATAAACTCAAAAGCGACGTTCTCTTATGGACTACTTCGCAAGGACACACCAATGTTGGCCGACCAGCAAAGATTTACATACATCGACTCAGTGTAGATAATAGATGCAACCAAGAGATGTGCTTTATTTGTAAATCAATCATAATGATATTTTAGTGCATTATTTTTTTTTAAATTGCACCTATTGGTCTACAATCATTTGTTTGCACACAGTTACATGATATCAAGTATTTCTATTCGGTACGAACAATTTTGCAGAGTCTCCGTGGCGTAGTGGCTAACGTTCTGGACTGCCATATCGTAAAATGTGAGTTCGAACCTCAGTTGCAGTAATACGTTCACTTTCGGACTGCTACCCTTGAGAAAGGTTTGATCTCTTTTTTTCCCTCAGCTATGGGTGAGATATGCGCCACTACTATCCTTCTACAGAAATAAATTTGGCTTAAATAACCCAAGAAGGTTGATATGCCATTAAGTAAGAATAATAATTTATACACACTTTTATGGTTTCACGTAACAATTTCTATGTACATATAACAAATATTTTTCCACGGTTCTGTGGATTCAGACAGTCCTATCCAATGGAATAAATTTTTCAAACAGACCTGTTTGATTCATAGACGGGACGCTGGTAGGTGCTACAAATCTAGATCAGGGTGGGCTTGGGTGTAATGACAACAATTAGTGTCTCTACACTCCACAGTGATTCAGAATTGCTGACTCACACCTGAAAGCAGTTAAATCTTTATACCTAGGGCATCCTGGGTACGATTAGAAGCTGAATTGAGAGTTAGACCCTCAATTGGGCTATCAAGTGGGATTTCGGAAATGATATTAACCTTTCTGATCCCTTAACCGACTTTAGGTTAAATTGTACCACTACTGTCCTTTAATAAGGTTGGCTTTGGAATTAAATAACCCATGAAGATTGATATGTCATTAAACAAAGCAAGCAACCAAAACCAAACCAAAATACAATATTCTTTCGGTGTGATGTCTTTCCCCCTGCTGACGATGTCGTTGTATTCCCAGCCAGTCAACCGGAGCAATATACTAAATATTGCTGTGTAAACACTGAAGAAGGTTTCTACGTATTTCCAAAAGATGGGTGAATAAGAAATACAATCTCTCTCTCTCTCTCTCTATATATATATATATATATATATATATATATATATATATATTTGAAGGTCATTATGATCTGAAATGCATTAATAATGGAAACACTGAATTGAAGTTTTTCGTCACATATATATATATATATATTGTCATCCACAGACAGGCTGTTTCGTTGTATCACAACTCTTCAGTGTGGCTAAACACGTATGACGCTTCAAGCTGGAATCGAAACCTGCCCAACTTTACGTTAGACTTAGTATCATATATATATATATATAGTGCAATTAGAAGGAAACCCAAACATGGTTAAATTGTCACTAAAAATTTATTTCGCCGGAGAATATCATTATACCCACTGTCTTTAGACGCTGACTATATATATATATATATACCGCGTAAATCCAAATGGTAACTCGAGTTCAAATCCTATTCGAGGCTGTTAGCTTTTCTCATTCTGCAAATACATTTTGGAAGGTATGAGTTTAACAATTCTTCCTCCAGTTATGGGTTAATAGTAGGGCAGACTGGGTTCTGTAACCTTTGTATGGCAACCGGTCTAGGAGATGGAAAACTGTCGAATTCTGCAAGTGCAGAGTTGGGTAAATACATATTTATTTTCATTAAAACTTTATATGTATATACATATATATATATATATGCGTGTGTGTGTTTGTGTGTGTGTGTGTGTGTGCATATGTAATATATGTAATATATATATATATATATATATTCCTGAGCAATGCTAGGTATCCTTGCAAAAGTTGAATAAGCAAGCACTCGTGATTGTGTGACTATAATTGCTTCAGAGATTTCTCTATGATATTGTACGAAAATAGAAAGAAAAAAAATGGCCAAATCGATTTGTAAAATACAAAATTCTGAGGGAAAATGACAACCGGAGGCAAAAAGTTTTGATGAATAAGCCGGTCGCTAAAAATACTCAACACACAATCTACCAACAGATGGCGGTGTCAGAAATAAGACAAACTCTGTGGCAGCAACAGCAGCAGCAGCATTAAGTAAGTCTTCCTAATTCTTAATCAATTCCGTAATGCGTAAATTGTACCGAACTGAAGTTTAAAGTCAGCATTTAATTCTTCTGCTAAAATCTATTGATACTTGCAGGAGTAGCTTAGAGTTAGGGAAACGGACCTCAGCTTGAAAAAAAAATTTTTTTTTTTATCTGTTGGAGCAAATTCAAAAGAAAATCAAGATTTCTAAGATTGGTTTGTTTGGTTGATTGATTGGGTTTTATGGCATATCAACCTTTGTAGGTTATTTAACGCCAAATCCTCTTTATACATATACATCAAATATATATGATTTAGGTTGGTTGGGTTTTATGGCATATCAACCTTTCTAGGTTATTTAACGCCAAATCCATTTTTATGCAAATAATCAGTTTTATTTCAAACAATTCATTTTAGCATGAGTACACAGTTTAATTGTCAAAAACGCTTCTATTTCAAGCTTTTCAGTTTATTCAAACAGTTCTAATTTAGCTAATTCAGTTTAGTATAAGTATAGGTTTTGTTTGAACAGTTAAATATCAAAACAGTTTTATATTAACAAGTATAGTTTCAATGTCAAAAACAGTTCCATTTCAAACAATTCAGTTTAGCTTAAGTACGCAGTTTAAATTTAAGTACACAGTTTGTCAAAAATATTTCTATTTCAAGCAATTCAGTTTATTCTAACTGTTCTAATTCAAAGAATTCAGTTTAGCATTAGTATGCAGTTTAGTTCTATTTAACCCATAGATAGGACCCTATCGGGTGCTACTATTCCAGACCAGAGTGGATGTGGGAGCAATGACAATGAAGGGGTGCACTGCATTCCCCAAAGCTCCAGCATCACTGGAACGTCAGAATCAGATTGTTTAGTGAACATATCCAGGACACTCGTTTGGGAGTGGGTCTTACCCCTCTGCAGAGGTGCAGTCGGTGTATTCTACAGCCCTAGCCGACTGGGCAATTCTAAGTTTGACCATCCACTTTATGAAAAATGAAATTGGCGCAGCTCTATTTTCTTTTACATTCAGCTTAATGTCATCTTCACAAAACCAAAAACCAAATATATTTACCGACAGAAGAATAAACAATGAATAACATATTTTTTTCAAAATATGAGGTATGTTGAAAAAAGTATAAAGACTGAAGCCGTATTTACCAAAACAGAAAAGAACCATGAATGAAATGTTCTTTTTTTAAATTCAAATACGAGGTATGTTGAAAAAAGAATCGAGACTGAAGCCATATTTACCGAGACAGAGATGAACAATGAATGAAACGTCCATTTTCTTCAAAATGAATTTAAAAAGTATCGAAACTAGAGCTGTATTTACCAAAACAGATATAAATAATGAATGAAACGTTAATTTTCTTCAACATACGAGGTGTGTTTACAGAGACTGAAGCTGCATTGCGGAAGTTGGGAATGATTACTGAATAAAACGTCAAATAGACAATATACATAGTCCAATAGAGGCGCTTGTAGTGTAATGATTATCGTTGTTGGAATGGACACGGTGCCCTGAGTTCAAATTCTGATAGAGACTTTGCATCCGATATATCGCTTATATACTTGCGAAAGGTGGGAATGATTCTCCTTCCAGCTATGGATAAATGTTAGAGCAGACTGAACTCTTATTCCCGGTGTGGCAACCAGTCTAGGAGAAAAAAATCTGAACTCGAACCTGTTGAAGTCGGTTTAAAAAATTTAAACTTGTTTCACAAGCTCATCATGCAGCAGGGTTTTTTATGCATATTTTTTCCAATGTCCTTCAGAAAGGTTAATTAATTCTTTCTCATTTAGAGGTAAGTAATGGGGCAGATGTTTTGCCTAAGATAGGCAACGTGTCTAAGAGAAGGCAAATCCTGAATTCGAACCAACCTTATTCCGCATAAAACATGTCCTGGTGTCACTTCCATCTCGTGGCGGAGGGGTGGGGCTTGAAGATGCTTATATCGTAACGGTTATCGCTGCAAGAAATGTTTGTGTTACATTTCGCGTTCATGCTCTTTTGAAAGTCATAAACCAATCTCTTCTCCCTAAACTATGATAGCCATGTCGGCTGCAGCTGTAGAATACACCGACTGTATCTCTGCGGAGGGGTAAAACTCCCCCACCAACGAGTGTACTGATATGGCATTAAGCGATTTGATTATGAAGCTCTGGAGCTTTGGAGAAAGCGGAGTACCCCTTCATTGTCATCACTCCCAGGTCTACTCTGGCTCGAAGAGGTGGCGCCTGATAGTGTCCTATCTATAAATTAAATAGAAATGTTTGACATTTAAATTGAGAGCAAACAAATTACTTATGCTAAACTGAATTGCTTGAAATAGAATTGTTTGATGTAACTGTGTATAAACAAACGATATTTAGGTTTGGTTTGGTTTCTTTGTTTAACGGCATATCAACTCTTTTTAGGTTATTCAAAGTCAAATCCATTCTCCTAGAAGAACAGTAGTGGTACTATTTAACCCATAGCTGGGAGGATAAGGGGTTTCATACCTTTCCCAAGAGTATTTGCCCGAAAGTGAACGTAATAGCGCGACTGGAGTACGAACTCGCGTACTACGATTCCGCAGTCCATCGCTTTAACCATTACACCACGAGGACACCCCCCAAACGATGTTTAATTGAATTGGTAATCATAGATGGCAATACGTGGAACTATTTAACTGAGTGCAAACGAAAGAGAATTAAATCATATATGTATGTCCATTAAAATGTGTGTAAACAAATGACTGATCTTGAATTGTTATTGCTGAGGAGATGCTCGTGGTGTAATGGTTATCGTCGTAAGAAATGGACACGGCGACACGAGTTCAAATCCTGGACGTGACTGATTGCATTTCATATAGCACTAATACCCTTGGGAAAGGTGTGAATCCAATTATTCTCCAGCTATGGGTAAATAGTAGGACAGACTAAGTTCTTCAGCTTGGGTTGAGGCAACTAGTCTAGGAGAAGGAAAACTCTGAATTCAAACCTGTTAAACTCCGCTTAAAAATTGACTTTGTGTCATATCCTGCCCGAGCGGAGGCGTTGGGTAAATATGTAAAATTTTTATTGCTGCATAGGAATACTAGAAACCAATTAACTGAGTGCAAACAGATGATTAATATTAAATAGAATTGTTTGTGTTGGATAAAAATACTTTAAACAATTTAACTGTGTACAAAAGAATGAGCTCCGGCTCGTTTAAAAATGTATCTACAAAATGTGTTAAGAAATCATACATTTAATATGTATGTATTAAAAGGATTTGGCATGAAATAACCTACAAAGGTTGATATGTCATAATACTCAACCCAACAACAGCCAAGCTATGAGTGAATAGACTGGGCTCTTTAACCTTGGTAAGGTAATTTATGAAGGAGAAGGAAAATCTTGAATTCAAATTTCAATTGACATTGTATCACAACCTGCCCCTAAAGGGTTTTTTGAATGTGTCTGCTTCCAATATTCACAAGTACTCGTAATTCAACTTCGCATTAAAACTGGCGAGATGGCTCATGAGAAGATATGGATATGGTTACGAATCGGAAATCTAATTACGAGAGAGGGAGAGAAACTGAATCTCTTTTAATAGCACTATAAAACAACGCCCTAAGGACCAATTATATCAAAGTGGTAATCGATAATACCCAACAGAATAGCAAGTGAAGATAATATGGAAAAAGGAACAAAACAGTAGTGAATACAGTAAAGTAGCCCAAAAGGAGAACAAGACTAGCTATGACTGGGTTGGAAAAGTCATCTACTGGGAATTGTGCAAGTATTTCAAATTTTACCATACTACCAAATGGTCAATGCACAAAACAGAATCTCTCCGAGTGAATGAGACGCAAAAAGATTATGAGATAAAAAAAAAAGATTACCGAATCCCGGTCAGAAAACCAGATCTAGTGCTAATTTTTTTTAAAGAGAGAACTTGTTGTCTCATGGATTTTGCGGTTTCGGTGGACCACCGAGTAAAAATTTTAAAAAGTGGAAAAGATAGACAAATACAAAGACTTTGACCAAGAACTAAAATAGCCATGAAACATGAGGGTGACGGTGATGCCAATTGTAGTGGGTGCACTTGGAACGGTTGCAAAGAGGTTGAAGAAGGGACTGGAGCAAATTGAAATCAGTGGGAGAATTGAGATCATCCAGACTACAGCATTGCTGAGATCGGCCAGAATACTGAGCAGAGTTCTAAAGACTTGCTGTTATTCAGTCTCCACTGTAAGATCACCAGCCAAAGCTGATGTAAAGAACTTGCTAGAAATTTATATTTTTATTATTATAATTATTATTATTATTATGAGAGTTTTTACCTCCAGCGTTAGCTGAAGATTTTTTCCAGGAATTTGAGTGACAGCAAGTCCCTTCAAATCTCCAGGACCCTTCCCAATATTCTGGCCAATATTAATAATGCTATTGTCTGGATCATCTCCACTTGTCCTCTTATTTCCATGTCTTCCACTCCCTTAACCAATTCATTGGAGATTGTTCCAAGTTCACCAATTACAATTGGTATCGCCGTCACTTTCATATTCTATGGTTTTTTTTTCAGAATTTTACTCTGTGGTCTGACGGGTCGGCAAAGTCCACTATTCGGCAGGTTCTTTTTTTTTTTTTGTTGTTGTTGATTATCACTTGGTCTGGTCGTCTGGCCGAGACATTTGGTGATCCGTTTGATTTAAAAAAAAACCCAGTGAAGTTTGTGTGTCTCATTCTCTTGGACAGGTTCCGGATTGTACATATACCATTTGTTTTTATGGTCAAATTTAAATTTCTTGCGCAATTCCCAGTGGATCACCTTCCCCACCCAGTTGTGCCTAGTATTATACTTTCTTTGCGCTAATTTACTGCATTCGCTTATTATGTGATTGATCGTTTCGTTTCTATCACTACATAACCTACATTTCCTATTTTGTTGCGTCTTATCAATTCTTGCTTTGACATAGTTAATCCTTATGGCACTGTTTTGTGTTGCAATTAGAAGACATTCTGTTTCTCTCTTGACGTTTCCTTTTCTTAGCCATGTCAAAGTCTTATAATTCTTCTTCTTCTTCTTCTTCTTCTTCTTATTATTATTATTATTATTATTATTATTATTATTATCATATTACACTTGGCGAGATTTTTTACACTAATGTTAGCTGATGGTCTTTCAATGGAGTCTGAGGGCCAGCCAGATATTTTCTCAGTATCCTGGTCGAGCTTAGTAATCTAGTAGTTTGGATGGTCTCGGCTTGTCCTCCGATTTCCAACTCTTTCACTCCTCTTTGGGGATCGTTCCAAGTGCACCAATGAGAATTGATATCACTGGGAATTGATATCACTGTCACCGTCATGTTCTATAACTTTTATGGTTCTCTGGCAAGATCCAAGTACTTTTCTCTCTATTCATTTTCTTTGAGTTTCACTTTGCGATCCACCGGGACGGCAAAGTCCAAAATTCGGCAGATTCTTTTTTTTTTTTTCGTTATCACTAGATCTATGTTTTCTGGACGGGATTTAGTAATCTGTTTTTGTGAGTCTCATTCTCCAGTGGTGGCTCTGATTTGAACATATACCATTTGGTTGTATGGTCAAATTTAGATTTCTTGCTCAATTACCAGAAGATTACCTTCCACAACCAGTCGTGTCTAGTCTTGTATTTCCTCCATGTTATATTTTCGTACCAGTTTTAGCTGACTGCTTTTCACTGAAGTCTCTGGTCTCCAGGACTCTACTCGATATTCTCTCTTATATTAGCAGTACTGTTGTCTTAATGGTCTCACTTCTTCCTCCGATCTCCTGTTCTCTCGGTCCTTAAGAGACCAGTCCAAGAGCACCATCAGCAATTGTTTGCCTTTTTAGCTCTCCGGCAAGTTTTCTTCTTCTTCTTCTTCTTCTTCTTCTTCTTATTATTATTATTATTATTATTATTATTATTATTATTATTTACCCAGTAGAGGTTTTCACTGGAGTTTGAGTGACAGCAAGTCTCCTCAAGTGTCCAAGACTCTTCTCAATATTCTGGTCGTTCCCAATACTGCTGTAGTTTGGATGGTCTCCACTTCATCCGCAAACATCCAAGTCCTCCAGTCCCTTTAGTAAACCTTTAGTTACTGTACCAAAAGCACCAATCACAATTCGTATAATTGTCACATTCATGTTCCATATTTTTTCAATTCCTTAGCAAGGTCGAGGTATTTATTCTTCTTTTCACATTCTTTCATTTTTTCTGTGGTTATTATTATCATTATTATTATACGCACTACAGTTTTTAACAACAGCGTTAGCTGGTAGCCATTCACTGGAGTCTGAGTGACAGTAATTCTCCTCGGTTCCCCAGGACTCTTCTCAGTATTCTGACCGATCTCAACATTACTTTAGTCAATAGTGTTAATTCTTCCTTGGATTTCCAACTGTTCGACTTCCGTTTCCAATCGCTCGAGGACCGTTCCAAGAGCACAAATCAAAATTGTTATCACCGTTACGCGCACGTTCTACCGTGTGTTTTAGTTTTCTGACAATGTCCAAATATTTGTTTATCTTTTACCGTTCTTTTATTTTCATTCTGTGGTCATCTGCAACGACAAAATACAAAAAACAATATTATTATTATTGTTATAATAATTATTATTATGATTATAATTAGTAGTAGAAGTAGTAGTAGCAGTAGCAGTTGTTAGGAGGTGCCCGTAGTGTAATGGTTATCGTCGTAGGAAATGGACATGGCGACACGAGTTCAAATCCTGGACGAAACTGATTGCATTTCACATAGAACTAATACCCTTGGGAAAGGTATTAATCCAATTATTCTCCCTCCAGCTATGGGTAAATAGTAGGGCAGACTAGGTTCTTCAGCCTTGGTGAGGCAACTAGTTTAGAAGAAGGAAAACTCTGAGTTCAAACCTGTTAAACTCCGCTTAAAAATTGACCTTGTGTCCTATCCTGCCCGAGCGGAGGGGTTGGGTAAATAGGAGTAGTAGTTGTATGATTAAGACTTGATGCATATTATAAAATAGTTTTGTAATATCCAGTTTTAGATATCTGTGCACGAAATAAGTTTTGGAGGAAAGGTCTATATATATATATATATATATATATGTAAAGTAAGTCAAGTTGGCGACCTTAGTCAAGGGTGACCCTAAGGCTCCCTTTTCAATAGTTACTACACCGAGGTGTAGGGGAGAGCGCTACTCCATAACCCAGGATTGCTCCACTTTACCCTTGATCCTCACCTTATAGTGCTGAGTGCTAAGCAAGGCGGCATCAAGTACCATTTTTAGAGTCTTCTGGAGCATTGGCTTAGTGGGTAGAGTGTTTGCTAATGGTCCGGGAGACCTGGAATCAATCCCAGTTCACGTCATACCAAAGACTTTAAAAATGGTACTTGATACCTCATTGCTTTACCCTCAGCAATAAAAGGTACGTATCAAGGCTAAAGTAGAGCAATCCTGGGAAAGGAGTAACGCCCTCCCCAACACTGAGATGTAGTAGCTATTGAAAAAGCGGCTTATATACATATATATATATATTGTTGATTGTGTACGTGGTCGGATAAAAACTAATGATTTCTTGTCTGGCATAAACTAAGTAGTTTTGAAAACTAGTGCAATACAATCTTCCCTTCTTTATTTCAATTCCTTTTGCCTAATCTGAGGTTATCACATTTTGAAAAAATGATAAAAATATATATTGGCTCTTGCATCGTGGGTTAGTAATTGAACACGTTTAATCATTAATGCTGTAGTGAATACAATCTTCACTAAGTGCCCCATTCAAATAATCTAAAATATCTCACCAATAAATTTAAAACCATCATATCCCGTAGGTCATAAAAGAATCTTAAGTGATTCTGGGATGAAGCGATATCCTCAAAACAAAAATCCATCCAAGCACTTACCAAAATAAACTCCACAATATTATGGAACATTACCCGAACCACCTTTGTATCTTTACATATTGCTTCAAGGATAAGGTGGGGGTTCTCGTGGTGTAATGGTTAAAGCGATGGACTGCGGAATCGTAGTAAGCGAGTTCGTATCCAGTCGTATTATTACGTTCACTTTCGGGCAAATACCCTTGGGAAATGTATGAACCCCCTTATCCTCCCAACTATGGGTTAAGTTGTACCACTACTGTTCTTCTAGGAGAATGGCTTTGGCATTAAATAACCTAAGAAGGTTGATATGTCGTTAAACAAAGAAACCATACCAAACCAATCAAGGATAAAGATAAAATGATGTGTGCAGCCATATTAAATTAAAACAAAAGTTCTTTCGAGAGAAATCTGCATTTTTATAGGTGAAACCCGTGTGAGAGATCTAATGCTTCATATCATCATGGAAGCAACAATAGAACATATTATCATATTCTCACACGCGTTCTCTGTCTGCATCACCATCATCATGTCGTGCCGCTTGCACGGATATCCTTGACCCTCTCTCGCCACTTCTCCCTATCGTTCATCGCCTCCGGCAAGTCTTCAGGGCTACATCCCATATCCTCACATAGCTGCTGTATGTATGTTCGAGCTGGTCGTCCTGCTTTTGTTCGGCCATATGTGGGGGTCCATAGCAGTACATCACTTATTAGCTCGTCTCTGCTTCTCCAGCAGTGTCCTGCCTGTCTGGTTCGTCTAACTTGGATAGTTTTCGTGATGTGGGGGCAGGTGGTAGTATAGTCGGTGCTTTGTGGGGTGTTGCCGCCAGGACTTGTTCAATATTGCTCGCAGCATTCGTGTGCAATTGCCGTCTAGCTTCTTCTCCGTCCGTTTAGTTTGCGTCCAAGTGGTGCATCCATACTGCTTCGTGATTGGTTGGACCTCTTTGGAAATTCTAGTATGCTGAATGCCAAGCCATATTTGAACAACCGGAAACGAAAAATATGACTCAGCAGCTAAGTCACTTTTAAACATGGCTCCCGACACAGACAAAATTCTATACACTGACTTGAAATCTCAAATCAATAAATTTTTGTAGAATACACAAACTACTTTTCTGCTGGGAGTTAAGACGCCCCCTCCTTCCCAATGAGTGTCCTGTATATGACACTAAACAATCTGATGGTGTAGTTCCAGTAATGCTGGAGCTTTGGGGAATGCTGAGTGCCATATCAATGCTATTGTTCTCAGGTCGACTCTGACCCAGCGTGGTACGCCTGATAGAGTCCTATCTATCGATCATACAGAACAAAACAGTGTACTTATGCCAAACTGAATTGTTTGAAATAGAACTGTTCGGACATTTAACTGTGTGTAAACAAAAAATATTCTCATACTTAACTGGATTTTTTGAAACGGAACCGTTCGGTCAAATGGAGCTAAACTGTGTACTTATGCTCAACTGAATTGTTTGAAATAGAACAGTTTATATGTATAAAAATGGATGTGGCATTAAAAACCTACAAAGGTTGATGTGCCTTAAGACCAAATTAAACAAAAACTGTACTTATGCTAAATTGAATTGCTTGAAAAAGAACAGTTTTTGACATTGAAACTGTGTATTTATGCTAAACTGAATTGCTTGAAATCGAACAGTTTATATGTAGAAAATGTATTTGGCATTTAATAACCTAAGATGGTTGATATGCCATAAAACTAAACCAAACCAAATAAAATCTTCCATACAAACTGGCAACAACGATGTTATACACAATAAATATTTCCTGATAAACCAAAATTAGGAGAATAAAAACCAGCTTTCCAAAAGTTTAAAGGGGAACCACTCATTATGCCCCAATTGTGCATTGGTCTCACAATCCAACTCAAACAAGAGAAACAGGAACAGTGTAAAATATGTCAAACACTCAACGTTGTTGGAGATTTAGCTTTCATTAGAAAACGTTTTTTTCATTGCAAACAATATGAAGAACCTATTTGAAAATGTCAACAGGGATGACATTTTCTCTCATTAGAAAATGTTTTTACAATATCTTTTTGGACTGCAAGGAGGATGATGTTGAAAAATATATCTCATGTAGTCATATTCCATCAGAGTATTTTGGTCAGCCAATAACATTTTCAGTCAACCATCATATATATATATATATATGAATATTTTACGGGGGGTACAAACTTTTATTATACTCACAAGGAGACCAATTTTAATAATTTTTTAAAATAAAATTGTTCAACTAACCGGTTTCGGTCCTCACTGACCACAGTTGAATCCAGTACATCGATTTAGAAAGGACAAGGGGCAGGAACTGTGTAATGTAGAGGAGGAAAAAATATGCAAGCTGACTAAAAAAGGAGGGGTAAATTAGATTGTAAACAAATTCAAGCCCAATAAACATTCCCTCAGTTTAAAGAGGAACGGTTTGTGAGTGAGAATATGAATGGTCTCAAGCACTTTCAGATGATAGTGCGAGTGAGACTTGTTTAAAATAGTGAATAAGTCCGCACTGTTGGATGAGGCACAATTACGGTTACTTATAAAGAAAAAAACAGCTCATTGGTCTAGTGGGTAGAGTGTTCGCTAATGGTCCGGGAGACTTGGGTTCAATCCCAGGTTGCGTCATACCAAAAACTAAAAATGGTACTTGTTTAACACTCAGCAATAAAAGTACGTATCGAGGGTAAAGTGGAGCAATCCAGGAAAGTAGTAGTGCCCTCCCCTACACCTCGTTGTAGTAGCTATTGAAAAGGGAGCCTTCTGGTCGCCCTCGACTATGGTCGCCAACTTTACTTTACTTATAAGATGTTCTATCTGATTACTATCTAATTTTTCCCTCCATTTCTTGTCAACTTGCATATTTTTTCCTTCACTGCATTACACGGTCCCTATCCCTTGTTCTTTCTTAATCGTTGTCCTCGATTCAACTGTGATCAGTGAGGACCGAAACCGGTTTGCTGTATAATTTTATTTCTTAAAAATGATCAAAATTGGTCTCCTTGATATATATATCTATGTAACATACCCATGATACACGGATATGTGAAATAGACATAGAGAATCTAAAAACACGACATTCACAAAATTGGTTCAGGTACGAAACTTTTTTCCCCTTTTTGAGTTAAAAGGTTTTTCGACATGAGGAGAGAGTGACACAATCTTTCTATGCTGACTGCTTTTACATCGTCAGCTCTCAATCCAACCAACGTGCGGCGCCCGTAGCGCAAAAAGTCGTCTGGCCTCGCCCAGCTCTGAAAGTCAACCTTCTTCTTCCGAGGCGGGAACTCAACTAACTGCTTTTTCTCAAATCTCAGCCCACGCTTCTGGTGCGTGACGTCACCCAAATACCCTGGACACAATTCGTATCTGGGATTTTTATTTTGACATCTCTGAATGACACATCCTCTCCGTGCGTGCGTGAACACCTGCGTTAATGTTGCACCTAAGTAACCCATGCACTGAGCGAAAGGTTCTCAGCCTAATTAAATCGAAAGGCAAGATATATAAACCGAAATCCCTCCGCCATTATATAACATATATGCATATCTCTATCTATCTAGGGGTGTCCTCGTGGTGTAATGGTTAAAGCGGTGGACTGCGGAATCGTAGTACGCGAGTTCGTACTCCAGTCGCGCTATTACATTCACTTTCGGGAAAATACCCTTGGGAAAGATATAAACCCCCTTATCCTCCCAGCTATGGGTTAAATAGCACCACTACTGTTCTTCTAGGAGAATTGCTTTGGCATTAAATAAAAAGAGTTGATATGCCATTAAACAAAAAGAAACCCAATATAAGAAAATAAATTCTATCTATCTATAAGTATTCACTTTCACATACCCAGAAACAATTCACTCTATCCTGATTGTGCATTGGTCACATACGAATTACGCACCCTTTTATACTCAAACAAGACGAACAATCACAGTGTATAGCATGTCAAGCATCCTACATTCTTTAACATTTTCGCGTAGAATTCAGAGTCTTAACTCTCGTTTGACTACGTTTTTTTTCAACGTAAATGATGTGATGAACCTATTTCAAAATGTCAACATGGATGCATATTTTCCTTTTTTGAGAGAAATGAAATCATACTAAAAATGTTAATATAAAAATGACCAATACCATTTAAAGTAATTATTCAAAAAACTATCCCAGAAGATTTTGACAAATCCTTAAAATGAAATGAAAACTCTTAAGAAACTGCACAAAAAATGTAGATGTAAATTTAATTTCAGATATTTTTTTAATGATTTTAGTCCTCGTTGTTTGCCAAACTAAGCCAAGCTTAGTAGATACCTTTTAACCTCAGCAATCATCAGCGATAACCGATTGGTTTCCACCCAATGAAAACATCGATCGCCGCTACAAAGAAATTGCGAGGAATCGTCGTATAGACATGGCTTTACGTATATGTACGAATATGACTCATAGAAAATGTTACATTTTTTGAAGATGATCGTGTCCTCTGTAAGAATACGGATGTAACTTACAAGACACATCAGCTTAATTGGCCGCTTGTTTATCATGACTAGTTAATTTGCCATCATCTGAGGTCGATGTGGGCCAGTAGCTCAGGGGTAGAGTTTCGACCATGCATTCTGTGGCTACTGGTTCGATTTCTATTGGGGAAAATCACAATATACGCTGCTCATGAGACCTTATAAGGTCGAAACAGCTGTTCACTAGTTCCAAATGTCGCGCACAATGTTTTTTGGATTTTCTGGTTATGGTAATTCAATAAGGAACAAAAAGTCATTTAACAACGGATCTCTGTAAAAATAGAGGTTTGTTTGATTTAGTTTCTTGATTTAAGAGCACATCAGCCTTCGTAGGTTATTCAATTCCGAATTCACCCTCTTAGAAGAACAATATTGGCACTACTTAACCTATCGCAGAGCAGATAAGGGGGGTTCATATGTCGGGATATTGGGTGGTTTTTCTTTTCTGTATTATTCTAAACCTAAAGAAAAAAAGCAAAAACAAAGCAAAAACCCCTACAAACAACCGCCAGACAAGATAAAAAACTCCAAAGTTTTTTTAAAACATTACATGTATCAAACAGTGCGTTTACAGATAGCATTTAAAGGTGAATATTTTTATAGTTTCACCCATTAACAAGCGATCTAACTTTGTAAATTCTATATCATTCATAAAAAGCTTTAACCATTTTTTGAATAACAATTTAATTTCCTTCAAAACCATAGATACCAGATTTAGTTATTTATAATGGCTCATTGTACAACCCAAACGGATATTATTAGGGATTATTTACCGCCAAACTTTACTGCATTTAAACTCTGTAACAAAAGATAAGAATAGTTGCCAATAAAGGTAAGTATACTCCGACGCAATATTCTATATAGTAAATATATTTTTAACCCAAATTTTCTTTTCGAAGTTACAGTGGTGTAATGCTATGGAGTTTGATAATAGATGAAAGCTAATTATATTCATTTTGTTGGTAAAATACATTTTATTAAAAATAGTAGATGAGACCTTATGTATGGGTTGTACTACAGTCAGATGGGTTCTCTAGCCTTCATAGAGCAACCGGCTAAGTTTAAGAAACATCTTACTCGAGCCCTATATTAAAACATCACAAACCTTTGTGACGGAATGTGACCCCTTAGTTCCAATGTCTTACAGACCATAGTGAAGCTTAAAATCTGCCACAAACTCAGAAAAGTTTGATGAATATTATGTAGTAGCGTCCATTATTAGATTTAATTTGGTCGGGTTTTATGGCATATCAAACATTGTAGGTTATTTAACGCCAATTCCTGTTTATACATATACATTGAATATTAGTGGTCTACATTTCTGAGACGAAGCTTGATGATTTTCATCATTAAGGGTTTTCGGACTATTGTCTTCATCTTTATTGTTATTTCCACAACGTTTCGGCCAATATGTCCTCCGGGCTTCTTCAGGTATTTGTCGAACTCGGGAACCTTCACGGAACTTCGAACAACGTTCTTTACTGAATCCACAGTGGTCGTCTGTTCTGATTCCGTTAGTCATAACCGGGTTCAAGTGTTAAGTATTCCTGTATTGTTACTCGCCTGTAGTCAGGATTGAATTTGCAACCTCCAGATCATTGTCTCCTTTGAAGCTTTGGGAACCAACGCCTATAACCGTTACGCCATGTGTAAAGGACAATTTAGAATGAATTTTTGGGACTTAATGTTCTTACTTGACTATAATTTTGGGGACTTAATGTTCTTACTTGACTAGAATTACTACTATTATGTATGATTTTTAATCTGTGCTTTTATTTAGATTTTTTTCTGAATCTGAATATGAGGATAGGAAAAAATCATACATACAGGCTAAACCGAATTGTTTGAACTAATTATTTACATAAAAATGGATTTGGCGTTAAATAACCAACAATGGTTGATATGCCATAAAACTCAACCAACCAACCAACCAACATTATATCTTTGGACACAGGTAAATGGTTCCAGATATTGCTACGCACCTCTAACTGTTCAATTAAACATCAGTTATTTGTTTACACATAGTTAAAAGGTCAATGAGTTTAATTTCTAACAATTCAATTTAACATGTCATTTGTTAGCACACAGTTCAAATGTCAAACAGTTCTATTTGACACATAGATAGGACCCTATCAGCTGCTATCAGTCTGGGTCAGAGTGGACCTGGGAGTAATAAAGGGATACTGTCCGTTCCTCAAAACTTCAGCATTACTGGAGCCTCACCGTTAGATTGTTTAGTATCGTATGTAGGGGTGTCGGTAACTCAATGTAAGGCATTTTCCTATTGGTTGCTCGTTGATCAATTCAATGATAATATATAGAAACAGGGTCCACTGTGGTGTAGGATTGTGTAAAGGTTATTTGGCTAAATAACAATAATTAAAAGTGAGTGATTGTTTTCAGGGCCGCACTAAAATGAATTATGTTTCGTATTCATCGTACTATTTTTGTGCTGACGTGAGAACAAATGGCTGTAGGCTTTGTGGTCAGAGGAGTGTAGGCTGGATAGCTACTTCGGACTTTGATGATGGGTGAGGAATTTTCGAAGGGTGGTTTTTTTTTTATCACCCTGGTCGATTTTTCATTTGTCTTTTAGTTTCTCGAGATGCAAGCAGGTTTTCGATTTCTTTCTGGATTCAAAATTTTCTCTTATCATGTTAAGCATCACCGACGTCAATGCAAGGAATTTCAATTTTAATTCTATTATTTGTTCGTCGATAAGCAATCAAAATACGACAGATTTCTGGGGCAAGAGAGAGAGAGAAAGAGAAAGAGAGAGATAGAGAGAGAAAGAGAGGGGGAGACAAGGGGGAGACAAGGGGGAGACAAGGGGTGAGATAATTATATATTCTTCGTGGCCCACTTCGGATACTAACTAGACACTTCGATTTGGGAAATCAAAGCATCTATAACAGTGTGGGTTGGTAGCCGGATACATCATCTTTCACTCCAACACATACGATGCCGGTCGTCTACCCTCTCTGAGAGTCGAATACTCTCTAATCTACCACTTGAGAAGTTCTGACTACTTAAAAACTTTGCCAAAGTTTTCAGAATGTCCTGTATGATCTTCAAAGGATGGTCGCGACGATTTCAGGAAATTGTTATTTATTTTGTCAACAACGCCGGATCATGGTGTATGTGGGATTCTAGCCACTATACTGCTTCTGTAATAGTAGCTTAGCTACCAGGACAAGTAGCTGTATGCCTTGTAGTCAGAGGGATGTGAGATGGCTAGCCGCTTCGGACAGCTATGTTTGGTGAGAAAGGCTTTTTGTTGAATATTAACTTTTGACTGAGCCGTCAATCAGATAATCTCGGCACAAGACACACATCTGAAAATAAGTGGAAGCAGTGACGTGGTTAAACGGAAATGTGTGGTTGGTATGAAATGATATTTGTAGATGCCTACGTGAGACACGGGGAATCCCAGTCTGGGGTCAGTTTTAGCTTGCAGCGGTCATTCGAGTCGGCAGCTAGAGAACCGTGGCCGATGGAGGCCAAGAAGCTTCCGGGCGAAGATCGGTTGAATATGTTTCGTCAGAAGAGAACTCAGGGGGCTAAGAAGTTATGGGTCAGTATAGCAGTCTTCGCTTTTCCGTTTTCCGTCCGTCTGTCGGTCACACACCTTTGCTTTGACACCTTTCGAGAGAAAAAAAGATGTATATATTTTTGTAAAAAGAAAGTGTCATTCCTGGATTTTCTTCGATAGATGGGCGAATTTTCGTTCGTTCTTTGGTTTCTCTGTGAAGCAAGCAGACCCCTATGTTATTTTTGAACGCAAGATAAGGCCAGGAATTTCAATTTTACTTTTTGTTATTTGTCTGTCAAGAATTATTCAAAATACAATTGGTTTTCGGAAGAAACCGTTGCAAAGAAGGGAGAGGCTGACAATTAGATATTTCTCATTGCTCGCTTCTGATACGACATTGACTCTTCGGTTTGGCGGATTGACATTTCCTGTTTGTCCGGGTTGATTGTCGGATAAACTCTTGCTCCAACATGCACTTTGCCGGTTGTGGAGGAATGTCACCGTGATGTAATTACTGTGTTGGAATGCCATATTGTAGTTCGTGAGTTCGAACTCCAGTCACGCTATTACGTTCACTTTCGGACCGATAACGTTGGGAAAGATATAAAAGCCGTTGCCTTCCAGCTTTTCAAGGAGTACTTTGACTTTAAATAACAATTTGTGGATGTGCCCCGGGTTACTCTTGTGTATTTTCCAACGGATTTGTGTGTATTTATGTGTGTGTATTTATGTTTCTTTGGTTGGTTGGTTGGTTGGTTATTATGCCATATCAACCACTCTAGGCTATTTAATGCCAAATCCTCCATACATATATTCTAAATATAATCTGTTTTGGTTTCATTTAGCTTTATGGCATATCAACCATTATAGATTATTCAAAGCAAAATCCATTTTTATACATAGAGTTCTATTTCAAGCAATTAAGTTTTGCATAAGTACACAGTTTAGTTCTATTTGGCCCATAGATAGGACCCTATCAGAGTGGACCTGGGAGTGATGGCAATGAAGGGGTAATCTGCATTCCTCAAAGCTCCAGCATTAATTGGAGCCTCACCATCAGATTGTTTAATGTCATATTCAGAACACTCGTTGGAGTGGGCGTCTTAACTATCAGCAGAAATGCAGTCAATTTATACTGTAGTCTCAGCCGACAATTTGTGACTAAGTACTAAGTGAGAAAAAATACTATCTACGTAAGGAGGTGCCCGTGGTGTAATTGTTATCGTCGTAGGAAATGAACTCGGCGACACGAGTTCAAATCCTGGACGAAACTCATTGCATTTCACATAGCACTAATACCCTTGGGAAAGGTATGAATCCAATTATTCTCCCTCCAGCTATGGGTAAATAGTAGGACAGACTAGGTTCTTCAGCCTTGGTGAGGCATCTAGTCTAGGAGAAGGAAAACTCTGAATTCAAACCTGTTAAACTCCGCTTAAAAATTGACCTTGTGTCATATCCTGCCCGAGCGGAGGGGTTGGTAAATAGGATCTACGTATCGGATGTGGTTTCTATAAAAATAAAATGGAGGCATTACTACTGGAGCATATTGTATTCGCAAATGAAGAGGCAATAACCCTTGTTTATAAAGATATAAACCCTCATTTTATTTACGAAAGTCGTGAAGGTGATTTGAGATAGAGATAGTCGGTTTACCCAATGTGGGGATATATATGTTCAGAGCTTAGCTTCTTCGTACTTCTTATACGGGAGTCTGATACAGGACATGTTTCTCCACACTGGGATCATCCCCCAACGAGACCTAGCACCCCAAACGGCAAACTGACCGCTCTCTCTGATGACTGCTTACTCTGAAAACACCTGGGGTCGAAAAGCTCCGTCATTATATATTTTCTAGACGCCTATACATTTTTCTTTCCAGTGCCCCACCTACGCAATTCACGTGGGATTTTTGCAGTCCCTTGTCTACTTTCAGATACAGCTGCACATTTTGATTTTAAAATCCACACTATCTGGCCTGCAACAAGCATTTCACAGTCAAATATTTAGTACGAGTGGTAGTGACTGTTAGAAAATAGTGTTTCGTACCTGAAAACTTGCTCTATTCAACGGTCTCATAGTGCTTGTTAACTGTACCTGTTGTAGTTTTCTTTCAAATGCACAGAAAGTAAATATTTCAGAGAGTATCGCGTATTTAATATTCAGTTATGTTTTCTAGCCAAAATATTAAAATATTCCTTGAAGATGACGTACATAGAATAAAGACAAGAGTAAATTCAAAGATATTTCTAAGATTTGCCAGACATCGTAAAAAATACGCGTTGAGAATTTTTACATCGTACTTTTGTTTAAAAAAAATTCTTTTGTTGTTAAATGTGTATTTTTTAAAAAAGTGGGTGTCTGGCTGTGACAGTTAAAACTTAAGAGATCAAATCAAATGGCTATGAAAAAACAAATAGATTTTTCTCAGACGTTGTGTACAAGTGTTGGGAAAGCAACCACAGATAAATTAAATATCTTATTAATTCATTTCTTGATTAAACACAGACCAAATGAATTATACAAAAAAATGATCGAAATCGAAAGAAAAAAAGAAAGAAAGAAAGAAAGAAAGAAAGAAAGAAAGAATATAATTAAAATGAATAAAAGAAAGAAGAAAGAAAAATAAGATGGAAGAAAGAATAAAAAGGGCGGAAGAAAGAAATATGAAAGAAGAAGGAAGAATAAATGAGAAAGACAAGTAATAAAATGAAAAAAGAAAAAGAATAAAGTAAGGAAAAGAGCATTAAAAAGAATGACAAATGAAAAAAGAAGATAAAAGGAATGAAGATAATCGAAGGAAAAAGATGGACTAAAAAAGAAAAAGAAGGAATAAGGAAAACGAAATAAGAAATTATAATCAAAAGGGGGATAAAACGAACAATGAATGAAAAAAAAATGGTTGGAAAAATGAAAAAGAAGTGAAATATTTACATAGAAATCATTCATTGTCGGTTAATGATATTTTTTGATTTTCTCCTTCGTAACAAATGGAAGAAAAAAAATACGGGTCGAGAAAACTGTTTTACCTTAAAAAAAGACTTTGCGGAAAAAAGTTGATGAATTATTTGAAGGATAGAAAAAAATCGACAAGTAAACACCAATAAGATGTCGAAAACAGAAAAATGACTGATAAAAAAAGTTGGATAAAAAGTAGAAAAAATCCACAAAAAAAAAAGAAAAGCTATGAAAAAAACAAGGGAGGTAATAAGAAATAAGATGGAAGTAAATTAATCAAAGAAACAATGCAAAACAAAGGTAAAAATGTCTACGTAAAGAGGTCAACTCATACCTGACACGTAAAAGAGACTTCGACTGGAATTCTAGAGCTTTTATAAGCCTGACAGTTACGCCAAAGAAATTCTTTGAAGAAGAATAGAAAACTACAAATAAGACCAAAGTAATTGATTAAAGCCAAAGATTTGCGTGTTACGAGAAGGACTTCGCACACTACAATATTCGGGACATCAAAACAGCAACAACAACAACAACAACAAAAAGTGGGGGGGAAACAAAGCAATCTATATCTGCCACGCAAAATACTTTTCCTTACGTGACTTATTTTAATGAAAAAAATAGCTTTCCAAACTTCAAAATATCACACACACACACACACACACACACACACTCGCGCACATATGGAGAAAAAGCTTGACGGCAACTACACAAGAATGCTGCGAGCAATACTGAACAAGTCCTGTAGGCACTACCCCACAAAGCAGCAGCTGTACGGCCACCTATCATACATCACGAAAACTATCCAAGTTAGACGAACCTGACATGCGGGACACAGCTAGAGAAGCAAGGATGAACTCATAAGTGATGTACTCCTGTGGACCCCTTTACATGGATGTGCAAGGGCAGGAAGACCAGCTAGAACATACAGCAGCTCTGTGCCGATACGGGATGGAGCCCTGAAGACCTACTGGAAGCAATGGACGATAGGGAGGTGTGGCAAGAGTGGGTCAAGGATACTCGTGCTGATGGCGCGACATGATGATGATGATGATGATGATGATATATACACACACACACACACACATATATATATATATATATATATATATATATATATATTAGAATTGTATTGATAAAAAGTCAACGGTACTTGATGACAATCAGTTTCTTGCGTGTACGATTATAATTGATCTTGTATATATATATATATATATATATTCACGCACACTCACCTTATGCATACACATACACACATATCTATGCATATATGTATGCTCAAATATATATGGATATATACACACACACACACACACACACACATATATATATATATAGATATATATTGCCCAGTCGGCTGGGGCTGTAGAATACGCCGACTGCATCTCGGCAGAGAGGTAGGACCCCTCTCCCAACGAGTGTCCTGTATACGACACTAAACAATCTGAAGGTTAGGTTTCAGTAATGCTGGAGCTTTGGGGAATGTAGAGTACTCCTTCATTGCCATCGCTCCCATGACCACTTTGACATAGAGTCGTAGCACCAGATAGGGTCCTATCTATGGGTCAAATAGAGCTAAACTGTATACTTATGGAAAACTGAATTACTTGAAATAAAACTGTTTTGATATTTAAACTATGTTCTCATGCTAAACTGAATTGTTCGAAATAGAACTGTTTTGATGTGTGTAAAGAAAGACTATACGTATACTAAACTAAATTGTTTGAATAAGAACTGTTTCTCTCAATAAGAACTGTTTGACTGAATAGCTTCAAATAGAAATGTTTTGACAATTAAACTGTGTGTGTATGCTAAACTGAATTGTTTGAAATAGAACTGTTTATTTGTATAAAAATGGATTTGGCATTAAATATCCAACAAATGTTGATACGCCATAAAAGTACAACAAACAAAGACTCATATATATATATATATATATATATATATATATATATATATATATATATATATTACAACAGTATGTGGTTTTCACTATCTCACTTGGTGGATTTTTGGAGAGTGCTGAATATCTGTGAGAGAGCTATTAAATAATATAATGATAAAAAATATATATATATTAGTTTTTATATATATTTAGTAGCATTGTTGCCTATCTGTGACAACTGGTTTCATGTCGTCTTTACATGCAACCACATAGAACCGAAAATAGAGAAGATACTTAGGTTGTTATTTTATTGGTTGGTTGTTTGGGTTTTATGGCATATCAACCTTTCTAGGATATTCAATGCCATATCCATTTCTATGCAAATAGTCAGTTCTATTTCAAACAATTCAGTTTGGCATGAGCACACAGTTTAATTATCAAAACAGTTCTAATTCAGCTAACTCAGTTTAGTATTAGTACAGATTTTGTTTACAAACAGTTAAATGCCAAAACAGTTCTACATTAAACAATTCAAAATTAATGTAACTACACTTTCAATGTCAAAAAAAGTTCAATTTGAAACAATTCAGTTCAGCATAAGCACGCTGTTTAAATGTAAGTACAGTTTAATTGTCAAAAACCTTTCTTTTTCAACCTATTCAGTTTAGTCATTTCTAATTCAAACAATAAGCATAAGTATGCAGTTAGTTTTATTTAGCCCATAGATAGGGCCCTATCAGGTGCTACCATTCCGAGCCAGAGTGGACCTGGGAGCAATGGTAATGAAGGGATGCTCTGCATCCCCCAAAGCTCCATCATCAATGGAACCTCAGCATCAGATTGTTTAGCGTCATATACCAGGACACTCGTTGGCGAGAGGTCTTACCCTTCTGCAGAGGAGCAGTCGGTGTATTTTACAGCCCTAGCTGACTGGTCAAAGATACTTAGGAAGAACGAAAATGGCTTTCGGAGAAATCGATCCATGACATGACAAATTTTTACTATCCGTCGAATTCTTGAAGCTGTACAAGCAAAAAACATAGAGATAACAATATTATTTGTCGACTTCTCCTAGGCCTTTGACTCAATGCACATAGGAAAGATGGAGCAAATAATACTAGCCTACGGCCTACCCAAAAGAAACGTCGCAGCCGTATCTGCTATATAAAAATACGAAAGTAAAAGTCCGCTCCTCAGATGGAGATAGGGGCTCCATGTCAACGTACACAAGACAGAATACATGTGCTTTAATCAAAGAGACAACATCACACAAAATGGTGGTTCTCTGAAACTAGTGGACAAGTTCAGCTACGAGGAATCAGTGTCTCACCAACCGAGACAGACATCAACACACAATTAGCAAAGGCATGAACAGCTACCGATAGCCTATCGGTCATATGGAAGTCAGACCTGACCGATAAAAGAAAACGCAGATTTTCCAAGCAACGGTTGTGTCAATACTGTTATATCGAGGCACTACATGGACGCTAACTAAACGTATGGGGAAAAAGCTTGACGGCAATAACACAAGAATGCTGCGAGCAATATTGAACAAGTCCTGGAAGTAATACCCCACAAAACAGCAGCCACCAACTACTCATCACGAAAAACTATCCAAGTTAGACGAACTAGACATGCGGGATACTGCTGGAGAAGTAAGGACGAACTTATAAGCGATAAACTCCAGTGGACCCCTTCACATGGACGAGCAAAATTAAGATGACCCGCTAGAACTTATACACAAAAGTTCTGTGCCGATCCAGGATATAGCCTTGAAGACCTCTCCGGAGCAACGATAGAGACAGGTGGCGAGAGAGGGCCAGGGAGATCTGTGCTGGCGATATGATATGATATGATGATGATGATTTAACTGTGTGAAAACAAATGATAATCAATAAATAGAATTATTCGTATTAGAAAACAGTACTTGAAACTATTTAACTGTGTACAAAAAGAATGAATCCAGGCTCGTTTAAAGATTCTATCAACGAAATGAGTTAAGAAATCCTACATATTTTATATAGATGTATAAACAGGAGTTGATATTAAATAACCTACAATGGTTAATATGCCGCAAAAACCGACCAAACCAAACCATGTATATTTAATATATATGTATAGATAGGATTTGACATTAAATAACCTACAATGGTTGATATGCTATAAAACCAAACCAAACTAAATCAAACCAAAGATTCTAGATATTTCCCTTTCCTAGATATTATCAGGTTTATATATCTATGAAATAATGACTTAACAAAAATGATGGATACATTATCAAAATTTAAAAAAAACTAGCACCTACTTGAGATTTTACTTACGAACTAGAAACTAACCTTTTTCTTTCGATATATCATTAATAAATAATAACAAATTAGAATTTAAATTTTATCATAGATCCATTAATAAAAATACATTCATCGTTTTTTAGTCCAAATAGGAAAAAATCATTAAAAACCGTATTTATGAAAACATTCGGTATTTCAAAATCAATGACAGACACGAACTAAGAAAACACAACATAAAAACTAAACAGATATAAAGATTCTAAAATGATGATTAATATACATAATTAAACAAGAAAGAAAAATTGTTAAATCTTTCATTATTTCTTATGATATACGATTAAACAAGGTACAGGTTCCTTCAACTTATTTAATTGAATTAGTGTTAAATATCTACAAAGTTACAAAGTCCTCTATTCAAATTATTTTTTAATCAATTAATAATAAATTAGTATTAATCTTTAATGAATTATACTTATTTTTAATAGTTTCGATACGGTTTCTTATCAAAATAATTTCTAAATTAAATTTTTTATAGAAATCACACACACACACACACACACACACACACACACACACACATACACACACACACACACACACACACAATAAGTTATTTGATTTAAGAAAAAAATAAAAACAAAATTATGAGTTTTTTAAAAACAAAAATTTAACAAAAAATCTAAATAAAAACATGAACGTTATTTTTGAGGATTAAAAAAATTCTTAATTCATATAAATGTCTTAAAAGATTTCTATAATCTATAGCAAATACGTTATTCATTTTTGAAAAAAAAACATTAAATTAAAAAAAAATATAATCCGTCACATAAAATCGAAACGCAATTCACGATAATAGAAGGATAAGAATTTTCTCATTCTTTTTTTCTTTTCATTTGAAAATATTTTTCGTGTGAGCCATTGTAACAAAACACATGACGACGCACTAAACTTGGTTTACCGACAAAAAATAGCTGTTAAATGCGGGAGTATGATAATATATGAATGAATACGTTCTCTGAATATTTTCATCATATATATATATATATATATATATATATATATATATATATATATATATATATATAAAGGTGTTGATATATATATATATATATATATATATATATATATGTGTGTGTGTGTGTGTGTGTGTGTGTGTGTGTGTGTGTGTTTACTGACCCCTCTGCACGGGCCTGATGTGATACAAAGTCAATTTTGAAGCAGAGTTTAACAGGTTCGAATTCAGAGTTTTCTTTCTCCCAGATTGGTTTTTCTAACCATGGCTAAAAAGCACTGTCTACTCTACTATTTACCTATAGCTGTAGGGGGAATAATTGGATTCATGCCTTTCCCAAGTGTATTAGGGCCATGGGGAATTCAGTCAGCCTCGTCCAGTATATAAAATCTGCGTGCTTATGCTAAACTGAATTATTTCAAATAGAACTGTTTTTTGACATTGAAACTGTATTTACACTAAACTGAATTGTTTAACGTAGAACTGTTTTGACATTTAACTGTGTGTAAACAAAATCTGTACTCATACTAAACTGAAGTAGCTGAATTAGAACTACTTGACTAAACTGAATTGCTCGAAATAGAAATGTTTTTCACAATTAAACTGTATTAAGTTTAAACTACGTGCTTATCCTAAAGTGAATTGTTAGAAATTGAACTGTTTTTGACATTGAAACTGTAAAAAGTAAAGTAAAGTTGGCGACCAAAGTCGAAGGTGACCCAAGGGTTCCCTTTTCGATAGCTACTACACCAAGGTGTAGGGGAGGGCGCTACTCCTTTCCCTGGATTGCTCCACTTTACCCTTGATCCTTACCTTATAATGCTGAGTGTTAAGCAAGGAGGCATCAAGTACCATTTTTAGAGTCTTTGGCATGACTCGACCTGGGATTGAACCCAGGTCTCCTGGGCCATCTCTAACCAGTGTGCTCATGTCCGGTGCGTAACCTGCTTACACTAAACGGAACTGTTATACATAACTGCTTGAATAAACGGAATAGTTTGAAATAGAAATGTTTTTGACAATTAAACTGTGAATTCATGCTAAACTGAATTGTTTGAAATAGAACTGATTATTTACATTAAAATGGATTTGGCGTTAAATAACCTACAAGGGTTGATATGCCATAAAACCCAACAAACCAAACCAAACCTTATTTTTTTATTGTTACATATACATATTTCTGGTTATGGAGTTTGGGTTTTGTAGGTATTTGGGTTAAAAAATATCTTATAATATTCGTTTTCATTGAATAATGTCCCACTAGAAATTTTATAATCCTGGTAATGTTTGTTTTGATAAAACTGACTTTTTAAAAAATGAATGTGCAAGTAAGTGTATGCATATATATGCACATACATATATATGAATACATATATATGTACATATATGTGTGCGTGTTTGTGTGTGTGTGTGTGTGTGTGTGAGAGAGAGAGAGAGAGAGAGAGAGAGAGCCACATCAAAGCCTTAGAAAGGCTCCATTAATCTTGTCTTACGAGTATCCTAAACGTCAAATGGCAATCTTTAACACCAGACGTTATTGTTCTTCTGTGAGCCAATACTCAGAAGTTCCTTAAAAGGAATCATCTAATATCATAGTATAATTTGTTTTCCACGTTTTTTTATTACAGCACGGACAAATAGATTTTGATACAATCCGATCAGCCTGCCTTTTTATCGCAAAATGTATTCTATAGAAGAAAAAAATTCTCGTCAATGACGTCTTTTAATCACAAAGCAGATTGTAGAATATTTGTGGATGTGATATGACTTAGATGGTAAATATGCTCAGTCTAAAAGAAATCACACGAATATTTGGACAAGAATGAAGATGGCATTTCTTTATATAGGCTTTTTATCATTATATATATATATATATATATATATATATATATATATTCACCTACCTAGGCAGCAGCTTCTCATCAACCGAAAAAGACATCGACACACGACTAACGAAGGCATGGACAGCTATCGATAGGCTCTCGATCATATGGAAATCAGACCTGACCGATAAAATGAAACGCAGTTTCTTCCAGGCAGCGGTTGTATCGATACTGCTAAATGGATGCACCACTTGGACGCTAACTAAACGGCTGAAAAAGAAATTAGACGACAATTACACAAGAATGTTGCGAGCAATATTGAACAAGTTCTGGCGGCAACACCCAACAAGGCACCAACTATACGGCCACCTGCCTCCGTTCACGAAAACTATACAAGTTAGACGAACCAGACATGCAGGACATTGCTGGAGAAGCAGGGACGAACTCATCAGTGATGTACTCCTGTGGACCCCCGCATATAGCCAAGCAAGAGCAGGATGATCAGCTCGAACATACATACAGCAGCTATGTGAGGATACGGGATGTAGCCCTGAAGACCCGCTAGAAGTGATGAACGATAGGGAGGAGTGGCGAGAGAGGGTCAGGGATATCCGTGCTGGCGGCACGACATGATGATGATGATGATGATATATATATATATATTCTACATCAATTCAGTGAAATGGAATATTCTTTTTTTCTTTTTTTTTAAATGAATTTCAAATTTCTTCTTCGAATTTGTTTAAAATCAGACAGATTAATCTCAACAGTATATCAATTCGATATATATATATATATATATATATATATATATATATATATATATATATATATTATCTAGCGTTTCCCTCCTGATAATTAAAATCTATTCAATGATTTACGTATGAGGTAATTTTATGAATATTCCGCGTGTAAAAGAATTGGTAGGAAAAAAAGATCTTTGGTGTTGAACATATTAACGCCCAGTACTATAAATGGCAAGAGTTAAGAATTTGTCGGAAAGACAAAAAGCAATCATTCATGCGTTGTGGGAACCTGGCAGGACTCCAAACGAGATAACTGTCCAGGTGGGACACTCACAATTTGACATCTCGACGATAAGACAAACTTTTTCAAAATGGTCCAACTGTTGTTCCAAATCAAAGACAACTGCAAGAGATGAAAGTCAGCTGAATAAGATTCAAATTTCCAATCAATTTGCCCATCGGAAAATTTCCCAAACCTGCTGGTGATTCTCGATTCAAAACACTCCAGAGATTCCACTAGCTCGGATACCGACTTCGAATCCACTAGTGACATTTAAACAGAAACAAAAGTGTTCTATGTAGGCTCGAGATAATCTAAATTAGAACCTGGTCATCTTCAGTGTTGAATCAAGATTTTGTATTTCTTTCGGTAATCGTGGCGCTCGCATCTCAAGAAAGTCATACAAGGGATATGATGCTAAATGTGGGGGAAAAAAGCGTAAAATTCCCTCTGTTTGTAAAATGCATGAAAAAAGCGTAAAATTCCCAAGTCAGTAAAACGCGTTAAAAAAAAAGCGAAAGATTCTTTCAGTCTAAAATGGTTTGAGGTTACATGTCTCTCACTAGTGTCGGAAAGATCTGCTTCTTGGAAAGATCGATTAATGCTACGATCAGAATGTCCTGGATCAATTTTATTCCATTTATTGATTACAACACCCCACAAGACACCAACTGTACGGCCACCTGCCTCCTATTACGAAAACTATTCAAGTTAGACGAACCAGACATGCAGGACACTGCTGGAGAAGCAGGGACGAACTCATAAGTGATGTACTATTATGGACCCCCACACACGGCCGTGCAAAAGCAGGACGACCAGCACGAACATACATTCAGCAGCTATGTGAGGATACGGGATGTTGTCCTGAAGACCTACCTAGGGCGATGGACGATAGGGAGGTGTGGCGAGAGAGGGTCAGGGATATCCGTGCTGGCGGCACGACATGATGATGATGATGATGATGACATATATAAATATATATATATATATATATATCTGCGTGTGTGTGTGTATGTGTTTACATAGTCTTTTATATTATATTACACCCACCCACCCACACACACACACATACATATACATAAATAAATGAGCGTGTACGTATATATATATATGTATATGTGTGTGTGTGTGTGTGTGTAATTGTGTTTACATAGGTTTTTATATCATATTACACACACACACACACACACACATATATATATATGTGTGTGTGTGTGTATGTGTGTGTAAGAGTGTGTATGTGCTTACATAGACTTTTATATTATATTACACACACACACACACACACACACACACATTTTCTTTATTTCAGGTAAAGTTTTTAAAATACCTGAATATTTTCTGTTATAAATGATTAAGATTGTTTGATCTGAACTGTTTGATCATTTAACTGTGTGCAAACAAATGAGTAAAGTTTAATTGAACTATTAGTGATACTTAGCATTACATGGAACGATTTAATTTTCTTGACTGATGTTTACAAATCATATACGAGGATCTTTAAATAAGTTTCCAGACTTTTTTCGTATGGCCACTTTTATTGATAGTACACACATGAAACTCTTGTCCCCTTCCAAGTAATCTCCTCCGGCTGCAATGCACTTGTTATACCGTTTCAACAATTTCTGGAAGGCCCCATGGACGTCCTCTTGTGTGAGCGTGTCAATGACCTTCCTCACAACCTCTTTCATCTCCTCAATTGTCTCATAACGACAGCATCTGAGCTTAGGGAATAACCAAAAGTCACAGGGAGCAAGGCCTGGACTATAGGGAGGATGAGGAACTGTGTTGATGCCCATCTTGGTCAAATAGTCTGTGACAACGATGGATTTGTGGACTGGTGTATTGTCCTGATAGAAATGCCACTGACCCAATTTGAAGAGTGATGGTGTCTTCCCTAGGAATCTTTTCCTGAACTCCCTTAAAACCTCAACATAGTAACCCTATTCCTAACCATTTGGCCAATTAACTCTGGTGTATTGACTTCCTTACTCCTCCCAAACCTCTCATCATCCCTCACAGACTCCCTGCCTTCCTTGAATCTCTTATGCCACTCAAAAACTGATACTCGATTCATGCAAGATGCTCTAAAAGCAGTCGGAAGCATTCCATACGTTTCTGTGGCAGCATTTTTTCCAAGTTTAAAACAATTTTATTGCATATCTTTCTTCTAAAGTGTCCTCACGTCCAGATTGCATTTTTTAAATTCACCAGCTGTGACAATCAGGCTTTAGTAGGGTGTATTCCAATTGCTGCTGTTGCTGTTCATTTAAATGTGAAATCATAAATATTGATCAGTCATCCCAGAAGATGTATAGCAATAACATAGTGAATTTTCAAATGTCTATGACAATTTCAAATGCCCATACAAAAAAAAAAAAAATGGAATCTTATTGAATGCACCACGTATCCCTTAGTTTTACACAAAAATTGCTCGGCGCACTCTTTTCAAAACAAGAGACTGAATAGACAAGAAAGATTTTTCGCTGGAAACTTTTGCCCGCCCTTACAAATAAATCGTTTTCATTTAATGCAAACTTCATTTAATGCAAAACCACAACGTGGCAGGGCGGTGGCAACGGGTAGTGCCAGAGCTATGCCGTCGGTAACTTCGGTTCTTGGTACCACCCCCCTGAAAGTGGATTGGTCTGGCACCCAATGGTATTAGGATCGCAACCCGGCTAAAGGGGTTCTGGTGAAAATCCAGGAGGTGTCTATTCCGGCAACCATCGACCTCGGGTCGCTTTCTCAATGCGTCTGTGGAAAATCTGCAGCAAACCGGGCGTTTTTTTTTCTGGGTAGGATTTGGGACCCTTCTCTCAATCAAATCCCAAAGTATCTTCTTCAATGAGCAACATAAACAGGGATCATGCTGTACTTGCTCGGGAGGAAGCCAGTTCGACCCGACCAGAGTGAAAGCTGATTCAAGTACAAGTAGTAAGTAAGGCAAACTTCGGCAAATAACTTCCCGTACTATTCTGTATCTTTTGATGATACTGCGTTTTCATATTTATTTATTTATTTATTTATTTATTCGTTCTTGGCAATTTGAATTCAATATGGCTACACACGGCAGAAATCTAGGAATGTATCAAGGTTTTTCAGTGCAAGACTAAAGCCTTCTTTTCATCTAGTTCACGAAGAAGAAGGGATAAAAAGAGATACTCTAAAGTGTCCCTTGATTATATTTGAATGGAAAGAAATCTCCACTTTGAAAACCTAATTATAATATCGTTATTTGGAATAATAAGAAAAAATGGCGGATTAGGAGGTTGTTACAGCAAACAATAATCTCAACAAAAAACAGTTAAAGTATTATCTACAAAAAAAGAAAGTGAAAATAAATAAGATTTCAGTTGTAAGTAAATAAAACGAAAATGTTTATTATTGGAAACAGAAAGTTCATGGAGAGCAAATAGTTCAAAGTGTTCATAGTATTTCTTATTCAAAATTTGCATAATTCCCATCAAATATTATGGGGGTATTTGAATGAGCTTATCTGTACGTTCAAAATAGTGAAAGAAAGAAAATATGATAGAAAGACAAGACATGAAAGAAGGAAAGAAAGAAATAAAATAAAATAAAATAAAATAAATAAATAAATAAATAATGACAAGAAAAAGAAAGAAAGAAAGAAAGAAGAAGCAAAGAAAGAAAGAAAGAAAGAAAGAAAGAAAGAAAGAAAGAACAAGGGAAGACAAGATAAAACAAGGAAAAGAAAGAAAGAAACAAAGGAACAAAAGACAAGACAAGAGAAAACGAAAGAAAGAAAAAAAAAGAAAAGAAAAAAAGAACGACAGAAAGACAAGAAAGAAAGAAAGAAAGACAAGACAAAACAAGACAAGAAAAAGAAAGAAGAAAGAAAGAAAGAAAGAACAAGCAAAGAAAGAAAGAAAGAACAAGCAAAGAAAGAAAGAAAGGACAAAACATGACAAGAAAAAACAAGAAAGAAAGAAAGAAAGAAAGAAAGAAAAGACGAAAATGGAAAGAAAGAAAGAAAAACGAAAAAAAAAAAAGATAGAATGTGGAGGAAGAAAGAAAGAAAATGGAGAGAGAAAGAAAAAAAAAGATGCATTGAAAAGAGACAAAATACACAAAATAACGCGAAGACAATAGAAAGAATTATAAGAAATACAGTTATAGAAGAAATTGAAGAAAGAAAGAGAAATGGCTACACTGTGAGAACAAGAGAGAGAAAGAGAGTTAAGGATATATTTGAATATCTAAATTATAATAAAGCAAAAACGAATTTAACATTAAGCTACCCCAATTTCATATAATTGGAGACCCTAATTGTTGAACTTACGTCGGTATTATGAAATAATCCAACAAAGATTGCCATACCATTAAATCTAACTAACCTTAATTGGCTTCCGTGGGCCCCTTAGGTGGTGTAATGAGTTGCAAACCCTCAAGAATGAATTCGAGTTTCAATAAGGTCTTGTGCCACATCTAAGAAAAAAAAAAAAAACTTAGTCATTTACTATGCACAGACACACAGTGCGTCTCGGGTAGTGTAACGGCTCGTAAGCTAGACTCGAAAACCTTCACAAGTGACTTTGAATATCATTGGGTGCCCCATTCGTACGGCCTTGTGCTACATCTTAGCAAAAAAGCTTTGCATATTACTTAATTGGCGTCCGCGACGATCATCAGGTAAGTCAAGCATTCTTAATTTTTTTCTCCACACACACACACACACACATATATATATATATATGTTGTATACCAATTCAAAGTACATGTTTAGCCCTTTCCCTACAGCGCTCATCTCTCCTCTTTGCTTCGTTCTTTGGTTATCTTCTTTGCCGCCGTGTGTCGCTCTATCTTTTGCCTCTTCCGTGTCACCATCTTTGTTCTCGTTTGTGGTCTTCTATCTTTATCTCCCGTTATTTTCTACTGCGATGATGAATAATAACGCGTTCTCACTGTCTTACTTATTTCTAACTTTTTGGGTCATCTGATCCCGAAGTTTTTTCATTCAAACAAAGCCATGTCCTCCAAATGTCCTTGAGTGACTTTACATATCTATGGAAAATTAACTAATCTCCATACTGAAAAATTGGCTTGAGAAGTTATAATTCTTGTATCAGTACTTTTGCACTTACTCGCCAGATTTTTAATTTCTTTGAGATTCCCAAACGAAGTTATGTGACCTACCGTGAATAATACAATTTTAACCTATTAAAATCATACATAAGTCATTAACTTTTTAAAAATCTAATTTTGAGACTACCACAATCTTATAAAAACGATAAAATAAATTCATCATCAAAAGGTTTTACAAATTTATTGCACCAATTCAAAAAATTTTCAGTTTATTTCTTTTGGGTGAAAATCTAACATTCTTTTCCTTCAAGTTTTCATTTAATTTCAGCATTGCTTGATTATCTTAAATTGACTAAAAATATTGTTTACTTAGATCTATTTCTACTGCTACTACTATCTCGTCGCTTGCTAATGAAAATATCAGCTGCAGCCCTATACATGCTAACACGTAAATATATTTCCCTTTCACTTAGAGACATACTCACACATAGATCTTTTACACACACACACACACACACAAATAATCCATAAGATTAGGACAAAAGAAAACTGCTAAATTTCATGCAATAATCTCTATTTTCTCTTTTAATATATTTATGCTCAGACAAAGATTATCTTTTCTTATAACAAAAAACTTTTAACTTCTGTTTTCAACAAACTTTTCACTCAAAAAAAAAAAATGAAAGAAAAAATTATTAATTAAGAGATCAGAGTTTTATTTAATCGTTAACACATTTGTCCACTACATATCTATCAAAACAGATGATTCAAAGTTTTTTAGACACTGTTTTAAGTCATTCTACACTACCTTTGTTGAGTTGACTGAGGTCGGCAGTATTAGTTGAGGTCGGACTGGAGCATTGGTGGTGCATACGCTGTGGTTTCATCCTGACGACTGGACTGTCTCGAAAGTTATGACAGCATTTGAGAAAGAAAAAAAAAAACTTCCTCACAGAAGCAAAACTCTGGAAGAAAGTGAAAGCTTTCGGATAGGGACCGTCAGATTGTTAGGAAGGATCACAAGAATACAGCTCCAAAAATTACAACGGAACTTAATGACCATTTCGAGAACCCAGTTTCCACAAAAACTGTTCAAACGGAGATGCATAAAACCGAATTTCACAGGAGAGCTGCAATCAAAAAACTTAGAATAAATTTGTTGGAAATTTCTGGGTGTTTCCATAATTTTGTCTAGCTCCTGTATTTTCTTATTTTAACTACCATATGTACATATTACCTGAACTATTTATATTCTTAAGAGAAATCCTTTTTAACGGTACTCTGAAAATCATCCGTTTTTTTCTGAATTCCAAAACTTTCATCAAATCTTTCTTTGTTTATTTTCTTGTTTTAAAAACCTCATTTATTATTTGGGGTGGGAACTGTAGAATACAGTGACTTCATTTCTGCAGAGGGGTAACCCCCACATCCAGCGAGTGTCCTGGATATGACATTAAATAATCTGATGGTGAGGTTCAGGTAATGCTGAAACTTTGGGGAATGCGGAGTACACCTTCATTGCCATCACTCCCAGATCTATTCTGGCCCAGGTGTGGTAGCACCTGATAGGGTCCAATCTTTAGGCCAAATAGAATTGTTTGACATTTAAGCGGAGTGCAAACCTATGACTAAGCCTATATTGAATTGCTAGAAGTAGAACTGTGTCGATCATTTAACTGTGTAAAAATGACCGATGTTCAATTGAATTGTTAGTGATACATAGCAATACGTGCAACAACTTAACTTTGTTGACTTATGCAAAACTGTATCGTTACAAAATAGAACTGTTTGATCATTCAAAATGTCAACAAGTATCTACAAAATGTCTTTACAAATCATACATATATATATGTAAAAATAAGATTCAGCATTAACCAATCAACAATGGTTCATATGCCATAAAACCTAACCAAACCAAATCATTTGTTATTACATACCGCCTCGCCATTTCTTGCATTATTTAAGAAGTAATGCTTTTTCTATCGAATATTTTTCTATCTTTTTAAAACAACTACAAAAAAGAACAAAAAAAAACAAAAAAATTTTAGAGCATAGACATGAAAATGTCTCTACTATGCTAAGAAAAAAGGCGACGGTGTTTATAGTTCGAGGGAGAAAAATTGGATTGTCTTAATTGTTTAACAATGGCTTCAGAGATATTAAACCTGGTTGTAAAGTTGTAATCTTCATTCATAGCTCTCATATATTTTTAGACTCTATTTTGAGATATCTAGCTGTCTAATTAGTTAAATGGCTGCAATCAATATATATATATATATATATATATATATATATATATATATATATATATATATATATATATAATCACTATACAAGTGATGCAAACACGTTTATATAAAAAAAAAAAAGCGTTCGCCCAGATTACAATTTAGTAAAGAGTGAAAAAAAAAGAAGTAATATAAATACACTTTTGATCATCTCTGAAGAATAAAAAAAAAACAATCCTATTATTTTCTAATTATTTTATTTTTATTTCCTTTCGATTTCTTTCTTTCTTTCTTTTTTCTTATTGGAATTATTTTTCTTCTTTTGGAATCAGTTAGTCATTCATTCCTTCAGTTTTCTTCGTTTTTCTTTTTTGTTTCTTTCTCTAATTATTATTTTATCTCTTTAGGGTTTATTTTTTTCCGATTTCCTTCCTTCCTTCATTTATCTATTCTTTCAGACAACTATTTCATTTATTTCTGGTCTTTCTTTCTTCCCTTACTACTCCCCTACAACTGTTATTCTTTCTTTCTTTCTTTCTTTCTTTCTTTCTTTCTTTCTTTCTTTCTTTCTTCTCCTCTAAAATCATCATCCTTTTCTTTGATTATTTTGTCTCCTTTCTTTAATTTCTTTTTTCTGGCATCGTTCGCAATTGGGTAAGAGCCTAACCTAACATAAAAAAAGGTATCCGAAACATTATAAGCGAATGCAGTAATTTAGCGCAAAAAGACTATAATACTAGACACGACTGGATGAAGAATGTAATCCACAGGGAATAGTGCAAAAAATCTAAATTTGACCATACGAACAAGTGGTACATTGCACAACCCAGAATCCATCCAGGAGACTCACATAATTCTCTGGTATTTTTAGATAAAACAGATTACCTAATGTCAGCATAGTGATAACCCACAACAAAAAACGAGAACCTGCTGAATTGTGTACTTTGCCGTCCCGGCAGACCACAGAATGAAAATAATAAAAAAAAAAAAGTGGAAAGAGAAATAAATACCAAGACATTGCTGGAAAAAACAAAAAAACAAAAAAAACAAAACAAAACAAACAAACTATGGAACAAGAAGGTAATAGCGATACCAGTTTTAATTGTTGCACAAGGAACAATCCCCAAATTATTGATAACTGGACTGGAAGATTCTCTGGTCTTCTATCGGGAACTTCTTTGGGTGGTCTTGGGTTATTTTTGGCCTCTGTGTCCACTTATGTTCTTATAAATGGGCTCAAAGACTTTGATTTTCGATCTCTTTATTCACCCAAATTCCCATGTCAACCACAGGGCTAGAGATTTAGCCATTTTAGACGTCCGTTCGTTACATTGCTTTGGACTCTCATTAACTCTGCCTGACTCGTTCTCACGAGGGAACCAACCAATCAGAGAACTGCTACAAAGGTCAGCCAGAGGTCAAGTCTGGTCTATCATATCACTAATTATTTTCTATGACTCAGCTCCTAACAAATTATCAGTCAACTTTTGAATTCATAAATTTTGAATTCTACCCTTACAGAAATTCTAGACTTACATAAATTTTCAGTTCTACACTTACAGAATTAATAGGTGACCCATTCATCATGTAACAGGTGTTGCCGATTACTTTTGTGCTTTTTTTAAAGCACTATTATAGCTGTAAAAGTTTCTTTGAAAAGGCTATATGTCAGTAGTATTTGCTCAAGCTGTTCTCTGTGTATGGAATCAAGGCATTTGATTCCTATTATCATTAGTTTCTCATAACTATGCAAAGAGACTGGCATAGGCACTAGACAATCCTGCAAGCATTGACATGCCTTTAAACCAACCAACCAACCAACCATTTACCAGTAGAAGAATATATTTACTCAACCTCTTCACCACAGACAGAATGTGATACAAGAGCGATTTTTAAGTGAAGTAAAGCTGGTTTGAATTGAAAGTTTTCCTTCTTCTCGACTGGTTGCCTCACCCAAACTTAAGATCCTAGTCTGTCATTTATTTATCTGTGACTGGAAGAAGGACAGGTGGATTTATATCTTTGCCATGGGTATTCAGTGAAATGGATTTGAACTCGGGTCGTCGACTCCATTTCCAGAGGCAATAACCGTTAAGCTACAAATGTCTCTAAAGTAGAGCAAAGCATTACTTTTGTGTACACAAAAATACGTGTCCACAGCTGCTTTCCTTCTCCTAGATAGATTGCCTAACCGAAGCTAAAGAACACAATCTGCCCTATTATTTGCCCATGACTGGAGAGAGTATAATTGGATTCCTTTTTTTTCCCAAGATTATTATTGTTATATGAAATTCAATAAGGCTAGTGAAGGATTTGAACCCGAGTCACATATTTATTTTCCATGACCATAACCATGCACCGCAAACATCTTCTAAAACAATTCATTGTAGTAAATGATATAAGAAACTATAGTGGTTCCGTAAATACTTAGAGGGGTGCACTCTTTCTGAGTATAAGGGGAGTCCCCTGGGCATAATTGCTAAAATGAAAGACTGTTGCGTCAAAGTAAGCGAGTTCGAATCGCAGTCGGGCTACTGCGTTCATTTTTGGACTAATACCCTTGGGAAAAGTGTAAACTTCTTCATCCCTCCCAGTTATGAGTCAGATAGTATCACTGTTCTTTTTCTACAATGATGTCTTTGGCTTTGAATTACCCTCAAAGGTTGACGTGCCATTAAACAAATAAACCGAAAATAACCTGTTTCTGAGCAACCGAGGTCACGGAAGGGAACTGAGTCTAAAAATGCCGACCGATAATTCGTGCTCAGACTGAATCAGGAAAACATCGAATTTCATCTCTATATAGTAAGATAAAGTGCATTATGCCTGTATGTTATGTTATAACATCGAGAAGTGTCTTCCTCGGCGAACTGGGCGTAAGTGTTTCTTATTTATTCCCTGTGTAACTAATCTCCTATGTGAATAGGGAGTAGGGGAGGGGCTCAGTGGATTCAAGTGAAAACACGAGCAGGAAAACGGCAAAGATGGAAACGGATCTAAGATTCAGTAAAAATATCGATACTCTCTGATTGAAAGTGGAGAGTACGTTTCCAAACACTCGATTGGAAGTCTTATATATATATATATATATATATATATATATATATATATATATATATTATCATCAAGTCACGTGGCTGACTACGATTTCCCTGACTCTCGCCAATCATCCCTATCATCCATCGCTTCTGGTAGGTCTTCTAGTCAACATCCTGTGTCCATACAGAGCTGTTGTAGGTGTGTTCTTGGTCATCCAACACATGTACGTCCGTGTGAAGGGGTCCATAAGAGAATGTCACTTATGAGTTTGTCCTTGCTTCTCCAGCAGTGTCCCGTATGCCTTGTTCGCTTTATTTGGATACTTTTTGTGATAGGAGGTAAAGTTGTATAGTATACTGTGTCGTTATTAACAACGCGGAACACGTATGTATATAAAAATATAAGATTATATTTTTGTTTTTGGCGATGATACTTGTGTGGAGCAGAAAAGCAATCGCTGACAGTTCGCGCATACGAAGGAGTTGTCGGGAGACGGAAGAGCCAGTGAACAACTGACTTTAGCCGAAATTCTGGAACTTACATAGTCTACAACTCTCACGTGACCTGCAGCAATTCCTCTTTTTCGTTAACTATAGTTACGCCCACGTCTCACTTCTTTGCTTCCCATTGGTTATGTTGTCTGCTTCCCATTGGCTACTTGCCCAAGCCCGGTTCTGTGGGCGTACGCATCTGCCACTATCACCGAATTCAACCACGTCCACAGGTCAAGGTGATATTCCGATATCTTCGACTGGATGCACCTGTTTCAACATCCATCGTATTCACAGCACCGGTGGGCATGGTGACATTTCGGCAATCACCTTGTTGATATTATACTTGGGCGGATGCAGCTGTCTCAACATCCTCTGATACACAGCACCTGTGGACATGATGACATTTCGGTGATCACACCGGTCTTATCAATCTATCTGTCAATAACATCCACTGTATTGTCCTGATAGAAATGCCACTGACCCGATTTGAAAAGTGCTGGCCTCTTCCGACGGAGTCTCTTCTTGAACTCCCTTAAAACCTCAACATAGTAACCCTAACCCTAACCCTTTAGCCAATCAAAACTGGTCTATTGACTTCCTTACTCGTCCCACACCTGTCATCATCCCTCGCAGATTCCCTGCCTTCCTTGAATTTCTTATGCCACTCAAAAACTGATACTCGATTCATGCAAGATCGTCCAAAATCTGTCGGAAGCATTCCATACGTTTCTGTGGCAGTATTTTTTCCAAGTTTAAAACAGAATTTTATTGCATATTGTTCTTCCTCACATCGAGATCGCATTTTTGAAATTCCCTAGCTGTGACAATATGGCTTCAGTAGGGTGTATTCCAATTGCTGCTGTAGCTGTTCATTTGAACCTGAAATCATAAAAATTTTAAATACCTATACAAAAAAAGTCTGGAAACTTATTGAATGCACCACGTATATATATATATATATATATAAGTGTACGTGTGTCTGTGATTTATAACCGACTTGTTGGTTGCTTTATTTTTAGACAAGTTGGTAGAGCTGTACAAAAAAGTCTGGAAACTTATTGAAGGCACTCGTATATATATATATATATATATATAATTCGCTAGCGAATATTTTTTAGGTTATTCTATTTTTGTACTTGTCAGTATAAAAATAAAGTAACCTAAAAAATATAGTTCATATATACATATATATATATATGAGTGTGTGTGTGTGTGTGTGTGTGTGTAACAGGATTTAGATGTAAATAACCCGCAAAAGTTTATATGCCATAAAACACCGACCAACCTGACACGACTCTTGTATTTAGCGAAATTTTATTTGTAACTCTTTATAATATCATTTTAGTTTTTAGAAATTTCTCTCTCTCTCTCCCTCTCTCTCTTTGTATATATATATATATATATGTGTGTGTGTGTGTGTGTGTGTTTGTGTGTACATATATATATGTGTGTGTGGTTGTGTGTGAGTGTGTGTGTGTGTATGTCATTTCCCATTAAAAGTTCACCCTTTTTTTTTTAGTAAAAAAATTATTTCCTTCTCAACCAATCAAGGTTTTAATCCTTTCTAGCGAAAACATTCTGCAAACAAATATTAGATTTTAATTATTACCAAAGCAGTGTTCGCCAGTGGTCCGGGAGACTTGGGTTCAATCCCAGGTCGCGTTATACCAAAGACTTTATAAATGGTACTTGATATCTCCTTGCTTAACACCCAGCATTACAAAGTATGTATCAAAGGTAAAGTGGAGCAATCCAGAGAAAGGAGTAGCGCCTTCCCCTACACCTCGGTGTAGTAGCTATTGAAAAGGGAGCCTTCTGGTCGCCCTCGACTACGGCCGCTAACTTTACTTTATATATAATGCAGTTTTGGGGGGACAAAGACGTTGCAATTTTATTTTTGGTTTCAAAGTTTAGATGCAGCAGATGATGTACATCATGAATGATATTGCAATAATATATGTTTTGTGTGTATGTTGTTTTTGTATTTTTAGTTTAAAACAAAGTGTTTTATTAAAACATTGCTCGGGTGATCTTATTTATTGACAATACTGTACGTACAATGTACCTCTCGTACTAATGACACTGTGACGGCAAATCGACTAAAATCCCAAAACGGGACTTTATTTTTGCACGTGTGAGGATGGGGCAGGTTGGCACTTGATCCCTTATAGAATAAGTCCACGTTAAGAGTTTTTCTCTCGGGCATATAAGACCTGGCATATTACGTGAGGGATTAATTTAGGGCCAGACTGACCGCCGCTGGCAAGGGGTTCCAAATTTCACACTATCACACACCCACCAGGCCGCTTTCCTTCCTTCCCCTAGACAATGGAAGATATGAGCCTATAGGTTTTAGTCGTAATAATATTAATTGTAGTAGTCGGCAACTCCGGTTTCCCATGTGATATTTTAAGGAATTATTAGGACAATTCTAAGCAAGATAACATAAGGCGAATAGAAGCTGAAAAAGAAATGTGACACAACAAATACCTTGGGAAAGGTATGAATCCAATTATTCTCCCTCCAGCAATGGGTAAATAGTCGGACAGACTAAGTTCTTCAGCCTTGATGAGGCAACTAGTCTAGGAGAAGGAAAACTCAAATTCAAACCTGTTAAACTCCACTTAAAAAATTGACCTTGTGTCATATCCTGCCCGAGCGGAGGGGTTGGTAAAAAAGAGGTGCCCGTGGTGTAATGGTTATCGTCGTGGGAAAGGGACACGGCGACATGATTTAAAATCCTGGAAGAGACTGATTGCATTTCACATAGCACTAATACCCTTGGGAAAGGTGTGAATCCAATTATTCTCCCTCCAGCTATGGGTAAATAGTAGGACAGACTAAGTTCTTCAGCCTTGGTGAGGCAACTAGTCTAGGAGAAGGAAAACTCTGAATTCAAACCTGTTAAACTCCGCTTAAAAAATTGACCTCGTGTCATATCCTGCCCGAGCGGAGGGGTTGGGTAAATATGATAACGTCACAGAACAAACAAAAATATTACTTGTGCTAAAGATAAAGGTGCAGATGGTTGAAGAACCTCGACGATCAGGCCATGTCAGGTGGCCCTAAAATTATGGATTTCGATGCTGTGCTCTAACCCAATAAGGCTAAGCCCGTGATTCGCCCTTGGGAGTATCAGGCGAGTGTGTTGGGTTGTTCATGACGTTGAAATGCATACGGAGCTGCCGAATTGTGACCAAAATATTGCAAAACTTTTGACTCACCCTATCAAATAAATGCACTTATATGAATCTTTCAACTCGAGCAACAACTTAGCAAATATTTTCTTTTTTCTTTTCCATTTTCTTTGCCCGTATCTAGTTCATTTTCCTTTATTACCTGTTTTCTTCCTATTCAGTTACCAATTTTTGTTTATGGTTCAATTTCCTACCTTCTTTTTATCATCTTTTATTCTAGATCATCTTCTTTTCCATTTTGCTTCCTCTTTTTCATTATCATTTCCATTCACTTGCTTATTTTATGACTACCTTTTTTTTCCTTTCCATTTCTTTCTTTCTTTCTTTCTTTCTTTCTTTCTTTCTTTCTTCTTTGTTTCTTTGTTTCTTTCATATCAATTTTCTTGTCTTCATTTCCTCCCATTTTTGTTGCCTCCATTTCTTTGTTTGTTTGTTTGTTTCTTTCTTTCTTTCTATTTTCTTGTCTTTTTCCTTCCATTTTTGTTGCCTTCCATTCTTTCTTTCTTTCTTTCTTTTTTCTTTGTTTGTTTGTTTGTTTGTTTTTTTCTTTCATATCAATTTTCTTGTCTTCATTTCCTCCCATTTTTGTTGCCTCCATTTCTTTCTTTCTTTCTTTCTTTCTTTCTTTTTTCTTTGTTTGTTTGTTTGTTTGTTTGTTTCTTTCTTTCATATCAATTTTCTTGTCTTCATTTCCTCCCATTTTTGTTGCCTCCATTTCTTTCTTTCTTTCTTTCTTTTTTCTTTGTTTGTTTGTTTGTTTGTTTCTTTCTTTCTTTCATATCAATTTTCTTGTCTTCATTTCCTCCCATTTTTGTTGCCTCCATTTCATTCTTTCTTTCTTTCTTTCTTTCTTTCTTTCTTTCTTTTTTGTTTGTTTGTTTGTTTCTTTCTTTCTTTCTTTCATATCAATTTTCTTGTATTCATTTCCTCCCATTTTTGTTGCCTCCATTTCTTTCTTTCTTTCTTTCTTTTTTCTTTGTTTGTTTGTTTCTTTCTTTCTTTCTTTCATATCAATTTTCTTGTCTTCATTTCCTCCCATTTTTGTTGCCTCCATTTGTTTGTTTGTTTGTTTGTTTTTTCTTTGTTTGTTTGTTTCTTTCTTTCTTTCTTTCATATCAATTTTCTTGTCTTCATTTCCTCCCATTTTTGTTGCCTTCCATTCTTTCTTTCTTTCTTTCTTTCTTTCTTTCTTTCTTTCTTTCATACCAATTTTCTTTTCTTCCTTTCTTGCCATTTTTCCGACCTCCCATTCTTTCTTTCGTTCTTTCTTTCTTCATCTTTTCCTTTTAACTTATCTCTTCACCTCTTACTTAATTTTTTCCTTTCTCCTTCCTTTCCTTCCTTTCTTACTTCATTCCTTCTTTATTATTATTTTTTCTTTCTCATTTTTCTTTCCTATTTTGTATCGCGTTCTCTTACATTTTTTCCTTCTTTTTTCTCTCTTCTGTTTATTTCCTTTCCTTTCTTCATCCTCTATTTTTCTTCCCTTCCTTCTTTCTTTTTTTCTTTCTCCTCATCTTTCTCCTTTTCCTTCCATCTATTTTTCTTTTTCCCTTCCTTCGTTTGTTTGTTTTTCTTTCCTTCATTCCTTCCCATTTTCTTTCCACCTCATTTTCTTCATTTTCCATTTTCTTTCTCTTCATTTATCTCTCTTTAATTCTTCTTCATTTTCTTTTTTTCCTTTCTCTTCATCATCTTTCTTTCTTTCTTTCTTTCTTTCCTTTCTCTTCATTATCTTTCTTTCTTTCTTTCTTTCTTTCCTTTCTCTTCATCATCTTTCTTTCTTTCTTTCTTTCTTTCTTTCTTTCCTTTCTCTTCATCATCTTTCTTTCTTTCTTTCTTTCTTTCTTTCTTTCTTTCTTTCTCTTCATCATCTTTCTTTCTTTCTTTCTTTCTTTCCTTTCTCTTCATCATCTTTCTTTCTTTCTTTCTTTCTTTCTTTCTTTCTTTCTTTCTTTCCTTTCTCTTCATCATCTTTCTTTCTTTCTTTCCTTTCTCTTCATCATCTTTCTTTCTTTCTTTCTTTCTTTCTTTCTTTCTCTTCATCATCTTTCTTTCTTTCTTTCTTTCTTTCTTTCTTTCTTTCTTTCTTTCCTTTCTCTTCATCATCTTTCTTTCTTTCTTTCTTTCTTTCTTTCTTTCCTTTCTCTTCATCATCTTTCTTTCTTTCTTTCTTTCTTTCTTTCTTTCCTTTCTCTTCATCATCTTTCTTTCTTTCTTTCTTTCTTTCTTTCTTTCTCTTCATTATCTTTCTTACTTCAAGATTTTCCTTCCTCATTTCCTTCGGCATTGACTTATCTAATATTTTTCATTCTTTTCCATTGTGATAGAAAAACGAATCTTACTTTTCTCCTTCAAATACTTTAAACTCTTTTTTTTTATTTCTGTTATTCTTCAACCTCGAATTTCACTAAACAAATCATTCCGCCCACTCTACGCCTTGAGAAGTTATCTTTTTGCGTAAAATAGCAAAGAAAAAGAAAAAAAAAGGAAAAGAAAAATACTTGAATGAAATAAAAATTACTAAATTATTTCAAGATATATCGGCTTGTTTATTTTCTGTCTTGTTTTTCGGCTTCACGTCCGATTCGATTCAACTAAACATAAATGTTCCCATTTGACAGGACGCAGCATTTCGTTGGCTAAAGATGGCTTATCTACAAAAAGGACAAAAAGAAATCGCAAAAAAACAAAAACAAAAAAAATATATATCTAATAATGAAGATTTTATGCTTGTGTGTGCGTATGTATGTTTGTAAGTATAAGTGCCTGTATGCGTACGCGCATGCGTGGGTACATAAAATCTATTTTTATATTTATATCTGTGTGTTTCTGTCAGTATGCATATGTATGCAGCTTTATGATTTTAGGTGCATCTTTGCCGTAACCTTGTTTGTTTATGCCTCCATGTTAGTACCAAATCGCTCATAAATAAATAGCCTTTTGCCAAACAAAGCATTATTTACACTTTCAGCCATAAATAATTAACCTTTTGCTAAACAAGGTATTATTTGCAGCATCGCTCCTAAGTAAATAGCCTTTTGCTAATCTTGGCATTATTTACAGTATCGCTCATAGATAAATAACCTTTTGCCAAAGTAGGTATTATTTAGAGTATTGTTGATAAATAAAAAGCCTTTTGCTAAACTTGATATTGTTTACAGCATCGCTGATAAATAGATAGCCTTTTGCCAGACTTGGTATTACTTACACTATCGTTCATAAATAAATTGCATTTTGCTAAACCTGATATGATTTGCAGTATCATCCATGAATAATTTTGTAACATATTGGCCCTCGACCGAGCTGTCAATTAAGAGATGCACCAGTGTAAATAAACAGTTGCATCCGTTCGAAGACATCAGGATATCACCTTGACCTGTGGACACGGTTGAATTCGGTGCAGACGCCCACAGGAAGCCGGTGGATGTCAAACAATTATATAACCAGGTGCCACAGACGGATTGAGTTAGTTGGAGTCAGTTAGTTGGAGTTCGAGTTGCAGTTTGAAGCAGTGAGAACTAGCCCGAGTCAGAGGGCTTGTGGCCCCCAGTGACCCCGGTTGAGCAGCCCAGCAGAATGAGAAGGAAGTGCTGCTATAGTCAGAGGAACTGGGGGTCAATATGTTGCAGTCTGTTCCGTCTCCAACTCACCTCTTACACACAACCCTTTCGCGAATAAAGTATGAGAGGTATATTTTTCTAAAGAAGTGTGTTCGTTCGTTCATTATTGTTGATTATGTTTCCGCATATATGTATATGTATATATATATACGTATAGTCGTTTCATGGCTATACAACAATTTTACTCCAACTAAATCTTTATAAAATATTTATTTTCTTCTAAAGCAACGATACTAAGATTTATTATTTTTTGTGGAACATTGTACAATCAAAAATGGATATTTGAAACAAGTAGACAAATTCACCTACCTAGGAAGTAGCGTCTCATCAACCAAAAACGACATAGACACACGACTGACGAAAGCATGGACGGCTATCGATAGGCTCCCGATCATATGGAAATCAGACCTGACTGATAAAATGAAACGCAGTTTCTTCCAGGCAGCGGTTGTATCGATACTGCTATATGGAGGCACTACATGGACGCTAACTAAACAGCTGGAGAAGAAGCTAGACGGCAACTACACAAGAATGTCAAGAGCAATATTGAACAAGTCCTGGCGACAACACCCCACGAGACACCAACTATACGGCCACCTGCATCCCATCATGAAAACTATACAAGTTAGACGAACCAGACACGCAGGACACTGCTGGAGAAGCAACGACGAGCTCGTAAGTGATGTACTCCTATGGACCCCCACATATGGCCAAGCAAAAGCAGGACGACCAGTTCGAACTTACATACAGCAGCTATGTGAAGACACAGGATGTAACCCTGAAGAGCTGCCGGAGGCGATGAATGATAGGGAGAAGTGGCGAGAGAGGGTCAGGGATATTCGTGCTGGCGGCACGACATGATGATGATGATGATGATGATACCCAACCTGGGGTCGGTAATGAACTCTTTCGTGACTATTAATACCGGGCACTGTACATATTCCCGCCGAACACTTGGCAGTTGGACTGACTTCTAACACTTTCAACATATGTTGTATTATACTTCGTTAATATACTTTGTTCCACGCAAACCCGAGTTGTGTTATTCTTCCAGACCCTTTACTCGTCCACAACAATTCATCATCATCATCATCATCATGTCATCATCATTCGTAGGAAATGGACACAGCGACACGAGTTCAAATCCTCGACGAGACTGATTGCATTTCACATAGCACTAATATCCCTGAGAAAGGTATGGATCCAATTATTCTCCCTCCAGCTATGGGTAAATAGTAGGGCAGACTGGGTTCTTCAGCCTTGGTGAGGCAACTAGTCTAGGAGAAGGAAAACTCTGAATTCAAACCTGTTAAACTCCGCTTAAAAATTGACCTTGAGTCATATCCTGCCCGAGCAGAGGGGTTGGTAAATCCCCCAGCACGGATATCCCTGACCCTCTCTCGCCACTTCTCCCCTTCGTTCATCGCCTCTGGCAGGTCTTCAGGGCTACATTAGGCATGATTAATTCCCAGTTGCGTCTACGCAGAAAAATGGAACAAAGAGTTAAACCTTTACGATATGACTAGTCCTCACTCGCCAATTGGGATATTAGGAAACAATACACAGTATCTGTAATAAACACATTTGATATTCTTCAAGTGACATCTTTGCCCAGTCGGCTGGGCGGGAGCTGTAGAATACAATGACTGCACCTCTGCCGGTGGGTAAGAGCCCCCAATGAGTGTCATGGATATGACACTAAACAATATGATGATGAGGTCCCAGTAATGCTTCGTTGCCATTGCTCCCAGGTCCACTCTGGCCCGGCGTGGTAGCACCTGATAGGGCCCTATCTATGGGTTAAATAGAACTAACGGCATACTTATGCTAAACTGAATTGTTTGATTAAACTGAAAAGCTTGAAATAGAAATGTTTTTGACAATTAAACTCTACTTACATTTAAACTGCGTGCTTATGTTAAACTGAATTATTTCAAATAGAACTGTTTTTTGACATTGAAACTGTATTTACACTAAACTGAATTGTTTAACATAGAACTGTTTTGAATATTAACTTTGTGTAAAAAAAATCTGTACTTATACTAAACTGAATTAGCTGAATTAGAACTGCTTGATTAAACTGAATACTTCGATATAGAAATTATTTCACAATTAAACTGTACTTATTTGAAATTTAACTGTTTTGACATTGACACTGTACTCAAACTAAACTGAATTGTTATACATAACTGCTTGAATAGTTTAAAATATAAATGTTTTTGACAATTAAACTGTGTACTCATGCTAAACTGAATTGTTTGAAATAGAACTGATTATTTACATAAAAATAGATTTGGCGTTAAATAACCTACAAAGGTTGATATGCCACAAAACCTAACAAACCAATCAAGTGACATCTGAAAGAAATACTCTGAATGGCGAAGTGGAAACTTTATAACCGCCCATATAGAAGCAGCAGCCGAGTGCAGACCAAGCCAAAGACCGAATGTAGAATCATTAGCAGATAGAAAAAATGAAGGAGCATGAAAAAAGCATCCTTACTGAACAAAAGGGACCCAACAAATGAAAATATTCAGAAACTAAAGATATCACAAAGAGAACAAACCCATACCAAAAAGAACAACTAGAATATTTTCAAGGACGAATGAATAAAATAAGAAGCCCAGAAGAAGTGGACAAACACGATTAATAAGGCAGACATTAAATCAAGTGAGCGGAAGAAAGAACAACTCGAGAGCAGAACTCAAACCTGCCAGCCAAAATGTAAGACTACCAAAGTGAAAAGAACATTTTAGAATCTGTTAGGAAAACCTCCAAAAATTATTGATAAACCAATAAAAAATTATTAATTGCTAACTAGACATCATACTACGATAGTTTACGGAGGAAGAACTTGATGCAGGACTGAAAAGAATTAAGAGCTGTAAAGCTGAAAGCCTCTGTAATATAATTGCGGAGGGATTTTTTTTATATTATCAATTTTCGTTTTATATATCCTGCCTTTCGGTTTAGTTAGGCTGAGAACCTTTCGCTTAGTGCATGGGTTAGTTAGGCGCACATATTGAGTACAGGTGTTCACGCGCGTGCGGAGCGGATGTGACAATCACAGATGTCACAATAAAACCCCCAGATAGGAAATGATACCGGGGACGTGAATGACGTCATGCCCGGAAGCTCTGAGGATTTTGGAATTTGAAAAAAAAAACAGTTAGTTGAGATTTAAACTCCGAACGAGAAAGTTGAGATTGAAATTGTGTCTCTCTCTCCTCATGTCGAAAAATCTTAAACTCGAAAAGGTAAATAAAAGTTTCGTACCTGGACCAAGAGAGTCGATAAGTGTTTCGAGTGTTTTTCGGATTCCTATATGTTTATGAACATTTGTGAAGGTTTTCCATATCCGTATGTATATATCTATTTCACGTGTTCGTATCTTGGTCGTACATTTTACGACGTGAATATATTACATTTGTAGTGGTATGTTGTTGGTGTTTATTTATTATTTCCCCCACCATTTAAATTTGGTTTATATTTGGAAAGGGCCAACGAAGTAAAGGCGTGTGAAACGTTTTCCGTATCAATATGAATACGTCTATTTCCCGTATTCATATCTTGGTCGATATTATAAATATTACACCTCGACGAAATTCTGCTAGCAAAATTGAAGTCAAGAAAATTTGACGACATATTTCTTCGATTATGCAACGCAGTCTATGCGAAAACACATTAGAGAAATAAACAAAAAGCCGCATCCTTCGGTTCTCTAAGAAAGGCAACCTCGGAATCACTAAAAACAACAAAGGCATAACTCCCACTGCTATAACTACTAAGGTTTATAATCCTATGCTTCTAAAATCGTGAAGATTTTAGGAAAAATCAGGACGGTTTTCGGTGAAATTGATCATCAACTTCACAGAATCATCGAAGGAGTAAGAGCAAAAATCTTGAGGCGACACTATTGTCTGAAGATATCTCCAAAGCATTGGATTCCATACACAGAGGGAAGATGGAGCAAATTCTACTCGCATATTGTCTCCCCAAGTCAGCTATATAAGTAAGAAATGATTCACTTATCCGATGGCGACACTGACTTCGACATCATCGCTGGGGTCTCATAAGGAGATACATTAGCACCTGATCTGTTTATAATCTGCTTAGACTATATACTTGTAATGTCGCCAGATATGATGACAAAGAATGGTTTTACATGAAAATAGCAAGAAGCAGACTATATTCTGCAGTCTACACAGATAATCTTGCGCTTCTTGCAAATGCACCTCTCCAAGTTGAATAGGATTGAATAAGAGACAGCCGGAGACATTGTCCTTTATTTGAACGCAAATAAAAATGAATTCATGAACATCATTCGGACAATTGTCCTCATCTTTATCATAACGTTTCGACCGTTGTACGCTCCGAACTTCTTCAGGTGGTTGGAATGTCGAACTTAACACTTTATTTTGCTCACCGTGGTAGACTTTTCTAGTTATACGAGTCATGTTTAATGGATATCAGTTAGCAGTTATCTCAGTTAATTTCCTTTCATGCCTTCACCATGTATTGAACTCACACTCTTTTGCGTATGTCACTCGATCTAAGCAACCCCGTTATCCACTGTGCCGCGTATCCTTGAGGACTTGCTGGGTATTATAAACATAATGTCTTCAGTAACCATTTTTACCAGTGCTCATATTGCAATTTTACTGTTATCATTGCATTTTTTTACCAGAGCTTTTATTGCAACTTTATTGCTTTTCTCTGACACTCCTTATTACTGGTTCCCATATTGTCTTAATTTCTATGCTTGGTCGGCTCAGGAGATTTTTGTGGCCTACCATGTGTGCTGATTCCTTAAGTTGACGAATTTTCTAATGGTGTTCCATGTCTGTGATCTCAACCTGGTCCCACAGAGGGCGTAGAACGGCCGAAACGTTGTGATAAACATGGCGACAAAGATGAGGACAATAGTCCAAAAAATGTAAATAATGTAAATAATACCTCATCTCAGAAATATAGACAGATATTGAGAATTCATGAGTTGTAAACAAGAAGGAACCATCTCCACTCAAAGTTAGTTAGGAGACCATTTCACATACCTCGGCAGCAACATCTCATCAACTGAAAGCGATTTCAGCGTAAGCCTAGAGAAGGCGTGGACTGCATTGACTGGTTATTGATCATATGGAAATCTGATATCCCCGATAAAATAAGACGGGATCTCTTCCAAGCCATGGTTATCTCACTACTACTGTATGGATGCACCTCGTAGACTCAAACAAAACGCATGGAGAAAAAGTCAGTAAGGAACTACAAAAGAATATTACATGCTGTTTTAAACAAATCTTGGAAGCAACACCCTTCAAAACAGAAATTATACGGCCACCTACTTCTTATCTTACAAACAATCCAATTAAGACGAAGAAGACATGTCTAATATATAAAAATATCATCATATCACGTCGCCAGCGCAAATCTCCCTGACCCTCTCCTACCACCCGTCTCTATCATCCTTCGCTCCCGGTAGATCTTCAAGGCTATATCCAGTATCGGTACAGAGCTGTTGTATATAGGTTATAGCTGGTCGTCCTGCCTTTGCTCGTTCATGTGAAGGGGTCCACAGGAGTATGTCGCTTATGAGTTTGGCCTTACTTCTCCAGCAATGTCCTGCATGTTTGGTTCGTGTAACTTGGATAGTTTTCGTGATGGGTGGTAAGTGGCAGTACAGCTGCTGCTTTGTTGGGTGCTGCCTCCAGGACTTGTTCAATATTGCTCTCAGTATTCTTGCATAATTGCTATTAATCTTTATCTCCAGACGTTTAGTAAGCATCCATGTAGTGCATCTATATAGCAGTATCAACACGACGGCTACTTAAAAAACGCAGTTTTTTAAATATAATCTGCCATTTTTCTTTTCCTTTTATTACGAAATATATGAAATGTAGAATGAGAGAGACAGTCGGAGGCAGTTGAGATGTACTTACAGGGCGAGATTCAAATCTTCAGAGAACCATTTCTTCTTCGTTCTGCTTTCGCAAGACTGGTACAGGGCCACCTCAAGACACCAAAGAATCTTGATTTCTACTCCCTTCTCTACTTTCGCGAGTCTTGTCAGCTCAGTCTTTTTTCTATCTCTCAATCCTGAGCAGTCTGGCGCAAGACCGGCGCCTAGAGCGCCGTAACGTCTAGAAGCTCTTTCGTCGGTCTTCTTCGTTCTCTCGGGTAATCTCACTCTGCTGGGGTCGAAATCTTCTCTGGTTCATATAATTTTCGGGACGCCCACGCAATCCTCGTGATTGCAACTCCTGCCTACGCGTTTTGTGTGGACACGCCTCCTATCTAACATGCCACCTATGTGACTAATGCAGTACTTCCACTGAAGAAACACCTACGTTATATTTGCTTTAGGAAAGAGGTCTATTTACTGAAATACCGTCCTAGCAATTTACGCGGCATGTCAAAAGGGATCTTCTGGTCAGTATTCAATATTTACATCAGTTGTGTGAAGACACTGGATTTAGTTTGAAGAATCTACCTGGAGTGATACATGATAGGGACGGATGGCAAGAGAGAGAGAGAGAGAGAGAGAGAGAGAGAGAGAGAGTGTGTGTGAGAGAACTCCGTACTGTCATGGCTACTTAATGATGATGATGATACTTACCAGTAAAGCTTATAGAAGGGAAAAATATATTGTAAAATGCACAAAGGACATGTAAATAAAAAAATCACAACTGCTTTAATAGCCATCCGCAAGGCAGGATTTTAAAATCGTAACATGGAAGTATGTTTTTTGAGAAGACATCTATATATTGCCGAAATTCTCGTGGGATTTAGCATGACTTTGATTGCACAACATTTCAGTAGAAATATTAACACGGATATTTTTGGTTTATTAAATTTGTTTGGTTTTATGGCATATCAACCATTATAGGTTATTTAATGGCAGATCCTTTTTATACTTGTATATTTGATATATATTATTAGGTTTGGTTGGGTTTTATGGCATATCAACCATTATAGGTTATTTAATGGCAGATCCTTTTTATACTTGTAGATTTGATATATATTATTAGGTTTGGTTGGGTTTTATGGCATATCAACCATTGTAGGTTACTTTATACCAAATCCTCTTTGTAAATATATACTAAGTATATATGATTTGGTTTGGTTGGGTTTTATGGCAAATCAACCATCGTAGGTTATTTAATGCCAAATCCTCTTTATACATATATATTAAATATATATAATTTGGTTTGGTTGGGTTTTATGGCATATCAACCATTGTAGGTTATTTAATGTCAAATCCTCTTTATACATATATATTAGATATATATGATTTGGTTTGGTTGGGTTTTATGGCATATCAATCATTGTAGGTTACTTTATGTCAAATCCTCTTCGGAGATATATACTAAATATATGATTTGGTTTGGTTGGGTTTTTAATGGAATCAACCATTTTAGGTTATTTAATGCCAAATCCTTTTTATACATATATATTAAATATATATGATTTGGTTTGGTTGGGTTTATGGCATATCAATTATTGTAGGTTATTTAATGCCAAATCTTTTTTACATGTTAGATATATGATTTTTAAACACACTTGGTAGGTAACTTTTTAAAACGAGCTTGAAGTTATTTTTTGACACTGTTAAATGCTTTTACTAATTTCTATGAAATACGAATAATACTATTTACTATTAATCATTTGTTAGCATTACTGTAAAATGGTTTCAAGTACTGCTATTGTACACTAACAATTTAATTAAACATCAGTCGTTTGTTTATACACTATTAAATGATCAAACAGTTCTATTTCAAACAATTCAGTTTAGCATGTAAACAAAGTGAATTAGTTCCAAGTATTGCTATCTTTCACTTACAATTCAATTAAGCATCAGTCATTTGTTGAAGCATAGTTAAGATGATCAAACAGTTCTATTTCAAATAATTCAGTTTAGCATGTAATAAGTAACGTAAAGTTGGCGATTGTAGTCGAGTGCGACCAGAGGGCTCCTTTTTGAATAGCTACTACACCAAGGTGTTGGGGATTGCTCCACTTTACCCTTGATACGTACCTTATATTGCTGTGTGTTAAGCAAGGAGGTATTAAGTGCCATTTTCAAAGTCTTTGGTATGACGCGACATGGGATTGAACCAAGTCTCCCGGGCCATTGGCGAACACTCAACCCACTTGTTAAATAGTTCCAAGTATTACGATGTATCACAAACAATTCAATTAAACATCAGTTATTTATTTACACATAGTTAAATGATCAAACAGTTCTATTTCAAACAATTCAGTTTAGCCTAAGTCATCTGTTAGCACTGTTAGTCTAAATGTCCAAGTACACAGTTTAAATATCAAACAGTTCTATTCGATTCATAGATAGGACCCTATCAAGTGCTACTTCGGATCAGAGTGAACCAGGGAGCGATGGTAATGAAGGAGTACTCCACATATCCAAAAGCTCCAGCATTACTGGAGCCTCACCGTCTGATTGTTTAGTGCCATATCTAAGAAAATCGTTGAGGAAGTTTTACCACTGCAGAAATGCAGTCGGCGTTTAAAACAAAATGATATTAGTATCTCTACTTAAGTATGGGGAATATTTCAGATGGCGTATATAATTCGGAAGTTTTTATAACCGAAGGACAATAACGAAAATAAGATAAATAGTATATCGTTGGAAAAATTAAAAATCCCAGTCGTTACAAATAATTCTCAGGCCTCAAATCCATACTTAGATATGACGAATGTAATATATAAGTTGTCTCGCCTGTTGGGAGATTGTAGATGTAATAATTATTAAATAAGAAAAATTGTATGACTTGATCAAACACTTTTACGTTGACTACTCGGAGACTTATCAAATAATAATTGTATAAATGTCTATATTATTGAAAGTTGAATATAGTTTTTATTTTTATTTACTTACTAATGTAAAACAAATGTATAATTTACTATCAGGCGTAACATACTTCCCCGGCTTTTGCTGGGCCGTCTGGCATTCGTACCGGATGGGGCATCGAAATCAATGGCAGATTCGAGGCCACCTTCGAGTGGGCGAGCTGCCACCTCTGTCCCCTATGTATAGCACTAGACCTTGCTGTCTAGTTCAAGCTATAACCCGGCATATGTGCCCGGATCCAAATTTGGATTCGTGAAACTGCTTAGCTCATTAGAACCACATTGCACTTAGTGGGTCGATGAGCTGCACAGACCAGCAGGGTTCGAGTCTCGGCTCGTTCCCGACCTTCCCCTCCCCTTTGTCCCCACTTTAATCGGCCTTCGGGCTTTTGACCTTGTGTCAATACTTATCTGGTGCGAGGCAGCGACAGATATCATACTATCAGGCGTAACGCATATTTACGTATGTGTTGTATCGTGTTAAGGAACCGATACACAGTGAAACAGAGTTAATTATTCAATTGGTACAGTCCGACTAGTATTATAAGTCTTTCGCTGTAGGTGTTATGCCCGAAGTTGGTCTTCAACTGACCGATGTCTTTCAGAGCTCTTATGTCTCTGCTTCTGATTCTGTCTTGCTTCTGTCTTTGACTCTAGAGGCACGGCGTCTTTTAAACTTCCGCAATACCGGAAGTAGCTTAGTGCGAGCCACTATACAACAGTGTGTATATTGTATAACATAATGAAAGTATGAATGATGAAAGACCATAGCGCTTTTCTAGATAAAAAAAAATATTCGTTTCCTTTTTTTTCTCGAAAGGGTCAAAATTCTCTAGATATGTGGTTGAGTGACAGGGACAAGAAGACGAACGAGATGGACACAGACACGCGGAGGACTGCAATATAAATTTTGCTGAACCTACATTGATTCAGAGCGTCACGTCTCTGCTTCTTTGACGATTGTTTCTCAGCCGGGGTGGAAAAGGGTTGCAGTTCACCCGCTGTGCCACGGGTAGTGCTCAACGAGGCTTCTGCCATGTTTTGGTTGTGATTCCAACTGGCTGACCGTGACTGACCGTCTGACTATGAGTAGTCGTGTATATATAATTTCACAACGCCTACATATTCTTCCGGCTCCCCAATTTAAATTATCTGATTCTACTCGTCAACCTATGCGAGTCGTCTTCCTGTTTACACAGCTCGAACATCCTGTCCCTGAAATCCCTGATTGACGGTTCTGTCAAAGGTCAATATGCAACATATGCATGTGGGTGCGAATGAATTTGTACAGGTGTATGTGGACATATGTAGAGTATATGTATGTATGCACACGGATTTGTGTGTGTAGTAATCTCAAAGGGATAGATGAAGAAGTCAAGGAGGTCATCAGAATTTAATCGATTATAGAATAGAAAGAGAATGATTTCTGGATGAGAATGAAAGTGTAAGTTTTCTTAATGTCTGTAATACTCAGAAAGCGCGGACGTTCAGAAGTTTGTAAAGAAGGATAAACTTTTCAAAAGTATTTTTGCTCGGGGAAATCCAAGCTTAGGTGCGGTTTTTATTTTCTGAAATTCGGCGCCCGTATATTCAAGTGAAGCAACCGGGAATTAGAGCAGAGGAAGTAATAGGCAGTATGGGACCGATGGGAAAAGTTGCGATTCTCTAAAGAGTTAGCAGTCGGATTTTAGACAGAGCGGTATAAAAAAAAATCATTGCTATCAAAATTCCAGATTGGGAGTATCTATGCTCCCGGAAGTGTGTATACCAACCCTTGTATGTTATTTAACACCAAATCCTATTCATACACACATACACATTCTCACACACGCACACACACAGTGTTTAAAAAATGGCTGGATAAGAAATGTATTTCCTATCTAAGTCGGATGCAGAGGTTACATTGCCAACTCAACCTCCGTTTTCTTGACTAATATTGGACTTCCTCCCTCAGATAAAAGGAAATACATGGAAAAGATCCCAGAAAAGGCTCTATATGCATCAACGTGGATATGGCAATCCCATAGAGTGACGACAATCTGACAAAGTCTGGTGGTGTCGTGAGATACTGCTGGGGCGCTCTAGGCTAGTGGTAATGATACTTCGGCCCCAGAACCATGCCTGAACCCAGAGACATCATCTGATGAAGGCTTTGTCGGAATCAAGCTGTTGTACAAACATCAGTTATTGTATAATACCTACTATATATATATATATATATATATATATATAATTTGTAATCAAACAGTTTATATGTAAAATCATTTTTAACGAGTTGTAGCTCATTTGTTTACATACGGTTAAATGGTTTCAAGTATTGTTATCTAACAGTAATAATGCTAAACGGTTTTCACTAATAATTCAAAATGGTTTTAAGAATTGCAATTTAACACTAATAATTCTCTTTTTCATATTCATTGTTTGTTTGCAGGCAGTTATATGATTTCAAGTATAGTAAATGATTAAATAGTTTTATTTGACCCCTAAATGGTACATTTACATTTACTACCACCCCTTGTCAGAGTGGACCTAGGAGTAATAGCAATGAAGGAGTACTTTATATTCTCCAAAGCTCTTGCACTGAGTCCCACAATCAAATAGTTTAGTGTCATACTCACGACACGTGTTGAGCGGGGGTTATTATCCTTTGCAAAGGTGCAGTCGGTGTATTCTATAGCCTTCTTCAGTCGACAGGACAGGAATAAAAACGACAATATGTATGTAATCTGAAATTAGTTTTCTTTCTTTTGTATTTTCTTTGTGTGAATGAACAGGTCTGTTTAAAATAATTTGTCATACGTCCCACTAAGCGAACAAGTGTGCCACAAGGCCTTTTTAAGGCAGGACCGAAGCCAAGAGTCTACAACAATTTTAAATGCCTGTACAAAAAAAGTGTGGAAACTTATTGAATGTACCATATATATATATATATATATATATATATGTTTTATGGTACAAAATTTTATGATAGCAATTTAAAGACGAAAGGTTTTGTTTCTGATGAAAATTACAACTTAAAGAGTGGAAGACTAACTTACCTGTTTTCTTCCTCATTCAACAGAGTTAAATCGAGGAAAATATACGATTTCAAAAAATCAAGAAGTATGTTTAGTGAAGAAAAAAAAATCATATTGAAGACTATCTCGAAATAATATTAAGACAAAATATGAAGAGTCTCCAATATTTTTTTTATGAAATGAAGAGTATAACTTGCTCAATATAGGGAAAAAGTCAATACTAAATTTCTTAGCATAATCACAGTTTTTAATAAGGTGTTCTGAAATTGATGACCCATCTGTATTGTTAAGAATATCAGTTGGGTCAAAATTAAAATTGCGTATTTTCGCAGAAAAATGCTGTTTAATTCCGGCATCCAATCCTTGGTTGTTCCTTACGTAGTGCAAATTGCAACTCCAAGAGAATTATTCTGATGTGGGGAGGAGGAATAGATAGACTTCAAACCCGGTTTTTGTGTTGAAGACAACGCATCTTTTTATTTTTATTACATATATCAATGAATGCAGATGGCATGCAAGTCTTTCCTATATTGTAGATATAATGAAATCCATGTCCAAAGGCTGTCATAAAAGCTCAAGGAGGGGCAATCATTAATTCTATAAATATATCTTATTATCAATGGATTCCATAATTCTTACTTCAAAATTAAGTTATTCCATAATGTTTTCATCAGCATTCATTGGTAAAAATATACCATTATATCTAGATATTTCTGTCTACTTTGGAATAGTTTATGAAGCAAAAATATTCAGATACGAAATAAAAACATTTCGATTCTTATCTGTAATTTGTTTATTTATTGCCAAATAAAAAAAAAAAAAAAAAAAAAAGCTGAATGTGCTAATTCTCTAATCTTTGCTAGTGGTTGTATAATAGTTTAAACGAGATATTCAACGTCTTGTGAGATGACTAGACAAGGCAATAAGAAAACATTCAAACAAAACTTTCTATTGTTTTGGACAAACATTGTTTACTAGGTATATAGCCTTTTTTGCTTTGTTTTTACCTTGGTTGGGTTTTATGGCATATCAACCATTGTAGGTTATTTGATGCCAAATCGTCTTCATACATATATATTAAATATATATGGTTTGGTTTTATGGCAAATCCTCTTTATACATATATATTCAATATATATGATTTATTCTAGTTTAGTTTTATGGCATATCAATCATTGTAGATTATTTCATGCCAATTCCTTTTTATATATATTTATGCATTAAATATATATGATTTTGTTTAATGGGGGTTTATGGCATATCAACCATTATAGGTTATTTAATGTCAAATCTTCTTTATAGGTATATATTAAATATATATGATTGGGGTTAGTTGGGTTTTATGGCATATCAACCAGTGTAGGTTATTTAATGCCAAATCCTCTTTATACTTATATATGAAATAAATACGAGGTGCATACGATAAGTTTCCAGATTTTTATTCGTATGGGCATTTAAAATTGTCATAGACTCTTGAAAATTCAGTATGTTATTGCTATACATCTTATTATGATTTCAGCTTCAAATGAACACCTACTGCAGGAATTGGAATATACCCTACTAAAGCCTGATTGTTACAGCTGGGGAATTTCAAAAATGCAATCTGACACTTTAGAAGAACGATACGCAATAAAATTCTGTTTTAAACTTGGAAAAAATGCTGCCACAGAAACGTATGGAATGCTTCAGACTGCTTTTGGAGAATCTTGCATGAATCGAGAATCAGTTTTTGAGTGGCATAAGAGATTCAAGGAAGGCAGGGAGACTGTGAGGGATGATGAGAGGTGTGGGAGGAGTAAGGTAGTCAATACACCAGAGTTGATTGGCCAAAGGGTTAGGGTTAGGGTTACTATGTTGAGGCTATAAGGGAGTTCAGGAAGAGATTCCGTTGGAGGAGGCCAGCACTCTTCAAATCGGGTCAGTGGCATTTCCACCAGGACAATACACCAGTCTACAACTCCATCCTTGTCACAGACTATTTGACCAAGATGGGCATCAAGACACTTCCTCAGCCTCCCTATAGTCGAGAGCTTGCTCCCTGTCACTTTTGGTCATTCCCTAAGCTCAAAGGCTGTCGTTATGAGAGAATTGAGGAGATGAAAGAGGCTGTGACGAAGGTCACTGACATCTCACACAAGTGGACTTCGATCGGGCATTCCAAAAGTTGTTGGAACAGTACAAGTGCATTGCAGCCAGAGGAGATTACTTCGAAGGGGATTAGAGTTTCATGTGTGTAGTATCAATAAAAGTGCCCATACGAAAAATGTCTGGAAACGTATTGTATGCTCTTCGTATGATTTGATTTGGTTTAATGTGATAGCAAATCAACTACTTGTAATATAATGGCCGAGGAATTTCGTTTTCCGCCTTTGGGTTTAGTTAGGCTGAGAACCTTTCGGCTCAGTGCATGGGTTACATAGGTGCAACATTAACGCAGGTTTTCGCGCGCGCGCGGAGCGGATATGTCACTCAGAGATGTCACAATAGAAACTCAAGATGAAAAACGGGGCTAGGGAGTGTGAATGACGTCACGTGCCGGAAGCGCGTGGGGGGTTGAAAAAGTCAGTTAGTTGAGTTGACAACTGAACACCGAACGAGAAGGGTCGACTTTCGGGGCTCGCAGAGGCGAGACGAATTTGCGCGCTACGGGCGCCGCAGGAGATGGGGGGGGGGTAGATGCAAAAGCCAGAATAGAAAGAATGTGTATCTCTCTCCTTATGTCGAAGAACCTTTAAACTCAAAGGTTATAAAAAGTTTCGTACCTGAACTAAGAAGTCGTAAGTGTTTTTCGTGTTTCGGGATTCTTATGTTCTATGTATATATGTTACGAACATTCTTTGTACGTTTCGCATATCCGTATCATGGGTATGGTACATATTGTTCGTTTATATTAAATATATAGTATTTGTAAACACATTTTGGAGTAAACATTTTTAAGTGAGCCTGAACTCATTTTTGCTTTTGCGCACATTTAAATGGTTTCACTTATTTTTATCAAGTAGTAAAATTTTATTTAGATTTATTCATTTGTCTGCATACAGTTTAATGTTTTCTAGTATTTATATTTAATACAAACAATTCAATTAAACAGTCAATTTTTTGCACTGAGTTTAAATGCCAAACAATTCTATTTGACACATAGATAGAACCCTCATGTAATTCGGAGATCTATGGCAATGAAAGGGTACTCAACATTCCCGAATGGAGCCTCACCATCAGATTATTTAGTGTTATATTTAGGACACTCGTTACGGGAGTCTTACCTCTCAGTGTAGCATTGCCAAAATACGAGTATGTAAAATATTCAGATGCAGAGAAATCCCGAAACACTGACGACTCTCTTTAGTTCAGGTACGAAACGTTTATTAACTTCTTGAGTTTAGTTTTTCGACACGAGGAGAGAGAGACACAATTTCTACTATGCTGACTGTTCCTACAACGCCCACAGCCAACCCCCAGCTGGACTCGCCCGGCCCAGAGTCAAATCTCAACTAACTAACCCAACAAACGCGCCGCGCATCCCATAGCTCCCAGCTGGACTGGCCTCGCCCAAAGTCATATCTCAACTAACGTCTTTTTCGAAATTACCAAATTCTCGCTTCCGGGCATGACGTCATTCATACCCCAGTCTCATTTCCTCTCTGGGGTTTTTATTATGATTTGTGATTGTCATATCTTGTGCGCACGAGCGTGAACTGTACTCAATATGTGCACCTGCACCTGCACTAAGCCGAATAGTTCAAAGACCAACCAAACCGAATGAATAACTATAATTAACGAAAATGATTAATAAAAAATCATTCGGTAATTATATAACATCAGCAGAAATGTAGGCAGTGTAGTCGTCGGTCGCAGCTGCCTTGGTCATCTAAAAATACACACGCACACACACGCACACACAAACGCACAAAAACACACACGAATATATAAACAAACCCACACATGCAAATACAACCATACCCAAACCCACACACATACAAACGCTCGCATACACAAACGAAAACAAGCACACATACACACACTCACGCACGAATACTAAGCTCGATCGTACGTAAGTTCATCCAGTTGTATAGACGTGAAAGAGATAGAGGTAGGGTTTTTGTAGAATCAATGACGTCATCGCTGCGTACGTTCAACAGATCGGTGACCTTGCCGCCTCATAGAGGATTGATTTTGTACGCAAATATCGACGGACGTTGCCGAAATTAGAAGCTTGTAATTCATAAGGAAATCCCGCGATAGTGACCACGTGGCCTGGTCCCGATCAATCGATTCAAATCACGTCTGGCTCGATAAATGTGGTGACTTTGCTAGCGAAAGATGCAAGGCTGAGAAGATTTACACATTATCCAGTACATGCAGACACACAGACATCCACACAGGATGCACTCGTTGAAGTAGGTTTTTTTTAACATTAAACCAATAAAGAGTTACTCTGAAAGAGTCAGGAACGGAAATGGAGATAGAGACAGAGAATTTGTGTGCGGGTATGGGAGAGAGAGAGAGAGAAACAGAGAGAGAGAGAGAGTATGTGTGTGTGTGCGTGTGTTTGTGTAAGGGAGAGACAGACAGTGTGTGAGAGAGAGAGACAGAGAGAGACAGAGAGAGTATGTGTGTGTGCGTGTGTTTGTATAAGAGAGAGACGGACAGTGTGTGTGTGAGAGAGAGAAACAGAGAGAGTATGCGTGTGTGTTTGTGTAAGAGAGAGAAAGAGAGAGAGACAGAGTGTGTGTATGCGAGAGAGAGAGAGAGAGAGAGAGAGAGAGAGAGAGAGAGAGACTGAGACAGAGACAGAGTGTGTGTATGTGTGTGTTTGAGTAAGAGAGAGACAGACTGTGTGTGAGAAAGAGCGAAACAGACAGACAGACAGACAGCGTCTGTGTGTGTGTGTGTGTGTGTGTGTGAGAGAGAGAGAGAGAGAGAGAGAGTAGAAAGTAAGACAGCGAGTATGACAGACAGACAGACAGATAAAGAGGCAGTGAGTGTGTGTAAGTGTGTGTGAGAGAGAGAGAGAGAGGGAGAGAGAGAGAGAGAGTAGAAAGTAAGACAGCGAGTATGACAGACAGACAGACAGACAAAAAGGCAGCGAGTGTGTGTAAGTGTGTGTGTGAGAGAGAGAGAGAGAGACTTTGAGAGAGACTTTGAGAGAGAGAGAGAGAGAGAGAGAGATGATAAGAAATTGAGAGAAATCCTGTTTACAGTTAATTACAAATTAACCTTGTATGTATAAGTAGTACATAAGCTTATATATAACTCGGCAGAACGTTTCAACGCATACTATCCGTCAAAAATTAAATGTAGATTGATTCTGCGTATTTATTAGTAACTAAATATACTTAGTCTAATAGGTTTTAACTAAATAGACTAAGTATAATAAGTTTTAACAAAATATACTTAGTATAATAGATTTCAACGTACTGGTGGCAGGAATTAAAATACGCTGACTGTTCCTCCAAAAGATAAAAGAGAACTCCAATAATTTGAATTCAAACAGACCGTGTGCAAATAAAAAAAAGCTTTTAAAGAAATAACTACATAAAAGTATATATAAGATTGTTCAAAGAACGTAATTCCTAAACCACTAGGCATAAAATAATACTTAACTGATTGACATGATGTTAAAATTGAGCAATTAGTCAATCATATAACAGGTTTTAGATTGAATACGATTAGATTTTATATATTTAAAAAATTGTTTTTAGATTATGCTTTCTCGTAATTGTTATTATTCCACGATCTATATTAAGTACTATACTAGTGTTGTTTACAAATATATGTCAGATATTGAAAGGAATAAAAAGTTTTACCTGACCTGACCGATAAAATGAAACGCAGTTTCTTCCAGGCAGCGGTCGTATCGATACTGCTGTATGGATGCACTACTTGGACGCTAACTAAACGGCTGGAGAAGAAGCTAGACGGCAATTACACAAGAATGCTGCGAGCAATATTGAACAAGTCCGGGCGGCAACACCCCACAAAGCACCAACTACACGGCCACCTGCCTCCCATCACGAAAACTATCCAGGTTAGACGAACCAGACATGCAGGACACTGCTGGAGAAGCAGGGACGAGCTCATAAGTGATGTATTCTTATGGACCCCCATATATGGCCAGGCAAAAGCAGGACGACCAGCTCGAACATACATACCGCAGCTATGTGAGGATACGGGATGTAGCCCTGAAAACCTGCCAGAGGCGATGAACGATAGGGAGAAGTGGCAAGAGAGGGTCAGGGATATCCGTGCTAGCGGCACGACATGATGATGATGATGACATTCTATGTTCGTAATGTAAACTTTTATGAGCTGATAAGTTGATAAGTGGCATGTTAACCCACGTAAAAATGGTCGTAGTTTTGAGATGCACTTTTAAATTTTTTTAATTTTTAATTCTAATTTTTAAATTTAAATTCAATTTTTTTTATAATTATTATTTCTCGTATTTATGGTTATTGTTTGTGTTTTTTACAACTAGATGTCCAATATTGGAAGAAATAAAAACAGTTTTACATTCCGTGTTCTTCAATGTAAACTTATATGACCCGATAAGTTGATAAGTGGCATGTTAACCCACGTAAAAAGGGTTATAGTTTTGGGGGAGACATTTTTTTTAGATTGGAGATTCAGAAAATTATAAATTGGTCTTATTTAGTATATGATATCATTAGTAGTAAAAATTAAGTTTTTAGGTTAAGTTTAGACAAGTCAGTTTTACGCCATCCAGTCCCTGGCAGTGTTATTTTAAGTCGAAGTCATTTAAGAAATAGATATATTTTCAAAATCTTTTAAAACACATAGGCAAAACATTTTTAGTAGGAATATAAATGTTTTAAGAGTCAAAGTATTCGTAAAATTCAGTCATTTTAAACATGTAAACATTTCATACTTAGTTGCAATATCAATATTTTAGGCAATGTATCAAAAAAATTCAGTCATTTTAAACATGTAAATACTTCATACTTAGTTGCAAAATTCATGTAAGTGTCTATGTATTGTAAAATTCACAGTCATTTTAAACACGTAAATATTTTACACTTAGTTGCAATATCAATATTTTAAGAGGCAATATATTAATAAAGTTCTCATTCATTTCTAGCAGGTAAAGACTTCAAATTATTTTGAAATATAAATGTTTTAAAAATGAATATATTTATTTTGTTCAAAATCATTGTAAATATTATCTCAAACTCATCTGGGGGGTGTCCTCGTTGTGTAATGGTTAAAGCGATGCACTGCGGAATCGTACTACGCGAGTTCGTACTCCAGTCGCGCTATTACGTTCACTTTCGGGCAAATACCCTTGGGAAAGGTATGAACCCCCTTATCCTCCCAGCTATGGGTTAAATAGTACCACTACTGTTCTTCTAGGAGAATGACTTTGGCATTAAATAACCTAAAAAGAGTTGATATGCCATTAAACAAAGAAACCAAACCAATCGAACTCATCTGTTTGACTCACATAGGGTATCCTGACAGGTTCTACTGTAATATAATGGCCGAGGAATTTCGTTTTAGGCCTAAACTTAGGCTGAGAACCTTTCGGCTCAGTGCATGGATTACTTAGGTGCAACATTAACACATGTGTTCACGCGCACGCGTGGCGGAGCAGACGTGTCACTCAGAGATGTCACAATAGAAACCCGAGATGGCAAACGGGGCTAGCAAGTGCAAATGACGTTACGCACCGGAAGCGTGCGGAGGATTTTGGGAATTTGAAGAAAGTTGGTGGAGTTGAGTCCTGCCTCGGAAGAAGACAGTTGGCTTTCGCTTGCTGGCGGAGGCCTTGGGCAGGTGTCGCACGAAATGGGGTGGGGGTAGAGGAAAAAGCTAGAATAGAAAGAATGTGTGTCTCTCTCCTTATGTCGAAGAACCTTTAAACTCAAAGGTAATAAAAAGTTTCGTACCTGAACTGAGAAGTCGTTACGTGTTATCGAATTTCGAGATTCCTATGTTCTATCTTTATGGACATCCCATGTACATTTCACATATCCGTATCATGGGTATGGTACACTACCACTCCGATCAAAATTGACCTGGGAGTCATAACAAAGAAGGTGTAACCCT
>OY757940.1:36214686-36289686 GCA_963585895.1 Sepioteuthis lessoniana | reverse complement strand
AATCACTTTTTTTTTCTTCAATGTATATACATTTTGTTTCTTCTATTTAAAAACAAATTTCTGATATAATGGATCGTTTCTTTTTTTTCTTTCTTTTTTTCACTTAAAGCAATGAGTCTAAAAAGGCAAATGGTGGACATCACTTAAAAAAAGTGCATTTGGTCAAATCGGTGTTCCTATGCTCCTGATATCATGTAAACTAGTACAGTCTGTTGTGTGGGGAGTCTCCGTGGCGCAATGGTTAATGTGTTGGACTGCAGCTGCCGAAGTAAGCAAGTTCGAACAATGAAGGTGAAAGAAAGAAATGAAGGATGAAAGATAGATAATTTTACAGAGAGTAGGAGAGTTAAACATAGACAAAGAGAGACAAATAGTTTTACAGTGAAGCTGTTACGTTCATTTGCGAACTAATACCCATGGGAAAGGCATAGATCCCCATAAACTTCCTGCACTGGATTAAATATTGTCACGACTGTTCTTCAACAGCAATTGCTTGGGCATCAAATAACCTATGAAGGTTGATATGCCATTAAAAAGCAAACCAAATCAAATCTTTGCAGAAATTTTATATATCAAAAACTTCTATCGGCTGATTTGTCAACCATTGTTGGTTATTCAAGGCCACATTCCATTTTTATATTTATATCAAATATATGATTTGTAAACACACTTTGTAGATGCACACAGTTAAATGAACAAACCACTCTATTTCTTACAATTCAATTTAACGTAAGTCAACAAAATCAAATAGATCCACGTATTACTATGTATTGCTAACAATTCAATTAGACATCAGTCATTTGGTTACAAACAGTAAAATAATCAAACAGTTCTATTTCAAGCAATTCAATTTAGCATAAGTCATTTGTTTGTACTAAATTAAAATGTCACGCTTCTATTTGAGCCTTAGATAGGAGCATATCAGGTGCTACCACTCCAGACCAGTGTGGATCTGGGAGCGATGGCAATGAAGGGATGCTTTGCATTCCTCAAAGCTCCAGCATTACTGAAGCCTTACGATCAGATTGTTTAATGTCATATCCAGGACACTCGTAGGAGAAGTCTTACACTTCGGTAGAAATGCAGTCGGTGTATTCTTCAGCCCAAGCCGACTGGGCTGGTATATATCTAAAAACAAATTCTAATTTAATGGATCGTATTTTTTTAATTGAAGAAATCAGATAAACATCGCTAAAAAAAGAATCAGTACGACAGGTCAGATTTGTTTTCTTCTGCCCTTAGAATCATGTAAACTTGTATTGTTTATTGTATGGAAACGTTATACGTGTTTAAACTCCTTGTTTTGGCCTGACAGAGCGTGAGGGCATCTAAGACGAAGAACAACACTTAGCAAAAGACCAATGATATCATCAACGGCCACTGATACTTTGAAATGTCCTGTCGGTGAGGTTTAGAATATGCTCACTGTATACCTCGCACCCCCCAAAGCAAAGTCTTGGGTATGACAGAACACGGTATCAGGTGGTGAGGATTCAATTCTGGAACTCTGGGGAGCATTGAGTACCTTTTCATTGCCATTACTTCCAGGTCCACTGTGTTAATTTACTAAGCTTTTTGCTTAGATGTAGCACAATGCCGCATGAATGGGGCACCCAATGAGAATCGAACTCACTCGTGTAGGTTTGCTACTCTACCTTGCTAACCATTACACCACTGTGACCTAGACCGGTAGTATTTGTAAGGGTTGAAGCTACGGGTGTAAACGATCTCTTAAAAATTTATTTGTATTTGATAGGACCACGTGAAAATTACGTTTTAAGAAACAACCCTTCAAATATGCAAATATGAACGCACTATAAATAGGATTCCCTAACCTTTTGGCATAGAATAACCATAGGCAAGTTGACATGCCGCTAGGAACAATCAATTTATCAATCATACCTTGGGAAAGAATAAACTTTTTCAAAAATAACAATTTGCTTGTAAGAGTTGTATATATCCGAATCATATATAGACAAATTGATTGGTTTTGGTTGGTTTGGATTTTTTTGTTTAGCGACATATCAACCTTTGTGGGTTATTTAATTACAAAGCCATCTATTAGAAAGACAGTAGTGATACTATTTAACACATAGCAAAGGTCAAAAGAGAGTTCCTGCCTTTCCCAAGAGTATTTGTTCTAAAGTGAACGTAATAACGAGACTAAGGTTCGAACTCACTGCCATGTTGCAGTCTTGAACGTTAGACAAAACGCCATGGGGATTTTTCATTGACAAATAGATTTCTTCTGGTTCTATGTTGCCCTGCTATACATAGCCCTTCAAATCTTGAGGTGTCGTGTCAAAGGTGTCGTACACACTCCAATAGAGATACCTTAAGCAAGATCTCTGTTAGTTTGCATCTTTGAATTTGGCCAGGCAATTATAAAACTTAAATTATCAAAGGTGATATGTTCTTTTTGTTTTTCAGATTACTGACACACGTCTTTTAATCTCAAGCGTGCCAATGAAATATCTTCACGCACTACCTTCGATATTCGAGCTTGAAGTGGGCATTCGAATGAAATCCTACCTGGTAGACCACCGACCATTCGTAGCCTCGGGAAAATGTGACCAAAATAATAAACATTTTGTTTTGTCAATTAAGCAAGGAACTCTCCATTCGCAGTCATTTGATCGGTCAGTTAGCCTTAGGTAATTGCATTCATTGTCAAATTATCCGAATGTCTTCAAACCTTGAATAACAGAAAACTAAGATGAGTATGAAATAAAATCTTCCGTTGTTCAAAAAGTATAGAGAATGAATCTGTATTTACCTACACGGAAATGGGCTATGAAATTAATGTTGATTTCCTTTATAATATGTGTTGAAAAAGTATCGAGACTGAAGCTGTATTTACCCAGAAAGACCTGAACAGTGAAATTAATATTAATTTCCTTTATAATACGACATGTGTTGGAAAAGTGGCGAGACTGAAGCTGTATTTACCCAGAAAGACCTGAATCGTAGCAGAGGGGGACCAGAAGGCTCCCTTTTTAATAGCTACAACACCTAGGTGTAGGCGAGGGCGCTACTCCTTTCCCAGGATTGCTTCACTTTACCCTTGATACATACCTTATATTGTTGGGTGTTAAGCAAGGAAGTATCGAGAACCATTTACAAAGTCTTTGATAGGCGCGACCTGGGATTGAACTCCAATCTCCAGGAGCATTGGCGAACACTCTACCAACAAAGACAATGTGCCAGTTTTAAATGCATGAACTTTTCTTTCTTGTAATTTAAATACTCGGGTATATTTACCCTTTAACTAATAATACCTTTTCTTACGAGAATCATTTGATTTTCGACAAAAATTTCTCTCATGCTGAAAGAAGTAAAATTTATTTAATTGTAGAACTGAGTTTCATTCAATCTTTTACACACTTTCCCGCCATGCACACGTTATTGCTCTCTTTCTCTCTCTCTCTCTCTATATATATATATATATACACACACACACACACACACACACACACACACACACACACACACACATATATATATATATATATATAAGCCGATTGACATAGATGAACTGCCTTAAATAACACACACACAAATACACACACACACACACACACACTCTCTCTCTCTCTCTCTCTCTCACACACACACACACATATATATATGTATGTGTGTATATATATATATATATTGGGAGAGAGAGATGATATATATATATATATATATATATATATAAACATGAATACATATTATTGCTTTCTGCCTCTTTCTCTCTCTTTCTCACTATATAGATATATATGCGTGTGTATATGTATATATATATATATATATATATATATATATGTGTGTGTGTATTTGTTGGGCTGGGTGTGTGTGTGTTCATGTAAAGCAATAATTTCTTAATATTTCAGGCAGTTTACTTAACTTCGTGTATGTATATGTCTCAATCTGCTTATATATGATCAAATTATTGTAAATACAAATATACAAATATACACATACACACACATGTATGCCAGATTATTTTCGCAGTTCAGAGGCATCAGTTTATATATTGGTATAGTGGTTAGAGTATTCGCCAATGATCCGGAATACCGGGGTTCAATCCAAATCGAGTCATACTTGATACCTCATTGCTTAAAACTCAAAATTATAAAGTACGGATGAAGGGTAAGCGTAAAAATGCATGGAAAGAAGTAGCGCCCTCTTCTATACATCGGTGTAGTAGCTATCGAAAAGGGAGCGTTCAGGTGGTCCTCGAATATGGATATATGAATTGCTAAAATTCTCTGGCATATATATATATATATATATACCATATCATTTAAGTCTGCGAATAGACTTAAAAGGAATAATCCGAATAGAGTTCTCAATGCATGGCTAATTAATATATATATATATATATATATAGAAACCCATATAAAAATTTATTTGAAGAGCAGAAAATATCATTAATATTAAGGAAATTCAATTGATGAAATCCATTATGAATTAATTTCACCAGCCAGTCAACAGGATCATCATATGGAAATGATCCATTTGACTGTCATGTGAAATAAATTTTTCATAGATTTTAACAATTGAATTTTCTTGATATATATATATATATATATATATATATATATATTTACTAATCAATTATCTACCAGTATTCACGGTACCAGAAAAAAACAAAAAACCCCTGGCCAGGAACAAGAGAAAAAAAAAATTTCTCGAATCACGGTCCAGAGGAAAAAGAAAAAAGTTTTTTGGGGTAAAAAAGAAAGAAAAGACCAACTCCGTCCTACTCCTTGAAAAAAATCAAGGGGTACTTAGTCAGTGACCAAAAGAAAACCAAAAAACCCTCCGCGAATAATTGGCTCCATTGTTTAATGTTGAGCACTTTAGTAATTATAGCATTGCAGCATTCGCGGAGGGTTTTTTTTTTTTTTTTTTTTATTAATATGCAAATTTTAGGATAGGTGGAGGTTTTTGGTGAATAAAGGCAAAGCAATTTCTCCTTAGAATGGTTTAGGCGAGACTTCCTGATGATCCGTTAAGGTGAAACTTTAGTAGAAGATTTTCGACTAGCGATTTAAGTTAATTCTATATATATATATATATATATATATATAATGTAAAATTCTTCTGTTGAATTGAGCGCTCGGTAGCTGTTTAGCGGATATATGTAAACAAAAAAGTGATACATATATAAAACAATAATTTCTTCATATTTTTAGGGAGGTCATCTGTCTATCTATCAATCTATCTTAACCTGTTTATATATATATATATATATATACATATATATGTAACAGAGCCATAATACGACTATACAAATATACGGATGTATAAAACGTTCATATGTTCATAAAATGTTCACACGCATAGGAATCCGAAAAACACGAAACACTGACGACTCTCTTGGTTCAGGTACGAAACTTTTATTACCTTCTTTAAGTTTAGGTTTTTTGACACGAGGAGAGAGAGACACAATTTTTCTATGCTGACTGTTCGTCCATCGTCAGCTCTCATCTCACTGACCCAATCAACGCACGTGCGCACCCCGCAGTCCACAAACTGGACTGGCCCAGGTCCGAAAAATCAACTCGCTTCGTCTAAGTCCAAATCTCAACTCACTGTTTTTATTCAAAATCACAAAGAATCCCAGCTGGGCATGAAGTCATTCACATCCCCAGTCCCATTTACCCTCCAGAGTTTTTGTTGTGACATCTGTCATTGTCACATCAACCCCGCGCGCGCGTGAACACCTGCGTTAATGTCTGCACCTACCCATGCCCTAAGCCGAAAGGTTCTAAGCCTAACTAAACCGAAAGATAAGATATATAAAACGAAAAATAATATTATTAAAAAATCCTATTATATCAATTATATAACATGTATATATATGAATAAATCAAACGCTTACAACTGGTTTAATAGTAATATTTCGTTCTTTATTTAAGGAAAAAACTGCTTCAGACTAAACATCTTTTGAGTTTTTCTACATTTTAGCAACTGAGGAATGTAGAATAACAAGTCTAAAGTAGTTTTTCCTTAAATAAAGAACGAAGTATTACTTCTATACCCGTTTTAAGTGTTTGATTATCCACTTTTCCACTTATTTTTATCATCTTGTCAGATTTGCCAGAATCGGCTTTTTCTTTATATATATATATATATATATATATATATATATATATATATATATATATATATATATATATAACTGATATTGTTGAATCTGGAGCTTAAAAGAGGCCAGCTTGTAAACACATCCGGGTCTTCCATAGCAGACCACATGATAAATAACAGGGAATGCGTGGTAGATTTCAATGTCGACCGATTCAGTATTCTGAGTCGGTCACATTCCTTGTCTCACCTTAAAGTGTTGGAGACCCTTTATGTTCGATCCCTTCAACGTTCCCTTTGTAAAAAAGGGATTGTTTGTTGGGGTTGAATGTAATTGGTCTCTAACCTTCAGCTCATCTCTCCTACTTCCCCCCGCTCTTTTTTTGTCTCCTCTTGTTTTTCTCCATTACATTCCCCCTTTTAATTTACTGGTAGTAACAACTTGAAAAGTGCCTGTCAAAACCGGTCGTTTCCCCCCTTTTTAATAATAAACATGCCTACAAATTCCCTAGACCTCTACGTCTTCTTGGCCATCAACAATTTCTTAACAATCAAAAATTTGTTTAAATACACACACACACACATATATATATATATATATATATATATATATATATATATATATATATATATATATATTATAACAGTGTTGATTGCCATTAAATCACTTTGTGAGTTTGTGTCGAACCAAGTGCAATATAATATGGAGAGTGCTCAATATCTAGGATAGAGGTATTTCTGATGATAATGAATTAATATATATTAGATATGTGTATTTAATTCATGGACACCTGGGTTTCATGGAGTTTATTGCCCCAAAATTCAATCAAACCTAATGGTCGCAGCCTAAATTCCATGAATTAAATATATCACGTATATATATATATATATATATATATATATATACGTGTGTAGTTTGTGTCTGTGTGTCTGTGTGAGTGTGTGTGTGTATGTCTGTGTGTGTGTGTGACCATATGTTCGCAAAAACAGCAAGTAGCTAAATTTTTCTCAGACTTGTTTCAACTTGGAGATTAAAACAATTTCCAGTCAAATTTTCAGCTGATTGATATTTTTCTAAAAACCACCATTTACGCTGAACGTCAGTTTTAATTATTCATACTTTCGATATAACGGAAATAATTATGAAATGCTAATTAAAATCCTTGACCTCTTCCTATTGAAACATCAACACTTATTACAATGGGAACCCAACAGCTTCAAGTCTTGTCTAACCTCGTCCCAAAGGCTTACTTAAAGTCGGATTTTCCTGCACTTGCATTAACATAATCTTCTGTTATGGTTCTCCATCAAGTAAGGAAGAAAGTAAACGCGACGAGATGTCAGCTTCCATTACTGAAACATGTCAATTGAAATCCATTGTTTTAGAATTCTTCAATATTACGTGTAATCTCTTTCAAAAACAGCTTAACCGGAATATGGATTATTTCCCCACGTTTTCTATGGAAGCCTTTAAGGATGATAATGAGACAGATTAATCATTTTTGTATTCCTCTCACAAGATAGAGAAAGATGATACAATCCAACAAGGAGGGAATCGTGTTAGGCGGATTTCAAAAGCTGCAATGATATTCGTCGAACTTTCAGTTTTGCAAACGTGTTTTTATTTAAATGGTGGTTATGCATGAAAAGGATTCCTATTAACAGTTGAGAGGTGACACATTGTAAACTTGGACGTGTATATTTAAAAGGAATTTTGAAACTTCAAATAGGAAGGTTTAGATGATTTTTAAATCGAAATATGCTCTGGCAGTGTGTGACTTCGTTGAATGGTGAAACTTTAAAAAAGGTAGTGTAGGCGGTGGCGTGACAAAAAGCATTTATTCATACACACATACACACACACATATGTGTGTATGTGTGTGTGTTTGTGTGCGTGTGTGAGTGTGAGTGTATATGAGGGAAAATTAACTGATTTATATTCTAAAAATATTGTTTTTTTGCGCAAAATGAGACTCTAGGAGCAATAATTTTTTTTGTATCAGTATTTTGGCATTTATTGACCAATCGGCGCATTTGCTGCGAAAAATCTTAATAATCAAAACCAAAATAATTTTTAAAATCTTTCTCCTCATAGATTGTTAAAAGATCATTCTTAACCATTTTGAAAAATAATTAAATGATCAACTTCTTATCTAATTTTAAGCTTACCTTAGTTTTATGAATAAGCAAGGAAATCTATGAACCAAGAATAGATTTATGGATCAATTACGTAAGTCTGTTCAAAACTTTCGATTTTATTTCTTTTGAATGAAAATCTAACATTCTATTCCTTCAAGGATACATTTAATTTCAACAACCCTTAATTATTCTAGCTTGGATTAAAATATCATTTATGTAAGATATTTGTACTACTATTACAGTCTTCATGAAATACTCCTACTGCAGACGATTACATTTTTAGCACATTGATACAATTTCTCTCCCGCGTAATGACATTCTCACACAAACATCTTTTATACACACAAAATATATCAACTAGTTTTAGACAATTTAAATTGCAACATTTAATTTTTCAACATGTCTTTCACGCAATTTAAAGAAATGGAATTTATTAATTTTTAGGTCGGTGTTTTGTTCAATGATTTACACATTTGTCCAAAACACCAACACACACACACACACACACACATATATATACAGAGAGAGAGAGAGAGAGAGAGAGAGAGAGAGAGAGACTACACTGCCTCTTTCTTTTAGTGGTTTAAGGCTTACTCTTTAACCGATAACTATATATATACATATTTAGAGTAATCTTTTGTGTAACACGATTGTTAGTTGTCTAAATTCCTGAGACGAAGCTTGTTGATTTTTATCATTAAGAGTTTTCGGAAAACTGTCTTCATCTTTATTGTTATTACCACAACGTTTCCAGCTGGACACATGGCGTAACGGTTATAGGCGTTGGTTCCCTAAGCTTCTAAGGAGACAATCATCTGGAAGTTGCAGGTTCAATCCTCACTACAGGCGAGTAACAATACAGGAATACTTAACACTTGTACTCGGTTATGACTAACGGAATCAGAACAGGTGACCCCCGTGGTTTCAGTAAAGGACGTAGTTCGAAGTTCCGTGAAGGTTCCCGAGTTCGACAAACACCTGAAGAAGGCCGGAGGACATATCGGCCGAAACGTTATCGAAATAGCTATAAAGATGAAGACGATAGTCCGAAAACCCTTTATGATAAAAAAAATAACACACTTATGTTGCGTCATTAGAGCCTGAGTATCACCTGTTAATATAATACCTTGGCACGCTTTAAAGCCATTTTAACCAAACCACGTCTACAAAACTGACTGTCGGATGCATGGCATTGCAATATTCTCTTAAGACCTGATAAAAAGATTATCTGAAGATTCGGTGGATTAGTGAATACTTTCTAGCTAATCCCAACCAAGTTTATCTCGGTCACTAAGTAATGGATGTTTTTGCTTTCTTAGCCTTAAAGGATCAAACTTTGAAATTAGAAAATTTTTAATCGATTTTCCTTTTATTTTCTTTTGAGTTCCTGTTGAAAAAAAAAAACGAACTATAGGACTTATGTGACAAAACTATTTAAAAAGAAAAAATCGAGTTAATGTTTGACAAAACCTCGCTTCCATGATAGTAGATTGGTTTGGTTTGTTTGGTTTTATGGCATATCAACCTTTGTAGGTTATTTAACGCCAAATCCATTTTTATGTAAATAATCTGTTCTATTTAAAACAATTCAGTTTAGCATAAGTACACAGTTTAATTGTCAAAAACATTTATTTCAAACTATTCAAGAAGTTATATGTAATAATTCAGTTAAGTGTAAATACAGTTTTAATGTCGAAAAACAGTTCTATTTGAAATAATTCAGTTAAGTGTATGTACGGTTTAATTGTCAAAAACGTTTCTATTTCAAGCTATTCAGTTTACTCAATTCATTTTAGCATAAGTATGCTGTTAGTTCTATTTAACCCATAGATAGGGCCCTATCAGGTGCTACCACTCCGGGCCAGAGTGGACCTGGGAGCGATGGCAATGAAGGGGTACTTCGCATTACCCAAAGCTCCAGCACTGCTGGAACCTCACCATCAGATTGTTTAGTGTCATATCCAGGACACTCGTTAGGGGGGTCTTACCCCTCTGCAGAGAAGCAGTCGGTGTATTCTACAGCCCCAGTCGACTGGGCAACATGATCATAGATAAAAAAAATATAAATGCGAAAGCGGTCTGCAACCAAATTCTAAATTCATTTTCACTGTTTCCCGGGGTGAGATGTGAAAAGATAACTTTAAGTTAAAGCTTGACCTGTCAGTGGGGCTTAGAATACACAGTCTGTATCCCTTCCTGGGGAGTAAGGTCCCCTCGAAAGGGGTGTCCTGGTTATGAGACTGTATGATCTCTGATGGAGAGGTTCCATTTCTGGAGATCTAGGGATTGCGGAGAACATTGTCATTATTTCCAGATCCACTCTGATCCATTCTGATCTAGAGATGCAGTACCTGTTAGGGTTCCCTCTATGGTTCAAATGGATCTGTTAAATAATTGTTTGTATGTGATAAGACTATGTGCAAAGAAACCCATAAGAAACAACTATACGCAAGATGAAAGCATGAACGTACAATGAACACGATTGACTAACCTCTTGGTTTAAATAATCCTAAGCAGGTTGACATGCCGTTAAAATCGATTAATAATTCTTAAACCATACAACTCTGTGCAAATAAAAAACATCTTAAGAAATAACTACACAAAAATGTAATCATGAACGTACAATGAACACGATTGACTAACCTCTTGGCATTAAATAATTCTAAGCAGGTTGACATGCCGTTAAAATCGATTGAGCACGCTTCCCTAACGTGACTTTGGTATGACACTGTCCACTCTGGTCCAGAGTGGTAACACCTGATAGGGTCCTATCTGTGGGTCAAAGAGAACTTTTTGACATTTAAATTTTGAGCAAATAAATGACTTGTGCTAAATTGAATTATTTAAAATAGAACTGCTTGATAATTTAACTATGTGTAGACAAATGACTGATGTTTAATTGAATTGTTAGTTATACATTGCAATACTTGGAACCATTTAACTGAGTACAAATAAATGATAAATATTGAATAGAATTATTAGTGTTGGATAGCAATAAGTAAAACCATTTAACTGTCTAGAAACAATAGCAATGATAATGTGTAAACATATTAGTTATAAATCAGCAGGGACGAGCTCATAAGAGATGTACTCTTATGGACCCCACACATGGCCGTGCAAAAGCAGGACGACCAGCACGAACATACATTCAGCAGCTGTGTGAGGATACGGGATGCTGTCATGAGGACCTGCCTAGGGCGATGAACGATAGGGAGGAGTGGCGAGAGAGGGTCAGCGATATCCGTGCTACCAGCGCGACATGATGATGATGATGAAAAATAAAATTACTGATGAACTAATTTCTTACATGTATATCTATTTAAATGTGTGCAAACAAATGGCTGATATTAAATTGTTACCATGACATGGCAATACTTCATCATCATCATGATCATGTCGTGCCGCCACTACGGATATCCCTGACCCTCTCTCGCTATTTCTCTCGTTCATCGCCTCTGGCAGGTCTTCAGGGCTACATCCCGTATCCTCACATAGCTGCTGAATGTATATTCGAGCTGGTAGATCCGCTTTTGCCCGGCCATATGTGGGGGTCCATAGGAGTACATCACTTATGAGCTCGTCCCTGCTTCTCCAGCAGTGTCCTGCGTGTCTGGTTCGTCTAATTGTATGCAAACAAATGATTAATAGTAAATAGAATTATTCGTATTCGATTGAAATACTTGAAACCATTTACCTCTCGGAAAAAAATGAGCTCAGGCTCGTTGAAATATGTTATCAACAGAATGTGTAAACAAATTATGTATATTTAATAAGTATGTATAAAGATGATTTGGCATTAGATAACCAACAATGATTGATATGCCATAAAACTCAACCAAACCAAATTATATCATCATCATCATGTCACGCTATCAGCACAGACATTTCTGACACTCTCTCGTCACACCTCCCTATAGTCCATTGCTTTTGGCTGGTCCTCAAAGCTATATACAGTATATACAGTATCGGCACAGAGCTGCTGTATGTAGGTTCGAGCTAGACGTCCTGCCTTTGCTAGTCCATGTGAAGGGGTCCACAGGATTACATCACTTGCTCGTCCGTACTTCTCCAGAAGTGTCCTGCATGTCCGGTTCGTCTAATTTTGATAGTTTTCGTGACGGGTGGTTGGTGGCTGTACAGCTGCTGTTTTGTGGGGTGCTGTCTCCAGGACCTGTTCAATATTGCTCGCAGCATTCTTGTGTAATTGCCGTCAAGTTTTTTCTCCATACATTTAGTTAGCGTCTATATGGTGCAGCCATATAGCAGTATCGATACAACCGCTGCTTGGAAGAAACTGCGTTTTATTTTATCGGTCAGGTCTAACTTTCATACGACCGATAGCTAAATCATATATATATATATATATATACGTATGAAAAGGATTTTGCATTAAATAACCAACAATGGTTTATATGCCATAAAATCCAACCAAATCAAATCAGATATACTTAATATATATGTATAAAGAGGATTTGGCATTAAATACCAACAATGTTTGATATGCCATAAAAACCAACCAAACCGAATCGTATATATATATATTGTCATCCTCAGACAGACTATTTCGTTCTATCAGAACTTTTCAGTATGGCTTGACACGTAGGACACTGGAAACCGGGATTGAAACCCATCCAACTTTACGTTAGACCAAGTCTCAGACCACTCGGCCAACAAGCGTGCGTGTATGTATGTATGTATGTATGTATGTATGTATGTATGTATATATATATATATATATGTATATATATATATATGTATATATATATATATATATATGTATATATGTATATATATATATATGTATATATATATATATGTATATATGTATATATATATATATATATGTATATATATATATATATGTATATATATATATATGTATATATATATATATATATATGTATATATATATATATATATATATATATATATATGTATATATATATATATATATATATATATATATGTATATATATATATATATATGTATATATATATATATATGTATATATATATATATATGTGTATATATGTATATATATATATATATGTATATATATATATATATGTATATATATATATATGTATATATATATATATGTATATATATATATATATATGTATATATATATATATATGTATATATATATGTATATATATATATATATATGTATATATATATATGTATATATATATGTATATATATATATATATATATGTATATATATATATATATATGTGTATATATGTATATATATATATATATGTATATATATATATATATATGTATATATATATATGTATATATATATATATGTATATATATGTATATGTATATATATATATATATATATGTATATATATATATATATGTATATATATATATATGTATATATATATATATATATATATATGTATATATATATATATATGTATATATATATATATGTATATATATATATATATATATATATGTATATATATATATATATGTATATATATATATATATATATTTAATTCATACTTTCATCAAGTCTAGTAGCGTTCTGTGAAATATAAACAACCTTGTCCCGGATTTGAATTCGGGTCACCGTGTCTATTTACCATTACACCAAGAACAAAAAATAAGGGCTGCTGCAGTCCCAGAATGCCAATAGACGAGCTGTTATTGGAGATAAGTTTGAATGAGAGATTTACGCCAATGGTGGTGCTTTAATTTTTTGGTCTGACCCACTTTCGGATTGCAAGCAAACTGCCCGGAAAAAACTGGAGACATAAATAATCTTCGACAGTGAAGTGTGTGTTAAGTACAGCACATATGTGTAGGGGGCACACGAGAGAGAGAGAGAGAGAGAGAGAGAGAGAGAGTGAGAGGGGAAGAGAGTTTTTTTTTTTTACAATAGAATATCAATAATGATGTTTATCTTATGTTTTTCGATTCTGCTTCAACTTGTTATGAGTACCCGTCCAATTTCCTCCTTTTGGTCTGTTCAAGTTTGTTTGTAGTCCAGTGCCAAGTCCGCTATTAATGTAAACTGGCCGAAAAGCCACAATTTCATCTTTAAGTCAATGGGATGTTCAGTAGATCATCATCATCATCATCATCATCATCATGCCGCTTGCACGGATATCCTCTCTCGCCACTTCTCCCTATCGTTCATGACCTCCGGCAGGTGTTCAGGGCTACATCCCGTATCCTCACATAGCTGCTGTATGTATGTTCGAGCTGGCCGTCCCGCTTTTGGTTGGCCCTATGTGGGGGTCCATAGGAGGACATCACTTATAAGCTCGTCTCAGCTTATCCAGCAGTGTCCTGCGTGTCTGGTTATCCAGGTAGCGGTCGCGTCGATACTGCTGTATGGATGCACCACTTGGACGCTAACAAAACGGCTGGAGAAAAAGCTAGACGGCAATTACACAAGAATGTTGCAAGCAATATTGAACAAGTCCTGGTGGCAACACCCCACAAGGCACCAACTATACGGCCACCTGCCTCCCATCACGAAAACTATCCAAGTTAGACGAACTAGATAATAATAAATCTAAAAGAACTGAAATGAAAATCAGACAAGCTCAAGAAAATGTGGATAAAATTTGTATCTAATTATTATAATTATTCTGAGGCGACATTTAGATGCCATGTCTAGCGTAAATTTAGGCGGGTTTCGATCCCAGTTTGAAGCGTCTTGCGTGTCTAGTGTCACTGAAGAGTTGTGATACAACGAAACAGTCTGTTTGTGGAGGACTATATATATATATATAGTGGAAGGTGCCCGTGGTGTAATGGTTATCATAGTTGGAAATGGACTCGGCGACACGAGCTCAAATCCTGGACGAGACTGATTACATTTCACATAGCATTAATACCCCTTGGGAAAGGTATGAATCCAATTATTCTCCCTCCAGCTATGGGTAAATAGTAAGACAGGTTCTTCAGCTTTGTTAAGACAACTAGTCTTGGAGACGGAAAACTCTGAATTCAAACCTGTTAAACTCCGCTTAAAAATTGACCTTGTGTCATATCCTGTCCGAACGGAGTGGGTGGTTAATATGATATATATATATATATATATATATATATATATATATATATCATCAAGTCATGCTAATACCATGAAGTCCGTTGATACTCGCTCGCCATCTGTCCTCATTGTCCATGTTTCTAAGTAAGCGCTCTAGACGGCATCCAGCGTCGGCAGAGAGCAGATGATGATATATACTTATTAGCTCCCCTACACGAGCAGGATGAGCTGTGAGATTAAATTTGATTCCTGAGTATTCCTTTTCGAAGACCGGTTGCCATACTAACGTTAAAAATCCCAGTCTGTTCCGCTATTTATCCCTAACAGGAAGGAGGATTATTGGTTTCATTGCTTTCCCAAAGGTATTAACGCTATATGAAACATAAACCACCGGATTGAGGATTTGAACTCAGGTCGCCGTGTTTATTTCCAACGAATATAATACACCACGAGCAGATGAATATGTCTTTGCTGGTCAGTCATTACTGGTGTGTCCTTGTGTAGGAGTCCACAGGAGAATTTTGCTGATGAGTTCTTTTCTGCTCGGTATGCCTTGCTCGTTTTACACAGATGTAATGGGAGGCAAGTGGCTATACAGTAGCTGTTTTGTGGTGTGCTGCGTCCAGGATTTGTTCAAAACAACATGCAGCTTTCTTGTGGAATTCTCATTCATTCTTTTCTCCATGAGCCCAAGTGGTGCATCCATAGAGCAATGCTAAGACGGTTACTGCTTAAGAAATTTCTGGTTTTATTTTATCACAGAGGTCATATTTCCATATTGTCAATAAACAATCGACAGAATTCCAAGACTTTATTTAGTGTATCATTCTATCTCTCTTTCTCTTGAAAAAAAGTTAGGGGACTACAAACAGATTGAGACAGACATTGCCCAGGGGCTGGGGCTGTAGAATACACCGACTCCTTCTATGCTGAGGGGTAAGACCTCCCCACAACGAGTGTCCTGTATATGACACTAAACAATCTGATGGTGAGGTTCCAGTGATACTGAAGCTTTGGGGAATGCGGAGTATCCTTTTATTGCCATCGCTCCAAGGTCCACTCTGGCCCGGAGTGGTAGCACTTGATAAGAGTCCTATGTATGGGTTGAATAGAACTAAAACGTGCTTCCTTCACGATACTGATTTTTGCATTTAAACAGCGTATTTATGTTAAACTGAATTGTTTAAAATTGAACTGTTTTGACATTTAAACTGCGTAGTTACGCTAAACTGAATTGCTCGAAATAGAACTGTTTTGACGTCTAAACTGTACTGATGCTAAACTGAATTGTCTGAAATAAAACTGTTTTGTTTGGCTAAACTGAATAGCTTGAAATAGAAATGTTTTTGGCAATTAAACTGTACTTACATATAAACTGCGTGCTTATGCCAAACTGAATTGTTTGAAGTGAAACTGTTTTTAATATTGAAACTGTACTAACACTAAACTGAATTGTTTAATAAAGAACTGTTTTTGACATTTAACTATGTGTTAACAAAATCTATACTCATACTAAACTATATAAGCTGAATTAGAACTGCTTGACTAAACTGAATAGCTTGAAAAAAGTTTTTGACAATTAAACTGTGTACTCATGCTAAACTGAATTGTTTGAAATAGAACTGATTATTTACATAAAAATGGATTTGTTATTAAATAACCTACAAAGGTTGATATGGCATAAAACCCAACCAACCCAAATCATATATATTTAATATATATGTATAAAGAAGATTTGTCGCTAAATAACCTACAAAGGTTGATATGCCACAAAACCCAACCAACCAACCAACAATCTGTGACAAACAGACAGACAGTTAAATGGATAGATAAATGTAAACATATGTATCATCATCATGTGCCGCTAGCGCGGATTTCTCTATTCCTCTCTCATGATTCGTCTCTATTGTCCATCACTTCTGAAAGGTCTTCGAAACTACATCCTGTATCCGTTGTTGTAGATAAGTTAAAGCTGGTTGTCCAACACTTGCACGTTCGGGCAAAGGGGCCCAGAGAAAAACATCACATATGATCTCGTCCTTACTTCTCCGTCAGTGTCCCGCATGTCATGTCCGTATAATTTGGATGTTTTTGAGATGGGAGGTAGGTAGCCATACAGCTGCTGTTTTGTGGGATGTTGCTTCCAGGATTTGTTCAATGTAGCTCGTAGCATTCTTGTGCAATTGCCATCAAGGTTTTTCTTAATACGCTTTGTCGGTGTCCCAGTGGTGCATCTATATAGTTGTATGGACACGACCGCAGCTTGGTTAAAAATTTCGTTTCATTTTATTAGATAAGTCTGACTTCTATATGATCGATAACCTATCGATAGCTGTCCATGCGTTCGCTATTCACGTATTGATGTCATTTTTCGAAGATGAGATGACTCATCTACAGAAAAACGTACATATATATGCATTCAATAAGTTTCATGACTTTTTGTACAGGCATTTAAAATAGTCGAAGACTCTTGAAAATTCAGTATGATATTGCTATATATCTTATGAGATGACTAACCAATTTTTATGATTTCAGGTTCAAATCAACAGCTACAGCAGGAATTGGAATACACCCTACTAAAGCCTGATTGTCACAGCTGGTGAATTTCAAAAATGCAATCTGGACGTGAGGACACATTAGAAGAACGATATACAATAAAATTCTGTTTTAAACTTGGAAAAAATGCCACAGAAACGTATGCTTTTGGAGCATCTTGCATAAATCGTGCATCAGTTTTTGAGTGACATGAGAGATTCAAGGAAGGCAGGGTGTCAGTGAGGGATGATGAGAGGGGTGGGAGGAGTAAGGAAGTCAATACACCAGAGTTGATTGGCCAAAGGTTAGGGTTACTATGTTGAGGTTTTAAGGGAGTTCAGGAAGAGATTCCTTGGGAAGAGGCCAGCACTCTTCAAATCGGCTCAGTGGCATTTCCACCAGGACAATACAACAGTCCACAACTCCATCCTTGTCACAGGCTATTTGACCAAGATAGGCATCAAGGCAGTTTCTCAGCCTCCCTATAGTGCGGACCTTGCTCCCTGTGACTTTTGGTTATTCCCTAAGCTCAGAGGAAGTCGTTATGAGAGAATTGAGAAGGTGAAAGAGGCTGTGATGAAGGTCATTGACATGCTCACACAAGAGGAATTCGATGAGGCCTAGCTGAAGTTGTTGGAACGGTACGACAAGTGCATTGCAGCCGGAGGGGATTACTTCGATAGAGACTTAAGTTTCATGTGTGTACTATCAATAAACGTTCCCATATGAAACTTATTTAATGATCCTCGTGTATATATATATATATATATATATAAAATTATGGACTTACCTGTATTTGCATATATATTTTGCCTATATTTCCGAAATCTATTATCAATTTATATATGTTATCAACTTCATACATCATCATCATCATCATGATCAAGTAGTACTGATTGCACGGAGTTTCCTCTCACCATCCATCTCTATCATTCATCACTTCTGGTAGATCCTTTACATACATCTAGTATCTGCACTGTATCAATATCAGAAAGTACTTACTGGTCGGCGGCCGGCAGCGGCACATCAGTATGTTGAAGTAGATCAGAGAACGAGTTCGTCCTACTTTTCCTGTGTCTTGTTTGTCTTACTTGGATGGTTTGTGAAATGGGAGGTAAGTGGCTGTTTTATTTCATAGGAGATAACAGATTTCCATAGAATCGATAACCTATTAATAGCTGTCGACGCCTTCGCTAAGCGTATGTTGACATTACTTCCAGTAAAGATATCATTGCAGAGGTATGAAAATTGGTCAAATTTCAGAGGTTTATCACTTAAAGTGGGTATGGCACTTGTTTAAAAAAATGGACTGTTATATGTCCATTCCTATGGAAGCCATTCCTCTTGCTGATCATTCCAAACAACAAAATTGGGATTTTGCATTGGAAGGCGATTTTTTAAAGAAGTCCTTGGTCATCAGCGTAGTCTGCATCAATAATAGTGTCGGTATGATATCATCTACTTCCAACCATTTTTAATATGAAACCATTTTCTTTTATTAAATCTACTGATGTTCATAGAATGCAATTTAGACAGAGTATAAAATGGTATGATTCTAATGTATCCCATTTCAAAACTCCAGTGACAATGTCAAAGGAGTCAGTATTACCGTAGAGTGAGCAAACTATTGCTTTTGAATTTTTGTTAAGCATCATTATGGCTGTAACAGTTCCCTTGGAGAAACCATATACTAGTAGTAATTGCTCCATCTTTCCTCCGTGTATGGAATCAAATGCCTTGGAGAAATCTACGAACAATAGTGTTGCCTCGAATTTTTTCGTAGGTACTCCTTCGATGATTCGACAGATAGTCAGAATATGTGAAATAGATCGATAGATAGAAACAGATGATGACAGGAAGATAGACCAGCTGATATACAGAAAGACTGATATATATATATATATATACATATATATATATATATAGAGAGAGAGAGAGAGACAGATTTATATGTGTGGATATGTATGTATGTGTTTGTGTGTGTATAAGAATATTAAAAATATATACGAAATTTAAAATAATGGCAATGAATATTGAATTGCTCAGTTAGCTGGGTCTGTAGAATACACCAACGGCATCTCTGCAGAGGGGTAAGACTCTTCCCCCCAACGAGTGTCCTAGATATGACACTAAACAATCTGATTATGATGTTCCAGTGATGCTGGGGCTTTGGGGAATACAGAGCACCCTTTCATTGTCATTGCTCCCAGGTCCACTCTAGTCCGGCGTGGTAGCACCTGATAGGGCCCTATCTATGGGTTTAATAGAACTAACGGCATACTTATGCTAAACTGAAATGTATGACTAAACTGAATAGCTTGAAATAGAAATGTTTTTGACAATTAAACCGTACTTTTAAACTGCGGGCTTACGCTAAACTAAATTATTTGAAATGGAACTGTTATTTGACTCTGAAACTGTACTTACTCTAAATTGAATTGTTTAATATAGAAGTGTCTTGACATTTAACTGTGTAAACAAAATTTATACTTATACTAAATTGAATTAACTGAATTAGAACTGTTTGAATAAACTGATTAGCTTGAAATAGAAATGTTTTTCATGATTAAACTGGAATTCTATTTAAACTGTGTACTCATGCTAAACTGAATTGTTTGAAATAGAACAATTTTCATAAAAATGGATTTGGCGTTAGATAACCTAGAAAGGTTGATATGCCATATAAAACCCAACCAACCAACAAACCAACGAACCATAAACATTGAAGTAAAATTAAGACTTCCATTTCGTTTGATGTTGGGCGAAAAAAAGAGGGAATTATTCTATAGGGTCACCGAATATTATATTAAGAGCTAATGTTTTTCATCGTAGAAGTGTGATTTTCTATAAACTTTTCTGTAAAGTTATAGTTTTATTCTTTCTTTTACGAACTCGTTTTGAAGCATGGAAAAGGCGTAAAAACTGGGTAGAAATTTTTAAGATATCCAAAATCATAACCATCTTGTTGAAGAATATTTGGGTTGGTGCACTTTGAAATGTTTTTTATTGTGTGTTTTTCACGGGTATATTTAACCTCTTCTTTTAAGATATTTTAACACCTAAAGGTATAAGTGAAAATTAAGACGTCCATTCCAGTCAGTTTGAAACTGGACGACATGAAAACATGATTTTATAATTAACTTTTCCCTGGGAAGAAAACCGGGAGGAAGCACACGAGCGGAAGAAAAACCGCTCCGAGATACTGCGTGCCGACTGCGTGGAAAAGGGTTGAATATGCCATGTGATTCCTATTGAGGTTGGTTGTCGTGGTTTTATAGGACACTCAGTCATTTCGTTTCTTTCAAAAATAGGAATCACTGGCCGCAGTTTGAAAGTTGCCTCAAATCGTCTTCAGACCATGGTGCAATATGCATCAAGTTGGATTTGGTCGAAAGCGAGAAGTTTTCAGCATGAAGCAAATACGCGCAGAACCACCATTCCCGTGTGATTACGTAAGAAACGGTTACTGTAAACGCGTAATAACATTAACGGTCGAAAGTAAACGCGTTTTTTTTTGTTTTTTTTTAAATCATAAACTGCACTCTAAAAATGAAGATTAACGTCCAATGTAATCTCTGCTCTTAATTGATCTGGCATATATATATATATATATATATAATTCTCTTAATACACTATCCGGTGGCAAAAGCTGCTTAGTAACGCCAGGAGTGGCAGTACCGCCTTGAGCTACCGAAACTGTGTTATCACTCTGGTAGGCGGCTGATGAGGACAGGGTATCGCACGTCCTTTAACATGTTGTATGATGAAAAAATAGTTACCAACCATCGTATTGATAGTTCATCTCAAGTTTAAAAGCGTAAGAATAAACTTGTTTTCTTTTTCTGATCGGTTGGATTTTTTTCTTCTTTGCAAGAATACAAAGTCACATCTATAACAAAGTCACATCTATAACAGGAACATTGACGATAATCAATTTCTAAGAGTAGCGTCTATTAATGAGAAGGAAAAAAAAAAAACAACTTGCAGAAGATTTCCGGGATTCTGTCATCGAACTCCTTCTATCAGAAGCACTAAATGCTGAAAATGACAACAAGAACCTTATACATCATAATCACGTCGCGCTGCCAGTGCGGATCTCCCTGACCCTCTCGCGCCACCCTTCTCTATCATCCATCGCTCCCGGTAAGTCTTCAAAGCTACATCCTGTATCAGCACAAAGCTGTTGTATATAGTTTCTAGCTGGTCGTCCTGCTTTTGCTCATCCATGTGAAGGGGTCCACAGGAATATATATATATATATATATATATATATATATATATGTAGAAAAACTGATAACGATCCAAGTGGAAGGAATGATTTATTGAGGGGTCGACACTATAGCGTTTCGGTTATACTGAACCATCATCGGGACCATGAGGGGTGATATTAACAATTTTAAGTTAACGATGGATGTTTAGAAATGTGAAATACAAAATCCTAGGGGAAAATATGTATTATAAGAAAAAGTTGGCCGTTTAAATGTCGATTCAGTGGAACCGAAACGCTATAGTGTCGACCCCTCAATAAATCATTCCTTCCACTTGGATCGTTGTTATCAGTTTTTCTACATATTGTCGGATTACAATCCTTTATTTACTCTTCATATATATATACATATATAAAACAAGATTCTTGATTAGACATTTTATTCATATTTCTGTCTGTATATTTTGTAAAATACATGAAGCTCGAGATAACGGACAAATAATGCACATGATTCTACTATTCATAATTTTCAGCTCAGTCGTCTGAGGCAGTTGAATACACATAATGCATTTCTGAGGCGGGATAAAGCTCACCCTATCCCCTACAAGTGTCTCGGTAATGTTACATTAAACAATCTGATAGCGAGGCTCCAGCAATGCTGTAACTTTGGGAAATGCGGAGTATCCCTTCAGTGACATCACTACCGTGTCCACTCCGGAACAAAGTGGTAGCATCTGATAGGGTCCTACCTGTAAGTCAAACAGAACTGTTTGACATTTAAACTGAACCCAAACAAATGACTTATGCTAGATTAATTTGCATCAAATAGAACTGTTTGATCATTTTACTGATTGTAAATAAATGACGGATGTTTAATTGCTAGTGATGCATAGCAATACTTGGAACCATTTAACTTTGTTGCTTTATGCTAAATTGAATTATTAGAAAGAGAACTATTGGATCATTTAACTGTGTTTATCCACAAAATGTTTGTTTTGGTTTGGTTTTATGGCATATCAACCTTTGTAGGTTATTTAACGCCAAATCCATTTTTATACAAATAATCAGTTCTATTTGAAACAATTCAGTGAGCATAAGTACAGAGTGTAATTGTCAAAAACATTTCTATTTCCAGCTATTCTGTTTAGTCAAACAATTCAGTTTAGCATAAGTATGCTGTTAGTTCTATTGAACCCATAGATAGGGCTCTATCAGGTGCTACCACGCCGGGCTAGAGTGGACCTGGGAGAAATGGCAATGAAAGGGTGCTCTGTATTCCCCAAAGCCCCAGCATCACTGGTACCTCACCATCAGATTGTTTAGTGTCATATCCAGGACACTCGTTGGGGGAGTCTTACCCCTCAGCAGAGGCGTAGTCAGTGTATTCTACTGACCCAGCTAATTGAGCAATTCAAAGTTTATTGTCATTATTTTAAATTTCGTATATATTTTTAATATTCTTATACACACACAAACAAATACATACATATCCACACATATAAATCTGTATATATATATATATATATGTATATATATATCAGTCTTTCTGTATATCAGTTGGTCTATCTTCCTGTCATCATCTGTTTCTATCTATCTATCTATCTATCTATCTTACATATTCTGACTATCCGTCGAATCATCAAAGGAGTACCTACAAAAAAACTCGAGGCAACACTATTTTTGCAGATTTCCCCAAGGCATTTGAAGGAAAGATGGTGCAATTACTACTAGCATATGGTTTATCCAAGGGAACTTTTACAGTTCACTATTTCTATTTCAAGTTATTCAGTTTATTCAATCAATACTAATTCAAGTAATTCAGTTTATTATTTGTACAGATTTTATTTACACACAGTTAAATGTCAAAACAGTTCTATATTAAACAATTCAGTTGAATGTAAGTACAGTTTTAATGTCAAAAACAGTTCCATTTCAAACAAATCACGCAGTCCAGATGTAAGCACAGTCTAATTGTCAAAAATATTTCTATTTCAAGCTATTCAGTTTAGTCAAACAGTTCTAATTCAAACTATTCAGTTTAGCATAAGTATGCTGTTAGTTCTTTTTACCCCATAGATTGGGCTCTATCAGGTGCTACCATTCCGGTGTTATAAAATAGCCGAGCGATTTCGGTTCATGCCTTTGAGTTTAGTTAGGCTGAAAACCTTTCGGCTCAGCACATGGGTTAGTTAGGCAACATTGAAGCAGGTGTTAACGCGGGTGCGCGCGGGCGGATGGAGGTGTCACTCAGATGTCATAATAGTCCGAAACGAACCGAGGTGACAGGGTGCGGGTGACGTCACGCACCGGAAGCGCGCGGAGGTTTGTGTGAGAATTTGAAGAGAGAAGAGTCGGGTACTAGACGCCAAACGAGAAGGATCGATTTTTGGAGCTCGCAGACGCGAGGCGAACTTGCGCCCTATGGGGGCCGCTCGAGATGGTGGCCAAATGAATATGACAGCATAGAAGATTGTGTCTCTCCTCCTTACGTCGAAACCTTTAACTCAAAGTTAATAAAAAGGTTTCGTACCTGAACAAGAAGTCGTTACATGTTTTCGAATTCCGAGATTCCTATGTTCTATCGTTATGAACATTATATGTCCATTTCGCACATAGCGTTAATTGTGAATATGGTACATCAGGCCTGAATGAACCTGGAAGCAATGGAAATTAAGGGGTGCTCCGTATTCCCCAAAGCTCCAGTATTAATAGAACTTGACCATCAAATTGCATAGGGTCATACCCAGAACACTTAATGGGGGAGTTTTACCCCTCTGCAGAGGTGTAGTCGGTGTATTCTATAGCCCTGGCCGACTGAGCAATCAACAAAATGTGTTTACAACTGATATAGTCATATGGTATTAAATAACCAGCAGTGATTGAGATGCCATTAAATCCCTTGTAAATGAAACTTATTCATTATTTTATCATCTATTCTGCTGAAATAGCACAGAGCATTCTTTTAATATAAAAACTCTTTTTTATATGCAGTTTGTCATTCAAACAACTTCAATATCCTAAATTCTTTATACAATGTACTAAAATACGAGCTTCACAATTCACACACACACACACACACATATATGTATATATATATATATATATGTTGTGTTCTGATTAGTGAACCCAAGTAGTAATAATAATAAGACAAACCACGAAATGTGTGGAAAATAGTTATATTTACAGGAAAGAGTATTTACAAGAGAGAGATTGTTAGTAATAAGAACATAGGATTAGTGATAGAGTAATGATATACTTTAACAATAGGAACGGCTCTTCTGATCTGACTTGTAGGCTTATTCTTTTATTCCTTGTAATAAATACAAGAAGGCACGAGGCCTTGTGGTTTTGGGGGAGGGGAAGGGAGCGGTCATGCTTTAACTATATTTTCTATGGGGAACCTAGCTAGCCACATTCGCCGACCCATTCAACAATACAATATATAATCACTCGTCCATCTCCATGCACGCAGCAACCACCAAAATACCGCATTTGCTCTATGAAAAAGTCCTACTTAAAACCCGAAAGTGATGCATGATTTTATTTACAATGTATGATTTTTTACAATGGATATGATGGGAATGGGAGAAAAAACCCCGAAAAACATATATACACGAAAACAAGGAAAAAATCCCCCGTTTGGTTTCCCTCCCATCCCCCCGTCTATAAAATTGGAGGCCGACTGTTTTCCGGGTGGAAAATACCGGAAACAAGCCGGACCTACCCTAGGTAGGGCGGGAATCCTACTCTACAGGGATAAAAGAATTAAAAGGGTCGGGCTCGGCATGGGTCGATTTTAGAAGCGGGTAAATGATTTTTTACATATGAATGTTCAAGATCTTCAAAAGGCGGACTGGGATACAGGTTGAGGTACAAAAATAATGGGGGTGGGGAAGATCTTGAGTGCTAACAACTAAGTGACAGGGACAATGACTCACAACGTACTGCTAACTAGGTTGCAGGGGAAAATAACAAAATCCTACTTACCAAGGGTGGGGTCCCTAAGGACCCGTACCATAGACGCCATGGGCCGGCAGAGGAGGGAAGGATGACTCCAACATTGCCCCCTTTCGTACGACCAGGCTCGCTGCAGTCACCCACCTTTTGCTGAATGTTATGCGATCCAAGCGTTTTCTATCGCATCTGATTTTGACCCTCAGCTGATGCCGAAAATACAAAACCAGATCACGATGAGAAAAGTCTGCATCTTCATACAATCCCTTGTTTCGCGTCGTCCAAATCACCATTCGGGCTACAGCTAGGATCGCGAGAAACACCACACGCTTCTCACCGTGAAACGGAGGAAGAACGTTGTCTACGACGTAACCAACGTCGAGCAGCACGAGCTGTTTGGGTTCGATGCGAGCCGTCCACTCCCCGACGTGATCCCAAAACGGACGAACTCGCTCGCAGTAGTAGAAGGCGTGCTCAGCCGTTTCTTCCAAGCCACTGCCGCAGCGAGGGCAATCAGGCATGTCTGCCAGGCCCGCCTTGAAGTTCAAGCCGCGAAGGGATAACGCATTCCGAACAAGTCGCCAGGTGAGCGAGAACTCAGAGTTGTTCAAGAAGCTCGATCCTGGCGCCCAATTCCAGTGAGAGCGGATCTCCTCCGCCGTCCAGCCGTGCCGCTCGCTGAGAGGATCAGAAGCGGAACCCACCACTAATTCCCGATACAGCTCCTTCCGAGGCCATGAAAGGTCACTGGACCCAAGAAGGTTACGAAGGGCCTTTCGGCACTCGCGGACAAACAGTGCTTCGCCCAAAGGCCTACGTCGACCTTCGGCCTTTGGGTCTGAGTTGAGGCGAGGAAAAGTCCGACTCGCCTTTCGTCTCCACACTGAGTCCCCCGTCAAGACACGGCCCAGATATGCAAGTCTTTCAGCAAGCCAGTGGCTCTCCAGATCAGGCATACCCAGACCCCCGTTGCGAGTACGTTGGATACAGACCTGCCTACGGACCATCGGCCTTGCACCTCCCCAGAGCAATCTGGAGAGGGATCGTTGCAGTGCCAACCGATGTGCCTTAGGCAGAGGAAGTACAGCCAATCGGTAAAGGATCAAGGGGAAGACGTACGCGGCGCACGCCTCAGCCCTGCCCTTTAAGGACAACCTCCTTGAAAGCCAGATTCCCACCTGAGCATTCACCTTAGCGTGTACTTCCGACCAATTTCGCTCCAGTTGGAGGTCGGGCCCAAACCACACCCCAAGGATGCGGATGGGTCCGTCACTCCAGCGGAAGGGCCCTGGAAGAGTATTGCTACCCCTCCAAGCACCAAGCCGCAAACCTTCGCTTTTGTCAAAATTGACCTTGGCCCCTGCAATCCGCTCATACTCGACAACCGCCTCTTTCACAGCCTCTATATCCTGGCGGCGGGATACAAAGACTGTGACGTCATCAGCGAACGCGGAAACCCTAGCCGCAAGGCGGCCAACGAATGGGATACCGCGCAGTGCCGGACTTGTCCCCCCATCCCTAAGCCTGCGCAGGAGGGGCTCCAACGCGAGGACATAGAGAAGAGGAGACAGAGGGCAGCCTTGCCGGACCGAACGCTCGATCGCGATCACCCCCGAACGCCTTCCGTTCACCTGCACCACTGCCTGAGGGTTGTGGTACATCATGCTAATCCATCTGCGGAACTCCGGTTTGAATCCGGCAGTCTCCAAAACAGACGCCAAGAACCGATGGTCAACCCTATCGAAGGCCTTGGACTGATCTAAACTGATCAGCGCGGATTCGGTGTCGTCTTTTATCCCCTCTAGGACCTCGCGAATCAAGTGCAGGTTGTCCTGGATCGATCTTCCCTTCACAGCAAAGGTCTGTTCGGGGCCGATCAGATCGCTAATGACAAGCTGTAAACGATTCGCTAAGACCCGGGCCAAAATCTTTAACTCTGTGTTAAGCAGAGTTATGGGCCTGTAATCATCTAAACCCTCCCAAACATGCCTGCCACCTTTCTTCAGCAATGTGATCACGCCTTTGGTAACGCTACCAGGGATGGCTCCCTGGGCGAACCAATGGTTGAACACATCCGTCAGAATAGGCACAAACATGTGCGACATCCTCAAGTACACTTCGTAGGGCAAACCATCTAGTCCCGGCGACTTGTTCAGGCCGACCTGCTTCAACGCGTCACGGACTTCGCATTCAGTAACCACACCCTCGCAGCTAGCCGCTTCAGCCGCCCCAAGGCGGGGGAAGTCGGCGAGATAGCTACGAAACTCCCGGAGCGGGAGATCAGTGCAGCGGGCAAAGCGATCCCGAAAGTGCGCCCGAAAGGCGTCACGTATCTCACGACCCGATCGCAGCAGACACCCGTCCGGGGTCTTGACAGATGCGATGTACCGATCGGGGAACCTTCGCACTTCTTCTTCACGCGCAGTCGCGTTCGATTTCACAGCTTCGTTGAGAACTCTTTTTAGCCTAGATCTAACTACTGATCCCTTGTAGCGCTCGCTACTCTCACGCTCAAGGTCCCTCCTAGCTAGCTCTACACCTAGGGAGTCCCCCCCAGCCACCGCCCGGGAAAGTCTATCATCTATAGATTTCGCCTCCGCGGTCCTATCTAGATTGAGCTGTCGACCGTACTTGGTGGCGAAATCTCTAATCCTATGTTTAAGAGAAACCCACCACCTATTCCCGGTAACCGCCCCCACTAACGCCCGCTGAATTAGGGATTCCAGCCGGTCCCGGAAGTCCCGTATCTCCAATAAGGAGGTATTGAACTTCCAGTAGCCGGCTAGACTAGGTCTATTAACTAACCGCAGACTGACTCTAATGAGTTTATGGTCAGTCCACGCTATCAAGTGGAACGTGGGACAACTAACAAAATCAATGTCAGCTCTTCTCACTAACACTCTGTCCAAGTAGGAGCCTACTTTGGCAGAGGGCGAGCTATCTAGCCACGTCCACATCTCCCGCCCTGGGTGATCAAGACGAAACCTGTCGACGAGACCGTGACGAGTCACGAAGCCGACAAGGCTGCTTTCACACCTTCCCAATCTGCTAGCTCCCCGTCCGACCTTATCTATCTTGGGATCAAGGATCGCATTCCAATCACCCATTAAGACTAGCCGCTTCGTATCGTCCAGGAACGGCGCCAACCGACGAAAAAAGGAAACCCTCTCCGCAGCGATATTGGACGCATAAACCGCAACCAGACGGAACTTGAAACTTTTCACGGCAACATCGACCACAACCAGCCGGCCCCCGTCACCTGCAAAAACAACGTCAACATCAGCATCAAGGCTGCGTCCAACTAGCAAAGAGACCCCAGCGCTGGTGCCGCTGCCGTATGCTGAGAAAACGTTAAAATCGCTTTCCAGCACCCGACAGTCGGCACCGCAAGTGAAGTGAGTCTCCTGCACTGCAGCAACATCTACTCCGAGGTTCCTGAGTTCACCAAGCAAGCGCGCACACTTGCTTGAATCCCTCAATCCCCTCACATTCAAACTGGCAAGGTTTAGAGTCATCAGTCCCACTTACCTTACTCAGTGTCGACTATGGGCCGGAAATCCTTCGGGGTGAGGATGCCGACGGCCTGACGCAGGGAACCGGTGCCGAGCTCAGTGCTAACTCGGTCGTCCCTGGTAATTCCCCCGACATCCATAGGGTACCTCAGCTTTAGGGACCTATAAAATGATGGGTGAACTAAAATCGGGACCCTGCCCGAACAAAAAGGAAGCATTTTTTTTAGCATTGCATTTTTTGTGTTGGCCAACATTACGTCCGCCCGGCTGGCTTCGTCAATAAAGTTCCATAGTTCTTTAGTCCGATTGCCAGCCGTACGGACGAATGTGGTCAACATTGGAGCGTCCTTGAATATGTAGGGGTTAGTGATGTCTTTGTTGTTTATTTTTTTAAATGAGCGCAATGGCTTTAATGAGGTTTTTAAAATGTGGTCATGATTTGGGTTTTCTAAAATGTCTTCGCAGAAGATAAAAGCTGTCATTGCATGGCGGGCATCTGTTGAAGCCGAGCGTGCTCTTGGTTTTTGACCTGATGATGATGTTGATGCTGTTTGTGGATCAGGTGAGAGTCGTGTCACTGACTGTGATCGTGTGAAAATTTTCGGGGTTGTGATTGGAGAAAGTGAGGGGGGTAGTGGGATTTCGATTGGGTTTATTGGAGTGATTTTTTGTATTTGTGGGAGGGGAGGAATTATTTGAGCTGGTCGCTCATTTGTGGCTGGTGACTTTGATATTTTCTTTTTCCCCTCCCCCTTAGGTTGAGGTAGGGAGGGTGTTTGTTGTTGTGTTGTTTTTTTTGGATTTCTTTTTTCCCCCTCTTTTGTTGGCGAGTCTTCGCTATTCCTTCTTCTTTTTAAGTTAATGCTCATGTCCATGGGTTCTATTGGTGTTGATGATTGTTCAGTTGCAGTGGTCGATGTTGATGATTGTGTTTTAGTAGTAGTATCAGTAGGAGTAGCGATGATTACAGTTGTTGAGTCTTTTGTGGTATTTGTTTGGTTAGTTTTGTTTTCTGTAGGTGCTATTGACTTTTTTATGGGAGTTTTTTTTCCCCCTTTTTTTCTTGTCACTTGAGTCCACCCCTCCTCGTCTTTTTTGTTGGGGTTTTCTTGATGATTTTCGATGTTTTTGGTGGGTGTCTTGGTTGTTATGATCTCTGAAGCAGTAGTAGTGGTAGTAGTCGTTGTTGCGGTGGTCGTTGTTTTTTGAGGGCAGTTTTTAGAAAAATGTCCGATTTTGTTACACGCCCAACATAAGGGTTTCCTGCCCTCAACGACCACCGTCATCGTTTGATCTCGGTATTTTATTTTATGAGGTACGTTGTTAAACCCTCCCATATCGAGGCACATGATGAAGACATAATCACCGTATGCAGTTCCTCGTGTTGATGTTATTTGGGAAACTTGTTCAACGCCGCCATATATGCTTAAGTAGGCGGCGAGAACGTCCCCACTCAATTGCATTGAGACATTACATACGGTGACCTTTATTCTTCGCTTGCCTCGATATTCAGGTTGAAGCCGGAAGAAGCGTGTTGTAATGTTACCACCGGCCAGTTTCTTGGCTACTTCCTCTGAAGGGAGTAAAACATCCCAGGTTGCGAAGCTCCTGCGGCAGAAATACTTCCCTGGGATGTTTGCGCTTTTTAGTAAGTCTTCGAAAGTCTCTTTTTTAAGTCCTGCTAGTCTCTTGGTCTTAAGATCAGTGACTACGAAGGACAGGGTCTTTGGTTCAACTTCTTTCACAAGTTCCGGTATAGGAAGTATTTCGCCTTCCTTAAAATAGTTGGCATATTTTTCTGCCCTGTCTCTTGCGTAGTCACTGGGGGTTTTTTGGTTCACACAGTGTGACGACCAAGAGACTGTTGTTTCTTTTGGTTTCTGGGCCGGTGGAATAGTACTTGCAGATGACGACAAGTCAAAAGGTGCTTCTTCCGGCATTGGGGAGGGTCTCGTTATAAATATGTCCTCGGGTGAGTTAGCCTCCTCCATGGCTGTGAAACACAGCTAGGAGGAGATGAATCCGAATGATGTGGTTGAGATCAAGAACGATGAAAAACAATGAAAAATCCGGTATGAAAAATGGTGGTGGTTTTTTTAAAAAAGAGTTAAAACAACAATTCGAGTCGAGGTTTGACCCTCCTCCCAAACAAACAACAGTAACAATTGTTTGAGGAGGGTCACAAAGCAATAACAATAATATAAAATTTACAGATAACAAATAACAATTTTCAACAGTAACTTACTTTTCGATAGTAGAGAAAATAAACGTAATCCAAAACTGAATTGTAGGCTTATTCTTCAGACTGAGCTCCGCTTCTGCCATATATGGCAGATGGAACTGCTTATTATGCTGAAAGGGTAGGTGATACCCAACAATATATATATATATGTATATATATATTATTCAGTCCAGTTAAACCGGAGGCCGGGAATAATTCCGTCTGGAAAAAAATCTATGCACATTTAAATTTTCCTGGAAAAGAGCTCAATGTAATTGACATTAAAGGTATATATATATATATATAGAGAGAGAGAGAGAGAGAGATTTGCGCGTGCGCGTGTGCGCGTGTGTGTGTGTGTGTGTGTTGAAAGGATATACGATATTGGAGTTGTGCGAAAGAGTTTTCTATATCATCAGGTTAATCATTTCCAAATTTTGAGGTGCAAACCCTAAAAGCTTTGAGCTAAAAACGTTTGATTATTCCATATTTAATTTAGGCGTTATGGTGAGATTAAAAATTTATATGTTAATCTTTATTTGTGGATTAATGATAAACTAAAAATTCTAGTTTCTTGCTATTGTCTATGAGTAAAACATCTTAGAAATGTAAGGTGTTGTTAGTTTCAAGTTCGTAAGTAAAATTCATAGTAGGTAATGTTTTGTTTAGTTTATAGGTAATTTTTAAATCATTATTTCGTGAATATTGAAGTAATATATTATCTATATAACTGTAATATCGAGAAATTTTGGTGTATCATAATTTTAAACATACCAGATTCTAGAAATTTTTGCAAAGGACATGCAAAAACTTCACTTAGAGACGATCTAATGGATAAATAAAATTCAGGATTAAAAAAATATCAATCTAAAAATTTTAATTTTGTAAAGTAAAGGTAATGTAATGTTGATTTTCATCCAAAAATTTTTAATAATTATTCCAATCGCGTGTCTAGCCACATTGATGAGTCGTAATACAATGAAACTGTCTGTAGATGTCAGTATATATATATATGTTCTTTCTCAACGGGGTTTGATCACTCCCATGGAGGAATTATCGGTAGTCAGTCGCCTAATACAAAGCTTTTCTAATGAATTGAGCTCTCGGTAGCCGTTATGCATATATGTAAACAAAAGAAAACTGATACATATGCGTTAAAATCCCTTCGCTTACGCTGAGATTGTTGATGGCTGTGCAGTAAGATACCCGACTGGGGGTTAAGTCAGCCGGGTTTCGATCCTAGCTTGAAGCAGCTCGTGTATCTAGCCACACTGATGAGTTGTGATACAACAAAACAGTCTGACTGTGGATGATATATATATATATCGTGATCAAGTCCCGATGATAGCACAGTGTACTCAGACTCTCTCTTGCCTTCCGTCTCTATCATCCATTGTTCCTAGTAGATCTTCTAGATGGCCTGTGGTGTCCGCACAGTGCTGATGTATCTAAGTATTTCCTGGTCGGCCAATAATTAAGCGTCCATGTGTAGGAGTTCTTAAAAGAAGATCGCAAATGAGTCTCTCCTTGTTCGTCTTTGTTTATATATATGTATAGAAAGAGAGAGACAGAGATATCTATCTATATATCTATCTATCTATTTAGCTTGCTAGATAGCTAGATAGATTGAGTAAATTTAATTCTCGATTGTAATTTTCTGCTAGACTATTTTGCTAAACATTACCTCATAATAATTATGGAATTGAACAAATTCAATCAACTAATTAATCGATTTTGACGTTTTTATATCGAAACTTATTAAACAGAGAACGTCGTTTTAATTAAACGAATATTCCAGTCAGAATTTCGTCATGATTTTGTTTTTTAACACCTCAGATTAGTTCATTTCTTTCTGCTCAAATCCCTACAATATTGTGGAAATTGATTTGAATGCACTTTAAGGAAAATTACCGTAAGATACAAATTCTTTTATCTTTTTTTACATACAAAGCAAATTCTGATTCTGTACGAGAATTTTGTTAATGAATTTATCTACTAGAAAATAATTATCACTGCAAAATTTAAATTTTATTTCCTGACATATATACAAAATATTGTATGTAATAAAGAAAAAAAATTATGGCATTATTCGTTTTTTATTTTCATTTTCATTTAATTTCCCTTTTTTTTAGATAATTCCCATCGACCAAGATAGGAAGGAATGAAATTGTGGCGTTAATGAGTTGATCTATTTAAGTCAGATGGTCAATATGTATCGAGACACGAATGCTAAAATCTCAGAGGAGAAAAAGATGGGTAAGACGAGAGAGATGGAATAGAAAAAAACAAGAGAGAGAGAGAGAGGGAGAGAGAGAGAGAGAGAGAGAGATGGGTAAGAGGAGAGAGATGGAATAAAAAAGCAAAAGAAAGAGAGAGAGAGAGAGAGAGAGAGAGAGATGGGTATTTACCACTATCCTCAAGGCAAACCTGGACAAGGCCTTATGTGCCAGTCACTTCAATAGCACTAGTTTGCCTGCGATAGTAAACTTAGGCGAAATGTGGTCTACTATGAAGAAGGAAGAACCAAATCTGCTCATGACAGATGCCTTCCACTCTGATCTTAAGAAAAGATAAGGTTGGAAGGTATTTACCTCGTGCATTCAATAAGTTTCGAGACTTTTTTGTACAGGCATCTAAAATTGTCGTAAACACTTGAAAATTCACTATGTTATTGCTATACATCTTATGAGATGACTGACCAATTTTTATGATTTCACGTTCAAATCAACAGCTACAGCAGCAATTGGAATACACCTTACTAAAGCCTGATTGTCACAGCTAGTGAATTTCAAAATTACAATCTGACACTTTAGAAGAATGATATGCAATAAAATTCTGTTTGAAACTTGGAAAAAATGCTGCCACAGAAACGTATGGAATGCTTCAGACTGCTTTTTGACCATCTTGCATGAATCGAGCATCAGTTTTTGAGAGGCATAAGAGATTTAAGGAAGGCAGCGAGTCTGTGAGGGATGATGAGAGGTGGGGACGAGTAAGGAAGTCAATACACCACAGTTGATTTGCCAAATTTTTAGGGTTAGGGTTACTATGTAGAGGTTTTAAAGGAGTTCAGGATGAGAATCCTTGGGAAGAGGCCAGCACTCTTCAAATCGGGTCAGTGGCATTTCCACCAGGACAATGCACCAGTCCACAACTCCATCGTTGTCACAGACTATTTGACCATGATGGGCATCAAGACAGTTCCTTACCCTCCCTATAGTCCAGACCTTGCTCCCTGCGACTTTTGCTTATTCCCTAAGCTCAGAGGCTGTCGTTGTTATGAGACAATTGAGGAGATGAAAGAAGCTGTGACGAAGGTCATTGGCACGCTCGCACAAGAGGACTTTCATAGGGCCTTTCAGAAGTTGTTGGAACGGCACAAGTGCATTGCAGCCGGAGGAGATTGCTTTGAAGGGGACTAGAGTTCCATGTGTGTACTATCAATAAAAGTGACCATACGAAAAAAACTCTGGAAACTTATTTAATGATTCTCGTACCACGATAAAAGATGAGTTCAAGGTAAAAGAAGTCAAGACCTTATGTGCCACAACTTCAAACCTTAGGCTGCCACAAAGAAGGGAGAACAGAAACTAGTTACGGTAATAATTTAATAATGCTCCACCGATCAGTATAGAGTTGGGAAGCGATTAAATCGATTTGGTGAAACCGTACTTCTGTTTGGAACGGATAGTGAATGCCGAAATCTCACGGAGGGAGAATAAAACCAGGATGGGATTTACTATCATAAAAGATGTGTTCAAGGCAAAGCAGAACAAGACCCTACGTGCCAGTCTATCCGCTAGCGCCGTTTTGTATACGATGTTATAAGCAAGCGAAATGTTGGCAATTACGAAGAAAGAAGAATAGAGACTGGTCATGGCATAGAGGGCTATAGAAAAATCCATGAGAATATTGTTGTGTGAGCATATCCAAAGCGAAATATTTGGAGAGAGATTCGAATAAAGGACGTGATCGTGGTGCATCGTAAGTGTTGTATACTTATATGCTGATGCATAACGACACAATAATAGACGAGCGACGCAGTTCTTTTAGAAAAATATATCTCTCTCACTTCATTTGAAAGGTTGTGTGTGAGAGGGAGTTGGAGGGCGAACAGAACTGCAACATATTGACCCACACTCTATTGGCCATAACCGCGTTTCTTTCCCGTTCTGCTGGGCTGCTCAACCGGGGGCCTGTGGACCAGCCCCTCTGGGTGGTGGTTTTCTCTACCACCACTTTCTCCAACTGGTCTGGTCTCCAAACTAACTGACTTCCTGTCTTCACCGAGTTATATAATAGTTCAACGGCCACCTTCTTTTTGTGGGCGTCACAAATTGCACTCATTAAACCCATCCACAGTCAAGGTTATAATATCCTGATCGACCGGATGCACCTGTTATTTACATAGGTGCATTTCCTATTTTGGTTGGTTGGTTTCATTGTTTAATGGCATATCAACCTTTGTAAGTTATTTTAATGCCAAAGCCATTACTCCTAGAAAAGAAGTAGTGGTACTATTTAACCCATAGCTGGGAGGATAAGGGGATTCATACCTTTCCCAAGGGTATTTTTCCGAAAGTGAACATAACAGCCCAACTGGAATTCGAACTCGCTTACTACGATTCCGCAGTCCATCGCTTTAACCATTACACCACGAGGATACCCCCATTTCCTATTTTGACAGCTAGGCCGGGTCGTAGGTAAATATGCAACTGTAAGCAGAAGTCCTGGTGAGTTGGACATGTCACAAGCTTCACAGACAACAAATGCAGTAGTCGAGTGATATCCGAGAAACAGAAAACGACTATTTGGAAGACTTCGATGACGATGGGAAAATGGAATTGTCAAGTGGTTCAGGGCAACATTGAGAAGAATAGAGAAATGGTATAAAATAATCGGTGATGAGATATCTTTCTAAGATTTTATTCAATAAAACGAATAAAAATATAGTTTAAATGTACTATAGCCATATACACGAATATGCGAAATGAACATGGGACGTTCATTACATATATACATAGAACATAGGATCTCGAAATTCGATTGCCTAATCAGCTGGGACTGTAGAATACACTGACTGCACCTCTTCAGAGGGGTAAGATCCCCCCTAACGAGTGTCCTGTTATGACACTAAAAAATCAGATGTTCGTTATTTCATCAAGGAAAAAAGGATAGAGAATAGATAACAGGTTTGGGTTAGTTTCTTTATTCAAATGGCATATCAGTCTCTTATTGGGCTACTTAATGCCAAGTCTCTCCTTGTATAAGAAAAGTAATGGTCTTGTTTAATCAATAGCTGTGAGGATTAGAGGGTTCATGCTTTTTGAAAGCAAATAAAAAAGAACGGCTGAAGTTCGAACCCACTGTCTACGATGTCACCATCCAGCAGTATAGCCACTACTCCTCCTATGGAAGATTGCCCAGTCGGCTGGGGCTGTTGAAGACACTGACTGCACCTCTTCAGAGGGGTAAGACCTCCCCCACTAACGAATGTCCTGGATATGACACTAAACAATCTGATGGTGAGGTTCTAGTAGTGCTGAAGCTTTAGGGAATGCAGAGTACCCCTTCATTGCCATTCCTCCCAGGTTCACTCTGGCCCGGAGTGGTTGCACCTGATAGGGTCCTATCTACGGGTTAAATAGAACTAACAGTATACTTATGCTAAACAGAATTGTTTGAGTAAACTGAATAGCTTGAAATAGAAATGTTTTTGACAATTAAACAATACTTACATTTAAACTACGAGCTTATGCTTGACTGAATTATTTCAAATAGAACTGTTTTTCGACATTAAGACTGTATTTACATTTAACTGAATTGTTACATATAACTGCTTGAATATTTTGAAATGGAAATGTTTTTGACAATTAAACTGTGTACTTATGCTAAACTGATCTGTTTTCAATAAAACAGATTATTTACATAAAAATGGTTGATATGCCAAAAAAGGTTGATATGCCATAAAACCCAACAAACCAAACCAAACCATCGAAATTCGAAAAACACATAACAACTTCTCAGTTCAGGTAAGAACCTTTTTATTAGCTTTGAGTTTAAAGCTTCTTCGACATAAGGAGGGAGAGGCACACTTTTTCTATTCTGGCTTTTTCATCTGCCCCACCTCCCAACACGTGTGGCACCCGTCACTAAAGGTCTCCGCGAGCAAACGAAAGCCACCCGTCTCGTTCGGTGTCCAGTTCTCAACTCACTGACTTTTTCAAAATTTCCGAAAATCCTCCGTGCGCATCCGGTGCGTGACCTCACTTGCACTGTGTAACCGCGTTTCCCATCTCGGGCTATTGTGACATCTCTGAGTGACACGTCCGCTCTACGCGCGCGTGCGTGAACACCTGGTTTAATGTTGCACCTAACTAACCCATGTGCTGAGCCGAAAGGTTCTCAGCCTAACTAAACCCAAAGGCATAAACCGAAATCCATCGGCCATTATATACATAAAGAAGAAGAAAAAAAAATTAAAATACAGTGACTGAAATTTGAATTCTTGTCCACGTTAACAGATTTATTTTAAGAATAATATTGGAATTAAACTAACAAAACATTCTGTTGGCGAGTAATATTCAAGAGACCGAAAACGACCATTTGGATGACCTCCGTGACGATGGATATGTACCTCACGTCTCGCAAGCCATTCAAGCGAAAGTAAGGACAAGCACATAAGCGACGTTCTTCTTGGAATTCCTACACACGGACATAAATATGTTAGCTGACCTGCAAAAACCTTCAATAAGCAGCTCCGTAAGAGAACAGGTTGTCGTCTAGAGGACTTATCTAGCGTGATGATCGATAGAGACGGATGAGAGATGGTGGTCAGTTTGATTTTGTAGAACATCAACCATTGTAGGTTATTTAATGCCAAATCCTCTTTATACATGTACATTAAATATATATGATTTGGTTTAGTTGGGTTTTATGGCATATCAACTACTGTTGGTTATCTAATGCCAAATCCTCTTTATACATATATATTAAATATATATGATTTGGTTTGGTTGGGTTTTATGGCATATCAACTATTGTAGGTTATTTAATGCCAAATCCTCTTTATACATGTACATTAAATATATATGATTTGGTTTTGTTGGGTTTTATGGCATATCAACTACTGTAGGTTATCTAATGCCAAATCCTCTTTATACATATATATTAAATATATATGATTAGGTTTGGTTGGGTTTTATGGCATATCAACCATTGTAGGTTATTTAATGCCAAATCCTCTTTATACATATATATTAAATATATATGATTTGGTTTGGTTGGGTTTGATGGCATATCAACTATTGTAGGTTATTTAATGCCAAATCCTCTTTTTACATATATATTAAATATATATGTTTTGGTTTAGTTGGGTTTTATGGCATATCAACCATTGTAGGTAATTTAATGCAAAATCCTGTTTATACATATATATTAAACATATATGATTAGTAAACACATTTTGTTGATGACATTTTTAAACGAGCCCCGGTTCATTCTTTTAACACAGTAAAACGATTTCAAGTATTTGTATCACATACGAATCGTTTTTTTTTCTAATAATCATTTGTTTGCACACAGTTAATTCATTTCAAGTATTGCTATATAACAGCAACAATTTTACATCGGTCATTTGTTAGCAAACATTTAAATGGATATACTTATATAATTTACTGGTCACTTTCATTTTTAAATGAGTTAGAACTAATTTGTTTGCACACTTGTATTGCTATTGTTTCTACAAAGTTAAATGGTTCCAATTATGGCAATCTGTTGTGGTCTTCAGATAAGACGGGTGTAAGGAGGTGCCCGTGGTGTAATGGTTATCGTCGTAGGAATTGGACACGACGATACGAGTTCAAATCCTGGACGAAACTAATTGCATTTCACATAGCACTAATACCCTTGGGAAAAGTATGAATCCAATTATTCTCCCTCCAGCTATGGGTAAATAGTAGGACAGATTAGGTTCTTCAGTCTTGGTTAGGCAACTAGTCTTGGAGAAGGAAAAGTCTGAATTCAAACCTGTTAAACTCCGCTTAAAAATTGACCTTGTGTCATATCCTGTCCGAGCGGAGGCGTTGGTAAATATGTTTTTGTCAAGTTGTCTGTCAATTATTTTCTCTCCTTTTTATACACATGTGACCGCTGAAAATGGCAATGAAGATTTATTCTACATTCCTCAAGGTTTCAGGGGTGGAGCTTCAACATCCGATCCAGTTTAGTGCTATATCCAGGAGATTCATTGGGGTGGTGGTCTTGCCCTTCTATAGAGGTGTAGTCGGCGTATTTTACAACCCCAGTCGACAGGGATGTTTTATGTTTTAAATAAAATTACTTATGAAAGAGAGGCACCTCGTAATGCAATTGTTTATAAGCTAGCTTCGCTGAACAGATTAGTGATCTTAACTCGGTACTCCATATATTTGGCCTTGTGCCAAATCTCAGCTATGCATCGACATCTCGTTATAGTGTAATGGTTCAAAAGCTTGTCTTGGATATCAGTTACTATTGAGAAGTGAGTTCAATTCTCACTAGGTGATTCATATTTTTGGTTTCGTACTTAGTTTTCTTTCTTTTTTTTTTGGAGGGGGTGAATGGATACCTGCTAAACGTAAAGGTTATCGTCGTGCAAAAAAGTAATGGTGAACAACGTTCAAATCCTAGACGAACCTGTGTATATTCCACTTTGCACTAATACCTTTGAGAATGGCATGAATCCAACTCTACTTCACCAGTGAATACTAAGGCAGAATAGGTTCTTTATCTTTGCTTAGTCAACCAATATAGAAGAAGAAAAACGGAGGGGTTAGGTAAATACACACCATACTTCCCCTGCCTTTTGGCTGGGCCGTCTGGTATTCGTATCGGATGAGGGTATCAATCAATGGCAGATTCGAGGCCGAAAGGCCTCCAGTTTCGGTTGGGCCACCTTCGGGTGGGCGAGCTGCAACCTTTGTCCCCTATGTATAGCATTAGACCTTGCTGTCTAGCTTAAGCTATAACCCGGCAAATTTGGATTCGTGAAACTGCTTGCCTCATTAGAGCCACATTGCACTTCGTGGGTCGATGAGCAGCACAGATCAGCAGGGTTCGAGTCTCAGCTTGTTCCCGACCTTCCCCTCCCCTTTATCTCCACTAATTGGCCTTCAAGCTTTTGACCTTGTGTCAAGTCCTGTCTGTCGGGAGGCAGCGACAAATACAACACGCCATGCGTAGAGTAATGGTTAGATTCGCACTGTGTGCTCCATCGTTCTGGCTTAATGCCAAATTTATCTTAACTTACTCAGTGACAAGTATTGGTATGAATAGGATTTCAATAAAAAATGTTTTTCAACAGAGAGGAAAAAGAAATTGGTTTTATGTTTAACATAATTAGAAAGTTCCATCAAACTTACAGTTATATATTTTATTCAATTTAAGAGTTAGGTGTCGAGTTAAGGATAATATATTCCCTCCTCAACGGGATGAATTCATTTTTTAAATTGCTACTTTGTGTTGTCGAAAAGGAAGCAACACTTAAATTCGTATGCAAACCATTTTCTTGTGAAAAATGAAAATAAAATAAAACAGAAAAACTAATTGAAGTTGATAAATTAGTTTAACTAATTCGTGTCGTCGGCAAAGACAGGCGATAATTCTTTGATTATTAAATATTCCAAAGACAGTTAATGTTTGCAAAGTGTAAGCGTCTTAATTTGGTAATAAAGAAGAATGCGTCTTTTAATTCTTTCAGGGAAAAACTGGCAACAAGAAAGAGTAAAATACTGAGGATGAAGGTAATGTGGGAGGGTAAGATAGCGTGGAAGAAAGAAAGAAAGAAAGAAGCAGAAGAAAGAGAAAAAGAAAATAATGAGATTGAAAGGAAGTGAATAAGAAAAGAAAAAGAAAGAACTTCCTAAAAGCAGAAGAAAGAAAGAAAGAAAGAAAGAAAGAAAGAAAGGAAGAAAATATGAGGATCAGTATGTTAGAAAGAAAAATAGAAAAAAATCAATGAATTCAGGGATGAGAACGTAATTTAGCAAGAAAACAAAGCAAGAAAGAAAGAATGAATGAAAATGGAGATAAAAGAAAGAAAGAAAGAATTCCCTGAAAATAAAAGAAGAAATAAATACTAAAAATGTACAAAGAATGGAAAAAATTGAATTAACTATAGACGAAAGATGAAAAGAAACAAAAAAAAAATGTGGAAAAAAGCGCGGAATTTTATAGACGAAACTTTTTAAAAATGAGAAAACGGAAACAAGGAGTACAAAATAATTTAGCACCCTCTCATACACAAAAAAATGAGTGTGAAGGAAAGAAACACGTGATACTACGAAATAGTTGGCAGTGATGGGCTTGCAGTGGAACGATAATGAGTACAAATAAAATGAATGCTCGTTTAAAAGCGATTGTTAGTAAGTGAATTTTGGAAGGAATACAATGACGTTATAATTTCAGATTTTATTTGTCAACACATAACTGTAATTCCGCGCCTTAGCGTATGTATATAACAATAAACGGGATTTTAAAAATTGTTTAGAAGAGAAAAAATATATTAAGGTTGATCATTAAAAAAACAAAACAAAAAAAAACCGGCTTCAAGCTAACAAAAAAAAAGAAGCAGAACGTCAACGGAGGTGCCCGTGGTGTAATTGTTATCGTCATTGGAAATGAACACGGCGACACGAGTTCAAAAGCTGGACGAGACTGATTGCATTTCACATAGTACTAATACCCTTGGGAAAGGTATGAATCCAATTATTCTCCCTCCAGCTATGGGTAAATAGTAGGACAGACTAGGTTCTTCAGCCTTGGTTAGGCAACTAGCCTAGGAGAAGGAAAAGTCTGAATTCAAACCTGTTAAACTCCGCTTAAAAATTGACCTTGTGACATATCCTGCCCGAGTTGAAGGGTTGGTAAATAGTGGCAGGTGCCTGTAGTGCAATTGTTATCGTCATAGGAAATGAACACGGCGACACGAGTTCAAAACCTGGACGAGACTGATTGCATTTCACATAGCACTAATACCCTAGGGAAAGGTATGAATCCAATTATTCTCCCTCCAGCTATGGGTAGATAGTAGGACAGACTAGGTTCTTCAGCCTTGGTGAGGCAACTAGTCTAGGAAAAGGAAAACTCTGAATTCAAACCTGTTAAACCCCGCTTAAAAATTGACCTTGAGTCATATCCTGCCCGAGCAGAGGGGTTGGTAAATAGGATTACGGACGTCGACTACGCCGATGACATAGCGTTTCTGGTAATGCACCCGCCCAAGCTGAAACTCTGCTACATAGTCTGGAACGAGCAGCTGCAGGCATTGGCCTCCATGTCGATGCACACAAGACGGAATATATGTGCTTTAATCAGACAAGCCGTGAGCACGTTGGGTTCCCGTTATAACAGATTGTGATATTTCTATTGTTGGAGGAGTGACGATTCTATTTAGCCTTTAATATTTTTCTCCGTTATATCGATAATTCTGATGATTAAAACATAACGTTTACTCTGACGCAGACCCCACAATGATATCATTCTTTTGAAAGTTAGACTGGAAATTACTATATTCTCCAAAGTACAGCATTCTAAGTCGATTACTTTAATAAAAGTCTACTTGTGAAACGCTGCTTTTGATTGATTATTGTTACACACACACACACACATAAATTCATCCCTACACATACCAACCCTCCCCCACACATAACGTCATCCCTACACCAATCCCCACACATAAAGTCATCCTCAAACGTACCCCCTCACACAAAGTAATACCAAAAATTACCAACCCGCACACACACACGCACACAAATTCATCCCCACACCTACCCCCCACACACAGACCTAAATTCATCCCCACACATACCCCCCACACAAATTCATCCCAAAACCTACCAACCTCCACACACATAAAGCCATCATCACACCTACCAACCCACACACACACACACACACACACACACATAAAGCCATCCCCATACATACCAACTCACACACACACACACACATAAATTCATCCCCACCCTTACAAACCCCCACACACTCACACACACACAAAGTCATCCCCGCAACTACCAATCGCCACACATAAAGTCATCCCCACACCTACCACCACACATAAAGTCATCCCCACACCTACCACCCTCCACACACAAACACACACACATAAAGTCATCCCCACACCTACCAACCCCCCACACATATAAAGTGATTCTTGTAAGTGTTGTATACCAATAAAGAAACAACATATTTGTCTATGAAATAAAGCTCTCTTTATTGCAATGAAAAAATCGAAATGGCAACAAGTGAGAGAAAGAGAAGGCTGGAGAAGGAGAGACTGAGTGACTGACATAGGACTGCAATCTTTGACACAGCGTTGCGGATAGACATTCAGAACCTTGTTTATTTTCTAATTTGACGGTGGTGGGTGATACAGAACTGTTTCTCATCCAGGGCCACCGACCCCCGACGGGCATCTACTCGCTGGTTGCTCCTCAAATCTGACAGAACCCAAGACTCCTTTATTATTATATAATATTCTTAACGCCCTCACATTTTTCTTCCGGTTCCCGATTCATATAATTCATTTCTACTGTCCCTTATTTACACAGGTGCATATCCTGTTTTGAAATCCACAATTAACATACTATCAAAGATCAATATGGCTTGGTTTGGTTTGGTTTCTTTGTTTAATGGCATATCAACCTTTGTAGGCTATTTAATGCCAAAATAATTCTCCTGGAAGAACAGTAGTGGTACTATTTAATCCATAGCTGGGAGGATAAGGGGGTTCATACCTTTCCCAAGAGTATTTGCCCGATAGTGAACGTAATAGCGCGACTGGAGTACGAACTTGCTTACTACGATTCCGCAGTCCATATCTTTAACCATTACACCACGAGGAAACTCTCAAGATCAATATGTAACTGTGTGGTGTAAGATAGAATAAAATACAACACTGCCGGCTGGGGTTGTAGAATATATCGACTGAACCTCTACAGAGAGGTAAGACCCTCACCAACTAGTGTTCTGGGTATGACACTAAACCATCTGATGGTTAAGCTTCAGCACTAAAGCTTTGGGTAATGTGGAGTACCTCATCATTGCCATTACCCCCAGGTCCACTCTGTTCCGGATTAATAACTTTTAGAATCTCGTCTATAGGTCAAATAGAACTGTTTAACCATTTAACTATTCGTGTAAGATAATACTTGAAAGCATTTAACTGTGTGCAAACAAATGAGCTCTAGCTCGTTTAAAAATTGTTATCTACGAACAATTCACTTACAAATATTTAATACGTATGTATACAGAGGAGTTGGCATTAAATAACCTAGATATGTTGATGTGCCATTAAACTTAAACAACCTCAAACTGAAAATGAAACATCCATATAAACTCTCTTTTAAGATCGCTCACGCAAAACTTTGACGAGTAATTTATAATCCTGCTTTATTTAAAAATGCATTGATATTACTGTTTTTAATTTTGCTTTGCTTGATGGCATTTTAACACTCATAGATTATTTACTACCAAAACCTATTTATTCGTATCCGAGGCGCATACAATAAGTTTCCAGACATTTTTTCGTGTGGGCACTTTTATTGATCGTACACACATGAAACTCTAGTCCTCTTCAAAGTAATCTCCTCCGGCTGCAATGCACTTGTACCGTTCCAACAACTTCTGGAAGGCCCTATCGAAGTCCTCTTGTGTGAGCGTGAAAATAACATTCGTCACAGCCTCTTTCACCTCCTCAATTATCTCATAATGACAGCCTCTGAGCTTAGGGAATAACCAAAAGTCTGGACTATAGGGAGGGTGAGGAACTGTCTTGATGCCCATCTTGGTCAAATAGTCTGTGACAACGATGGAGTCGTGGACTGGTGCATTGTCCTGGTGGAAATGCCACAGACACGATTTGAAGAGTGCTGGCCTCTTCCCAAGAAATCTCTTCCTGAACTCCCTTAAAACCTGAACATAGTAACCCTAACCCTAACCCTTAGCCAATCAAGTCTGGTGTATTGACTTACTTACTCGTCCCACACCTCTCATCACCCCTCACAGACTCCCTACCTTCCTTATATCTTAAAAACTGATTCTCGATTCATGCAAGATGGTAGAAAAGCAGTCGGAAGCATTCCATACGTTTCTGTGGAAGCATTTTTTTCCAAGATTAAAACACAAGTTTATTACATATCGTTCTTCTAAAGTGTCAGATTGCAATTTTAAAATTCACCAGCTGTGACAATCAGGCTTTATTTAGTAAGGTGTATTCCAATTGCTGCTGTAGCTGTTGATTTGAAGCTGAAATCATAAAAATTGGTCAAAAGATGTATAGCAATAACATAATGAATTTTCATGAGTCTACGACAAAAAATGTCTGGAAACTTATCGTATGCACCTCTTATATAAATATATATGATTTGGTTAAGAAAGGTTTTACGGCATATCAACCATTGTGGGTTATTTAATGCCAAATCCTCTGTTTACATGTATATTAAATGAGTATGATTTGGTTTGTTTGAATTTTATATTATACCAACCATTGTAAGCTATTTAATGCCAAAATCTATCTATACATATATATTAAATATATATATAATTTGGTTGGGTTACGTTTTACGGCATACCAACCATTGTGGGTTATTTAATGCCAAATTCTATTTATAAATATGTATGATTTAGTTTGGTTCGGTTTTATGGCGTATCAACTATTATATTTAATTTTCTCTCTCCCCCCCTCTCTCTCTCTCTCTTATCTATCTCTCTCTTTATATATATATATATATATATATTAGATATATATGATTTGTTAACACATTTTTATTACATTTTTAATCAATTCTGAGTTCATTTTTTACACAGTTAAATGTTTTCCAGGATTGCTATCAAACACTTATAATTCTATTAAATATTAATCATATGTTCACACCCAGTGAAGTGGATACAAGTATTGGTATTTAACTCTAATTAGTTAAATCAATATTACTCATTCGTTTGCTCACAGTTATATGGTTCCAATTATTGCTCTGTATCACTAACAATTCAATTAAATATCATGGTTTGGTTTCTTTGTTTAATGGCATATCAACCTTTTTAAGTTATTTAATGCCAAAGCCATTCTCATAGAAGAACAGTTGTAATTAAATATCAGTTATTTGTTTACACACAATTAAATGATCAAACAGTTCTATTTTAAACTATTCCATATAGCATAAGTCAACAAAGTTAAATCGTTCCAAGTATTGCTCTGTATCACTAACAATTCAATTAAATATCAGTTATTTGTTTACACACAGTTAAATGATCAAACAGTTCTATTTTAAACTATTCCATATAGCATAAGTCAACAAAGTTAAATCGTTCCAAATATTGCTCTGTATCACTAACGATTCAATAAAATATCAGTAATTTGTTTACACACAGTTAAAGTATCAAACAGGTCTACTCCAGGCTATTCAATTTTGTATGATCATTTGTTTGTACACAGTTTAAATGTCAATCAGTTGTATTTGAACCATAGATAGTACGCTATCAGGTGCTGCCACTCCGGGTCAAAGTGGAGCTGAGAGTAATGGCAATGAAACGGCACTCCACATTCCCCAAATTCCCATCATTACTAGAGCCTCACCACCAAATATTTTGTGTCATATGCCGGACACTCGTTTGGTGGTAGTCTTTCCCCTCTGCAGAGATGCAGTCGGTGTATTCTTCGGCTCTAGCCGACTTGGGCGCTTTTAGTTTTGAGTCTGTCGGTGGATGACAATATATATGTATATATATATATATATATATATATATATATATATATATTGGCAGCCTTTCTTCGTTGATACAAATTTCATTAAACATAATAGACATTTTATGTCTACATATTTTCTTCTGGATCCGTTCGAATTCCCGTATTACTTTTATCGTATTCGGGGGGAATTGATTTATGTATTGTCCTTAGTTGTACGTATCCCTAGTACTTTCTGCTCGACTTTGGGCCATCATCAGGGGAGGATCTATCACAAAAGTGATGTAACTTTTGTTTTAGCATATTACCACTATATAAGAGCGTCTTTACCGTTGAAGATTATGGCGTTTGCTTTTAAATGGAATTCTATAATTAATATCAGTAGCTAAAGACATTTAAGTACATTAGCACTGGTTTGAAAATTAATTCTATTAAGTGTTGGTTGCATGTTTCTAATATGTAGTGCTTCAAGAATCTGTAGTTTTTGTTTATTATTTTGATGTCCTAATATTGTTGTGTTGTCGGTGAGAATTTTCCGTAATTGTGTTGTTGGGCATGAATGTTTTTTTAAATGCTGAGCTATTGAACTTGTATCAGAAAGGTGCATTGTAAGAAAATATGTAGACATAAAATGTCTATTATGTTTAATATATATATATATATATATATATATATATATATATATATTAACAGATAGATTTACAGAGAAATTGAGAAAGAGAGACGTGTAGGATATAGACATAGGATGAAACAGATTATATTTATGGAGAGTCCAAATGGCAAAAATGAGTAAAGTATTACTCAAAGGCTCTGGAATTTGAGCAGCTTCATTTAAAATCTGTTTAATTTTAGGGTTTCATAAGTTATGTTGCTCTTTTAGAAATCTCGGTACAATGTGCTACTTTTGCTAGATTACGATTACATACATGCAAGCAATAAGGCTCTTCGTAGTATATAAATAAGTTATCATAGATGAACAAATATAGAAATAACGAGTCCATTAATAATTGAATAGAGGACTGATTTTTACACAGGAAAAGAAAAAACAAAACAATGAAAGGTGAGAAAAGTTGATGAAAGAAAAAAACAAAACAAACGGTGAATGGTAAGTGAAGTTTAGAAGAAGGAAATGAAAATGCCGGAAGAAATATAATGTAGAAATATAAAATAATTCTTGAGCATTAAAGAAAAAAAAGAAAAAGAGAGAAAGAAAAATGACACAACGAATATGTGTAAGAATCTATGAAATCGAAATATCAAAACCTGATATTTATTCGTAGAAATGCCAAAAGACTTTTGCGTTCTGAGGTAGAAGATCTTGGCTGAAAATGGCTCCAAGCACAAGTGAATAGATTTATGCACTCCCTGCTCACTGCTATAGTAACAGGCTGACAAAAGAAAGATAAGAAAAGAAATTTCCCCCAAAAAAATAAAAAGAAAAGAAAAAAGAAAAATACTACAAGAATTAGAATGAGTAAAGAAGGAAATCTTTTGTTGGACAAAAGAATATTCGATGCATTTTGGAAATGAATATGTAGGATCTTATGGGGGAGTGGAAAATACATTAAGCTAGTTATTTACATTAGACTCTAGAAAGAAAGAAAGAAAGAAAGATAGAATGAGCTGAAGGAAAAGACAAAAAAAGAAAGAAAGAAAGAACTTAAGGAAAAGAAAGAAAGAAAGAAAGAAAGAAAGAAAGAAAAAAAATAAGGCGGAAGCAAAGTTTGTAGAAAGTTGGGAAATGATTGAAGTGAAAAAGGAAAAAATATTTAAAGAAAGAAAGAAAGAAAGAAAGAAAGAAAGAAAGAAAGAAAGAAAGAAAGAAAGAAAGAAAGAAAGAAAAAATGAGTTGAAGGAAAAGAAAAAAAGAAAGAAAGAACTGAAGGAAAAGAAAAATGAAAGAAAGAAAGAAAAATGAACTGAAGGAAAAGTCATAAAAGAAAGAAAGAAAAATAGGAAAAGAAAGAAAGAAAATGAGTAATTGAAATAAGTAATCACTCTAGATATAAAAAAAAAGCCAAAGCAATCATAAGAGAAAGAAAGAAAGAAAGAAAGAAAGAACGAGGAAGGAAAATTTGTAGAAAGGGAGGAAATGATTGAAGTAAAAAAGGAAAAAAGCATTTAAAGAAAGAAAGAAAGAAAGAAAGAAAGAAAGAAAGAAAGAAAGAATGAGCGGAAAGAAAACTAAAAAATGAAAGAAAGAATTAAAGGAAAAGAAAGAAAGAAAGAAAGAAAGAAAGAAAGAGAGAAAGAAAGAAAATGAATAACTGAAATAAGGAATCTCTCTGGTTATAAAAGAAGCCGAAATAGTCATAAAAGAAAGAAAGAAAAATAGAAAGAAAGAAAAAAGAATGAAAGAAATTACTGAAGGAAAAGAAAGAAAGAAAAGGAGTAAATGAAATAAGTAATCACTCTAAATATAAAACAAAGCCAAAGCAGTCATAAAAGAAAAGAAAGAAAAAAAGAAAGAAAGAACGAGGAAAGAAAATTTGTAGAAAGGGAGGAAATGAATTGAAGTAAAAAAGGAAAAACAAAATAAATAAAGAAAGAAAGAAAGAAAAAAAAAAGAAGTAATTGAAATAAGGAATCACGCTTGATATAAAAGAAGTCAAAATAGTCATAAAAGAAAGAAAGAAAGAAAGAAAGAAAGCAAGAAAGAAAGAAAAATAGAATGAGCTGAAGGAAAAGAAAAAAGAAAGAAAGAAATGAAGGAAAAGTCATAAAAGAAAGAAAGTATTGGAATAACTGAAATAAGGAATCACTCTAGAAGAAGCCAAAATAGAAGAAAGAAAGATAGAAAGATAGAAAGAATTGAAGGAAAAGAAAGAAAGAAATGGAGTTATTGAAATAAATAATCACTCTAGATATAAAAGAAGCCTAAGTTGTCGTACAAGAAAGAAAGAAAGAAAGAAAGGATAGGGGTAATTGAAATGAGGAATCCTTCTACATATAAAAGAAGGCAAAGCAGTCATAAAAGAGAAGAAAGAAAGAAAGAAAGAAAAAAAGAGAGAGAGGAAGAAAGAAAGAAAAAAGAGGAAGCAAAATTTGATGAAAGGGAGGAAATAATTGAAGAAAAAAAAGGAAAAACAAAAGAAAGAAAGAAAGAAAGAAATAATTAATTGAAATAAGGAATCACCCATGATATAAAAGAAGTCAAAATAGTCATAAAAGAAAGAAAGAAAAAAGAGAAAGGAAAGATAAATGAAAGAAAAAAGGAATGATAGAAACAAGGAAATACAAAAAAGGCTGGAAAGAAGGAATGTAAAAAAAATGAAGAGAATAGAGAAAAAGAAGGAAGGAAGTCATGAAGGAATTAAGAAAAAAAAAAGAAGAGAAAAGAAAGAAAAATAGAATAAAGAAAACACAAAAGCAATGAAGGAAGAAACACATAGGAAAAGAAAGAAGGTAAATAAAAAGAAATATAGGCGAAAAGAATGAATGACAGAAAAACAAAAAGGTTGAAAAGACGGAATAAACGAAAGAAAGTAAAAGAAAAAGAAATTGAGAAAAGTAAGAGAAAAAGAATGAAAGAAAATGAAGGAGAAAAAGAATGATAGAAAATGAAGGAGAAAAAGAATGAAAGAAGACAAAAGAGAAAAAGCAAAACAGAAAAAGGAGAGAAAGATTCAAGAAAACAAGAAATTGTAGAAACAAAAATATAAAAAAATACGGGAAAATGGAATGAGTGAAAGAAAGGGAAAGAAAACGAAATAGAAAAGAGAGAAAGAACGAAGGAAGAAAAGAATAGAAAAAGAAGGAAGGAAAAAGGAGGGAACGATGGAGCATAAAAGAAGAAACGATATGAACAAATAAGTAAAGAAAGAAAGAAAGAAAGAAAGAAAGATGCAACTGAGAAAGAAAGAAAGAAAGAAAGAAAGAAAGAAAGAATGAAAAAAAGAAAAATGCAACTGAGGGAGAAAGAAAGAAAGAAAGTATGAACTGAAGAAAAAGTAAGAAAGAAGGAACTGAAGGAAACGAAAGAAAGAAGGAACTAAAGGAAAAGAAAGAACGAAAGAAAGAACTAACAAGCTAATAGAAAGAAAGAAAGAAAGAAAGAAAGAAAGAAAGGAAGGAAGGAAGGAAAGAAGAGAGAAAGAAAAGTCTCACATGTAAAGATAAAACGGAAAAAACTTTTCTTATGGAGATAAAAAGTGAATTTAAGTTGTATATCCTTCTGGGTGTGAATTTGAAAGTATTAGATAATATATATATATATATATATATATATATATATGTATGTGTGTGTGTGTGTGTGTGTGTGTGTGTGTACTGTATTTTGTATTTATTGGAAGCAAATATTTTGTAATCCCAAACTGCCCTTGCAAAATGCGAATGGCAAAACGCTTTATAATGTAAATGGGAATTAAAAGATACAAATGGTTTAGAATCTCAAATCCAGGATAAAATAATAACAATATGAGGTAATGAGGGGTTGAAATCCTCTAGATTATCTTTAGAGAAAAAAAATTTTGCACGATAGGATTTCCTGAAAAAAAAAAGTTCCTGAGTAAACGCTAAGAGTTGCCATCTAAATCAAACTACGTCGTCGGCGACGAATGACCTTACATATATATATATATATATATATATATATATATATATAATGATCAAATGATCATTATATATATATATATATATATATATATATAATGATCAAATCCCATACAGAGATAATAGCATTGTACTTTTGAAGGACACTTGGGATAAAAAAACCGATAACACCGGAAAGAAAACAATCAAATTATTCAAGGGTAAGGGGTTAAAGACTGAACATGTGAATAATCATGAAGATTTTTTGGGGTTTAGTGTTCCCCACTGGTCTGGGAGGCCTGGGTTCAATCCTAGGTCGAGTCATACCAAAGACTTTAAAAATGGTGCTTGATACATCTTTGCTTAACACTCAGCAATGCGAGGTACGTATCAAGGGTAAAGTGGAGCAATCAAGGGAAAGGAGTAGCGACCCTCCAACACCTCGGTGTAGTAGCTATTGAAAAGGGAGCCTTCTGGTCGCCCTCGACTAAAGGGAGACAACTTTACACACTACGTTCAATCTTGAGAGTGAAGAATTCAGAAGCTATTGAAAACCCTAATTTTACATGCCTTCCTTAAATATCTTCCTACCATATTTAACGACCCCTCCGCTCGGGCAGGATATGACACAAGGTCAATTTTTGAGCGGAGTTTAACAGGTTTGAATTCAGAGTTTTCCTTCTCCTAGACTAGTTGCCTTACTAAGGCTGAAGAACCCAGTCTGCCCTACTATTCATCCATAGCTGGAGGGAGAATAATTGGATTCATACCTTTCCCAAGAGTGTTAGTGCAATGTGAAATGCAACCAGTCTCGTCTAGGATCTGAACTCGTGTCGCCGTGTCCATTTCCTACCATGATAACCATTACACCACGGGCACCTAAAATATCTTCCAACTTTTTAAAAATAAGTCCCAATATTGGTTGATTTCTTTGTTGAATGGCATATCAACCTTTGTAGGTTGTTTAATGCCAAAGTCATTCTCCAAGAAGAACAGTAGTGGAAAAATTTAACCCATAGCTGGGAGGATATGGGGGTGTTCATACCTTTTCCAAGGGTATTTGCCTGGAAGTGAACGTAGTAGCGCGACTAGAGTTCGACTACGATTCTGCTGGACATCGCTTTAACCATTACACCACGAGGACACCACCGCCTAATATTGGTATGCCAAAGGTTCTTTCTAAACGCCAGCAATAAAAGAAGCTTTGAAAAGTCAAAGCCCGGCATCTAAAAGGAATGTCGATACGAAAATATAAACTTTATTTTCAATGAAAACACCAAGAATCAAATCGAAAGAAAAAAATAAAGGCAGGGGTATAAGATGGTTTGATTCTCCTTTTAATGAATTTTTAATTACAAAGGTGGGGAAAAAGTTATTGAATTTGATAAGGAAAGATTTTCTTAAAATTTTTTGTACAAAATAATCAACATAAACGCCGTAAAGATCAGTTACAATTACATGGAAAATGCGCAATATATGATGATAAACATAATTACATAATTACGTGGTGCCTTCAATAAGTTTCAGACTTTTTTGTACAGGCATCTAAAATTGACGTAGACTCTTGAAAATTCAGTATGTTATTGCTATACATCTTATGGGATGACTGGCCAATTTTTATGATTTCAGGTTCAAATGAACAGTTATAGCATTAATTGGAATACACCCTACTAAAGCCTGATTATCACCGCTGATGAATTTCAAAAATGCAATCTGGACGTGAGGACACTTTAGAAGAACGATATGCAATAAAATTCAGCAATAAAGTACATTACTATGGTACATCAAGTAACTGTGAAGAATTGATAAGGATTGGCTTGATTTTCTAGCATATCAACCATTTTTGGGTATTTAATGCCAAATCTTCTTTTTACATATACATTAAATATATAATTTGTAAACACATTTTGTAGATACACATAGTTAAGTGATCAAATAGTTCTATTTCTAACAATTCCGTTTTGCATAAGTCAACAAAATTAAATGTTTCCAAACATTATGTATCAACAACAGTTCAACTAAACATCAGCCATTTGATTACACACAGTTAAATGTGCCAACACTTCTATTTCTAACAATTCAGATTAGCATAAGTTAACAAAGTTAAATGGTTCCAAGTATTGTTATGTATCACTAACAGCCATTTGTTTACACACAGTGGAATGATTTATTATAAGTCATTTGTTTTCACAGTTTAAATGTCGATGCACAATTCCCAGTGAATCACCTTCCCCAGTCAGACGTGTCTTATCTTATATTCTTTTGCACTAATATACTGCATTCGCTTATTATATGATTGATAATTTCGTCACAATTACTACATAACCAACACGTGCTATTTTGTTGTGCCTTATTTCTTTTTGCTTTAATATTGTTTCTTCTTATTGGGTTTTGTTTTGAGCAGCTAGTAGAAGAAATTCAGTTTCTCTCTTAAGGCTTCCCTTTCTTAGCCATGTCCAAGTTTTCTCGCGGGAGATTTCGCTTGTTAGTCGCTTGAAATTTCAATAAAATTGTTTTTCTTCCCATTTTTGTTTGTTTGTTTCTTTGTTTGTTTGGTTTTATGTCATATCAACCTTTGTAGGTTATTTAACGCCAAATCCATTTTTATGTAAAAAATCAGTTCCATTTCAAACAATTCAGTTTAGCATGAGTACACAGTTTAATTGTCAAAAACATTTCTATTTCAAACTATTCAAGCAATTATATATAACAATTCAGTTTAGTGTAAATACAGTTTCAATGTCAAAAACTGTTAAATTTCAAATAATTCAGTTTAGCATAAGCACGCACTTTAAATGTAGGTACAGTTTATAGGTACAGTATAAGTACAGATTTTGTTTACACACAGTTACATGTCAAAACAGTTCTATGTTAAACAATTCAGTTTAGTGTAAATACAGTTCTAATGTCAAAAAACAGTTCTATTTGAAATAATTCAGTTTAGCATAAGCACGCAGTTTAAATGTAAGTACGATTTAATTGTCAAAAACATTTCTTTTTCAAGCTATTCATTTTAATCAAACAATTTAGTTTAGCATAAGTATGCCGTTAGTTCTATTTAACCCATAGATAGGGCCCTATCAGGTGCTACCACGCGGCGCCAGAGTGGACCTGGGAGCAATAGCAATGAAGGGGTGCTCCGTTTTCTCCAAGGCCCCAGCATTTCTGGGACCTCACCATAAGACTGTTAAGTGTCATATCCAGGACACTCGTTGGGGGGTATTCTACAGCTCCAGCTGACAGGGCAATTTAAATTTTTGTTTTCTAGTTATTGTTATTCTGTTGGTACTTGTTTTGTTTGTATGGTTTCCGGTCGCTATAATTAGCCTTTCTTTGTTCTTTTTAACTGAACTATCTTTTCTTATTTTCACAAATTTTAATGAAAGTTCTATGGTATAGATAGACATAGGAAGTGATTATTTTCCTTAATCAATTGTAGCATATTGACCTGAAAGATCATTTTGACATGCTGCATAATATTTTAAAGTCCTAAAATGGGGACACTTTGTTTCGGTCACTTCTCCCCAGAAAATTATGTCAGTGCTAACATAGTTTGCATCGAAGGAAGTAAATATGGAATATTGTCCATGGAAATATCTGGATGAAGGAAGAAAACTGATTTTAAAAAATCACCGTAAGCCAGAAAAGTTGGCGTGAGTAATGTTTCCTACACATGGTCCAATGGGATTCTTGAAAACACACACACACATACACACACACACACACACGTATATATATATATATATATATATATATATATATATATATACTTGAAATGTATTGAACTCTTAAATTGCTTATTGGCTCCGTCTTTATAGTATATTTGAATATAGCTTTTTAGTTGGGAAAGCATGTGAATAAATACCTTCATTTGTCGCAGTTTATTTTCATGAAAGGGAACAGTTAGGGAAATAAATTTCCCCATCGATTGAAACAAAATCCCCACAATCTGTGAAATATGCATTATTAGCCTCAATCGTTGCAACTCCCCTCCTTTTTCAGCCATCACTTGAAAGATGTGATAAAACAACAGAGATTGATTACGTTTTGTTGATAAATGTGCTCTCCTCGCCTTAAGATAAATTGTAGTATGTTTGTTTTGGCTTAATTCACAGAATTGCGTCGTCATTGCAGATATATGAGATATCACTTTCAAGGGTTGAAACAATGGAGTGTTTAATTTGTATAAAAAAAAATGCTTGGGAGTGTTTGTTTCCTTGTCAAACAAAGCATCATTCAACTTAAAATTATCCACAGAAAAAAATATTAACGCACGCATCGGTAAAGCATGGACTGTTATTAACAGATTAACCATTATCTGGTCTCTCAAATAAAAGAAAACGGGGATTCTTACAAAATGTGGCCGCGTCAGTATTACTGTATTGTTGCACCCCTTGGGTTTGAACGAAATGCTCGGAGAAGAAGCTAGATGAGAACAACACAACGATACTGTGTGCTATTTTGAACAAAATCTGGAAGCAGCACCCCACAAAACAGCAACTGTACAGCCACTTACCTCTCATCTCCGTAACCATCCAAGTAAGACAAGCAAGATATGATGTGTACTGTTGAAAGAATGACAAAATCATAAACATATTATACGGACTTTTACATATGGACACACCAGAGTAAACCGATCGCTCTTTGAGACTTCCAGCTGAGTTAACATTAACCACATATCGTCCAGATCTTGTAATCTGGTGAGTTAATTTAAAAAGAGTTTACCTGAATGAGTAAACGGTTCTTTTTGAAGGAGATCAACGTCAGCTGGAAAAGAACGAAGACTTCCGAGCGGAATGCGTTCGAAAGAGCAGCACTACCGATATATTTCCGATGCCAAGGTTTTATTGTCTATTCAAACCCTGCACATCCGATGAAACTCAACTTGTCACTGGCAGAAAAAACGGAAATATATCAAGGCTCCAAGATCTGATTGAAGTTTCATTTTGCATTGATCTTGTATTCTCACACTGTGATGTAAAACCAACAAAGCCTTGTGGTATCTTAAGTAAATGCTGTGGCGTTCTAGGTCAGTGGTAATAATGCTTTAACCCCGAAACCCTGCCTAGAACCAGTCTCATCATCTGAAAAGAAGGCTTTGTTGGTGGCATTATTTGTGTTACCTTTGCAGTTGCACTTGTATGAATTTATATGTATCTTATCACCCATAAATAAGTACACGCCAAACTACTTTAAAAAAAAATTAATCTTCTAATACAAAGATACCAGGAATTCATTATTTGGAGTAAAATATTATACAATCAAAATGGATAATTTATTATCCATCTCTACAGATATATTGTTATATAATTAAGGAATGATTTTTTTTATTTTAATCATTTTTCATTAATTATATTTTATCGTCCACCTTGTTTGGGCTTTGAACTATTCGGGTTAAGAGTTCAGATGTGTAGTCAATTGATGCAGTTTACGCTCGTGCGCAAAGGATATAACAATCACCATTGTTTTAATAATGCCCAGACAGGAATTGGGGCTGGAGTGTGGATGACGTCATGCCCAGAAGAGATGGGCTGAGAATTTGGAAGATTTTGAAAAAGATTTAGTTGAGGTCCGACCATGGTGTTGAGAAATTGAGGTCCGACCATGGTGTTGAGAAGTTGGGGTCCGACCATGGTGTTGAGAAGTTGGGGTCCGACCATGGTGTTGAGAAATTGAGGTCCGACCATGGTGTTGAGAAGTTGGGGTCCGACCATGGTGTTGAGAAGTAGGGGTCCGACCATGGTGTTGAGAAGTTGGGGCCCGACCATGGTGTTGAGAAGTTGGGGTCCGACCATGGTGTTGAGAAATTGAGGTCCGACCATGGTGTTGAGAAGTTGGGGCCCGACCATGGTGTTGAGAAGTTGGGGTCCGACCATGGTGTTGAGAAATTGAGGTCCGACCATGGTGTTGAGAAGTTGGGGTCCGACCATGGTGTTGAGAAGTTGGGGTCCGACCATGGTGTTGAGAAGTTGAGGTCCGACCATGGTGTTGAGAAGTTGGGGTCCGACCATGGTGTTGAGAAGTTGGGGTCCGACCATGGTGTTGAGAAATTGGGGCCCGACCATGGTGTTGAGAAATTGAGGTCCGACCATGGTGTTGAGAAGTTGGGGTCCGACCATGGTGTTGAGAAGTTGGGGTCCGACCATGGTGTTGAGAAATTGAGGTCCGACCATGGTGTTGAGAAGTTGGGACCCGACCATGGTGTTGAGAAGTTGGGGTCCCACCATGGTGTTGAGAAGTTGAGATTGAACCATGCAGGCAGACAATTGAACTTCTTGAGTTGAGTTTTCTACCGTTGCGGTGGCGGTTAAGTTTTGGGGGTCCCGACCAGCGAAGATGAATTGAGATCTAAAACATCACGAGATGTGCCGAACGTTGGGGTGGGGTTAGCATAGTATGATACGAAAGACTTTTAAGAATTGTGTCTCTCTCCTTCTGTCCAAGAACTGAAGTCAAGAAGTTAATAAAAACGTTCTTACCTGAACAACACGGAATCGTCTGTGTATTTGTGTATTTGAATATGTATTTGTAGTACTGTTTTTATTGATATCATAATGGTTGTAAATATATTTCAATATTACGCATATTTTAATTTCTCGTAAGGGTCTGAAGTTGACTGTAAGAGTGAGAGAGAGACAAAGAGACAAAAACACACGGAGGAATTGAAGGACTTGGATACTTAGACACTGCCATATTGACCCTTATCTTCCTGGCCACGTTGTGCCATACTCATAGGTTTACTTAGCACTTCTTAACGACTCTGTGCCACACTCATATTCAGAGCTCTGCTTATTACTTCTTCTGCTTCTCAGATGGGGAGATACTCAAGCAGAGTCCCGCTGTGAGCCGCTCCCCTAGCGGGGCGTCCAGCCCCTCACTGGCGCTTTCCGTGACAGACTGAATCTCTTCTGACAGCGAGATTGAAACTGACCGTTACTCTGTGGGTACATATGAATATATAATTTTACAATGCTAACGTATTTCCGGTACACCAACGCATCGTTGCCTTCCTGTTTACACAGGTACGTCCTGCAATCACTTTGTTTATAGAGCTGAAATGTCCAGCTTTGTCAAGTTATCTATTACTTATAAACCATCTCTTCAGTATTGAACCATTGGAAACAAAGATGAAATTGAATAAATATTACGGGCGTAAATATTTTATAACTGCTCTGTATTAATATGAGTATACTCATTCTAACCCATATATATATATATATATATATAACGCAGAAAATATCAAATTACGAGTACTAAAAGTATGTTAGGAGATGGTTTGTGCTTCATCCTATAATTATGATTGATTGACAACTATTTACATTTTTCCGTCTGATATTGTACACAGCCTATGACACTTGTAACGGTATTTTAGTTTTCATAAAATGATATTTTTATGTGTTTTTAGTTGCTCTGTGGTAGTAGCGTTGAGCACTTTCCCCCCAAACCTTTCTCATTTGCATTCATCTTTATATATATATATATATATATATATATATATATATATATATATATATATATATATATATACTAGGGTGAATCAAAGGTTTTGCAATATTTTCCACTCCGAGTACCTGGAATTGAAATAATCCGTCGTGCGGCAAAAATACTCGGCATTGTTTTGCAGAAAGCGATTTCTTCGGCAGCAAGGAAACTCAAGACATTATATCCCTTGAAAGACAAGAAATAAACTCCAGGAACAAAAGTGAATCGAACTGATGTTGCCCAGGCAGCTTGGGCTGTAGAATACAACGACTGCACCTCGGCGGAAAGGTAAGACCCCCCCCCAGTATGTGTTCTTGATATGACACTTAACAATCTGATTGAGAGGTTCCAGTAACGCTAGAGTTTTTGAGAATGCGGAATACCCCTTCATTGGCATCGCTCCCAGGTCTACTCTGGCCCAGAGTGGTAGGGACTAATAGGGCCCTATCTATGGGTTAAATAGAACTAAATTGCGTCCTTATGCTGAACTGATTTACTTGAAATAGAACTGTTTGACTAAACAGAAGAGACTGAAATAGAAATGTTTTTGACAATTCAACTGTGTACTTACATTCAAACTGCGTACTTATGCTAAACTGAATTGTTTGAAATGGAACTGTTTCTGACATTGAAACTGTGGTTACGTGAAGCTGAATTGTTTAATATACGCATGTGACTGTGTATAAATGGAATCTGTACTTGTACTAAACTGAATTAGTTGAATTAGAACTGTTTGAGTAAACTGAATAGCTTGAAATAGAACTGATTTTGGCAATTAAACTGTGTACTCATGTTAAACTGAATTGTTTGAAATAGAACAGTTTATTTGTATAAAAATGGATTTGGCATTAAATAACCTACAAAGGTTGATATGCCTTAAAACCAATCCACTATATAATCAGGACCGATTTGCCTGGCATTTTTCCTTTTTCTGATTAACCCTTTACTTCTTGCACTCGCAACTATTCAAAAACGAAGAAGAGGTAGAATCTTCATTTAAGCATTTCTTCCAAAAACTGGTATCAAACATAGCAGGAATGTGGCATCTGACGATGCAACCCGATATATATATATATATATATATATATATATATATATCGTGGTGTAATGGTTACTGTCGTAGAAAATGGACGCGCCGGTCCGAGTTCAAATCCTGGACAAGTTTCTTTGCATCTCGCATAACACAACGTAGGTATCTAACTATTCTCCATCCAGCTATGGATGAATAGAAGGGAAGACTGACTCTACAACCTTCGTATGGCAACCGGTCTAGGAGAAGGAAACTCAAAATTCAAACCTATTAAACTAAGCTTAAGAATTGACCTTGTGTTGTATCCTGCGCGTGCGGAGAATTCACTATATATATATGTATATAATTGCATACTAAGATATACATGCAAATATGTATACATATATACCTCCCACACACATGCACAACTATAAACATACCTAATATCAAAGAAGAGTTAAGCAGACCAAAGTAAACACACTCCAGGAAAGAGGAACAAAAATACACCAGAGTTGATTGGCCAAAATAAAAACAAATCTGACCAGACAAGAATCATTTATCCTGGAAACAGGAGTGAGTTCAAGTCTCATTGAGTACCCCATTTAATAGACCTTGTGCCACACAGGTTCTCTGACGAAAGCAACAAGCTGGAAACATACATATATATAACACGTATGTAAGAACAAAATAAATAAATTCGAAAAATACAAATCTCTTCGTGGACCTTCCTATTTTAAATATATATATATATATATAGAGAGAGAGAGAGAGAGAGAGGGAGAGGGAAGAATGAGAGAAGGAGGAAAGAGAGAAGTTCTGTTCTCAAAATGTTTTGTTCTTTATTTAATTCCTTATTCCTTTGAAACCTTCTTTATTCACTCAATACAATCAGAATTTTAGGCCCAAGTACATTATCAGATATTGTGCTTCTATTAAATCTGAAAATTGCTTTCTATCTCATCACACCTAGCTAGAACAGTGGAACCCTCTCAAACACTTCCAAAAATCAATAATAAGCAGAACATATATTCTTATCCCGTTCGTACTTTCTCACGAGATCATAACATTCGGCCCCGCGATTTATTGCAGTGAAACCCAACAGCAGTTTCTTCAACCAAGGAATAATCCCATGTTACCCGTTATCAACGTTTTACGATCATAAAACTTAACACACGATCCCATGATTCATATCACTTAAACGCATTCCTATTTCTCTAAAATCAAATCTCGTCTGATTTTTCCTTCTCACTGTTAAAACGAGATTTGAACACGGAGTGACAATTCAGTTGTTTTGATGTATTATATTCCAGAGTATCAATATTATTTTCGTTTTTTTAAATCAACTTACGGTTCATAAAGTCCTACTGAATGTATATAAAATTAGATCATTCATACTTTTCAGATTTTGATCATAGAATGAAGGTTACTGGAATATCAAAGTATATTCTACTCTTCTCCGGGGAGAAACATGATCAGAGGAGAGGAAGAAATTACCAAGTTTTAGGAAAATATTCATCACGAAAATTATTCTGCCGCGTGTCATGGAAAAGTGGAAAAATTAGCGGACTACGTGTTTGAGATATGAAAATGGAAAAGAGGACAAAGAACTAATGAAGAAGGCCGAATAATTTATCTGCCAGGAGGTGGAGTGGAAAACAGTATAAATAAAGACTTGTTCGAATAATTCTTAAGAATACTTCGATATCTTATTTATATTAGATGATTGCTTTGCTAGAACCTCTAAAAAACAAGGGGGTGTCCTCGTGGGGTAATGGTTAAAGCGCTGGACTGAGGAATCGTAGTTAGTGAGTTCGTATTGCAGTCCCGCTGTTACGTTCACTTTCGGGCAAATATCCTTGGGAAAGGTATGAACCCCCTTATCCTCCTAGCTATGGGTTAAATAGTACCACTACACTTCTTCTCGGAGAATGGCTTCGGCATTAAATAACCTACAAAGTTTGATACGCCATTAAAGAAAGAAACCAGACCAAACTAATCAAAAACAAGGTTTAGATTTTCAAAATATTATTTTAAAAAAAAGTCCATGTATAAAATATTTTAAAAAATGCAAAAATTGAACATAGATAATGAAGCATGCAGAAAGTAATCAACGTATATTGTCCTAGAATTGAATTTGTTTAGCATAAAAGAACGATGTGTGCAGGGTGGGGATGTATGGTGGGCCACTGAAGATATCTTTATTGCTATTTTGACAGATTAATATCTCAGCGAAAATATCGGCCATGTTGTTTTTGTAAAAGACTAATATTCAGTGGCAGCTGCTGTAAATGCTCTGCTTAAAAACATATCAGTCTGCCAGGCCAACTGTACATACACGAAGATTATACATGATCATTATCATTAAGTCATTCTGATAACAATCAGTTCCGACTCACTCTTGCCATTCATTTCAATGTCTCCAGGCAGGTCAGCTTGAAAGCATCTAATGTTCGCGCAGAGGTGATATATGTAATTCTTTGATGGTTGACCAACACTGGTGTGTCCAGGTGTAGGAGTCCATGAGAGAACGTTTGTCTTTACTTCTCCAGTGGTGTCCCACATGTCTTACTCGTTTCACTTGGATAGTTTATGAGATGGGAGGTAAATGGCAGTACAGCGGTTGTTTTACGGGGTGTTGTTTCCAGGATTAGTTCAAGACAGCATGTAATATTCTTGTTTAGGTCCCATCCAGCTTTTTCTCCATGTGTTTCCTTAGCATCCAGTTGGTGCAACCATACAGTAATACTCACACAGCCATATCTGAGAAGAAACCCCTTTTTATTTTATCGGAGAGATCAGATTTCCATATGATCGATAACCTTTCGAGAGTGATCCTCACCTTTGTTACATGTATGTTGACACCTCTTTCAGTTGATGTGATACTGCTGTCGAGGTCGGTGATCTGGTCTATTGACTTCAGAGGCTTTCCACTTAACATGGAGATGGTTCCTTTATGGTTGAAACCTAAAGACTCTATATTATTTTATATGCGCTTTTAATATACGAGGATCATTAAATAAGTTTCCAGACTTTTTTCGTATGGGCACTTTTATTGATAGTACACACATGAAAGTCTAGTCCCCTTCGAAGTAATCTCCTCCGGCTCCAATGCACTTGTTATACCGTTCCAACAACTTCTGGAAGGCCCCATGGAAGTCCTATTGTGTGAGCGTGTCAATGACCTTCGTCACGGCCTCTTTCATTTCCTCACTTGTCTCATAACGACAGCCTCTGAGCTTAGGGAATAGCCAAAAGTCATACAGAGCAAGGTTTGGACTATGGGGAGGCTGAGGAGTTGTCTTAATGCCCATCTTGGTCAAATAGTCTGTGACAACGATGGAGTTGTGGACTGGTATATTGTCCTGGTGGAAATGCCACTGACCCGATTTGAAGAGTGCTGGCCTCTTCCCTAGGAATCTCTTCCTGAACTTCCTTAAAACCTCAACATAGTAACCCTAACCCTAACCCTTTGGCCAATCAACTCTGGTGTATTGACTTCCTTACTCCCCCCATACCACTAATCATCCCTCACAGACTCCTTGAATCTCTTATGCCACTCAAAAACTGATGCTCGATCCATGCAAGACGGTCGAAAAGTTGTCTGAAGCATTCCATACGTTTCTGTGGCAGCATTTTTTTCCAAGTTTAAAACAGAATTTTATTGCATATCGTTCTTCCTCACGTCTAGATTGCATTTTTGAAAATCAACCGCTGTGACAATCAGGCTTTAGTAGAGTGTATTCCAGTTGCTGCTGTAGCTGTTGATTTGAACCTGAAATCATAAAAATTGGTCAGTTATCTCATAAGATGTATAGCAATAACATACTGAATTTTCAAGAGTCTACGGCAATTTAAAATGCCTGTTCAAAAAAGTCTGGAAACTTATTGACGTATATCATTATTTCCGCAGAATATTGTCTGCTTCTTATTCATTAAAGGTAAAACCAATTTCTTTTATAAGAACAATTGACGTTCGTAATATGTAATCTAGGCAGATTATAAATGGATATGGTATATCTCCAAGCAAGACTCGAGCAATACCACCAAAGAAATCGGTGTCAATATCGGCCAGCGAACAATTGCTTTCGTGTTTTTGTAAAGCATCATTTTAGCGGAAACACTTTTTTGGGGGCAGACCAAATGTTCGTTGTATTTGCTCCATCTTTCCTCTGTGCATGGAATCAAACGCATTGGAGAAATCTACGTGCACTAGTGCTGCCTCGAAATATTTTGCATGTACTTCTTCCATGATTCAACAGATAGTAAGAATCTGTGATGTTTTGAATCGATTTCTTCGAAATCTGTTCTGATTTTTCTAAAGCAGGGCGTTATAAACCTTTGCAGCGCTAGCAGTAATGCTTACGTCTATAGTTCTTAGTGATTCCGAGGTCATCTTTCTTGGGGAAGGGGTGGATGCAGCCCCTTATCCAATTCTATAATGTACTTTGTTTATTCACGGTGTTATATAATCGAAGAACAATGTTGTCAAATTCTCTTGTCTTCCATATTTTCAGAAGTATTTCGTCGATGCCTGCATCTTTTCTGCTTTAAATTATTTTTGTACTGCATCACGTTTTCCCTCCATTAACTATCCTAGTTTAATACTTAGTTGACTATTTCATATACTAGGCTGGGTCAAAAGTTTTACAATATTTCGGTAATATGAAGTGGAAATCGGCAGCCCTGGACGCTTTTGCCGAGTTCGTTAATCTGACCCACCACACTGGACAGTGAAATACCAAGCTCATGTGATACTCTCCGAATGCTACTCATCAGATTTTGCTTTATGGTTTGCAGCACGGCCTCGGAATCCTTGGTAACCATATGGTTACATTACTGCAATCAACTGTGTCTTCATCTTTGCACAAAAAATAATTTTTGTTGTTTCCGCGGTATAATAGACCAATTCGAAAGCATAAGTTCCCGAATTAGAATATGTGTGGCTTTCAAATCACACATGGAGTCAAGCAATGCACATCGTGTCAGCGCACTATCTACCACGATACTACTAACCACAGCAAGTACCGACCACAGCTTTATCTGCTTTAGTCATGTGATGTACATGCCAGAAACTAGCGCATACCAAAAATACTTGAAAACTTTTGACACAAATTAGTACATATAAATGTGAATACGTGTGTGTGTGTGTGTGTGGTCGTGTGATATTGTCGCTGTTGTGATTTAGGTTAAGTTAATAACCTCCAGACGTCACTTTTTGCTTTCATTTTCAAAAGGTAAACGTGAGTTACCCCGCTTGAAATCTCATTAACGCTGTGTGCATGGCTGAAGTAAAATTAAAAAAAAAAAAAATAGCACACTCGTACACACACACAAAATTGACGAAAGAAAGAAAATCAATAATCTGTATGAATTCCAAGAATAATATAGAAAGTCTTTTATTAATAAAAGGAAAAAAAAAGATGATCTTTTTTAAAATGACAAATTTATGACTTCTTAAAAATATTAAGTGTGTACAGAATTTAGCTCAACAGCCATATTCATACTGACATATTTGGTAATTGGTATTCCATTTTTCTGAATTCTTTACTATCTATCTATCTATCTAGCTAGCTAGCTAGCAAGTTCACTATCTTTATTTATTCGTACATTTCTTTCTTTCTTTCTTTCTTGTCGGTCTTCGTCTATTACTATCTATCTATCTATCTATCTATCTATCTATCTATCTATCTATCTATCTGTCACTGTTCACATCTATCAATCTATAAATCTAGCTAGCTTTATCTATTCCCACTTTTCTGTCTTTCTGTCTTTCTTGTTTGTCGATCTATCTATCTATCAAACTATCTATCTATCTTTCTAGCTAGCTAGCTTTATGTATTCTTTCTTTCTTTCTTTCTTTGTCGATCTTCGTCTATTACTATCTATCTATCTATCTTCATAGCTTCTTTCTTATTTTCCTTATCTATTTATCGATCGATTTTTTCTTTTCTGTCCCCGTATATTTCTTTCTTTCTTTCTTTCTTTCTTTCTTTCTTTCTTTCTTCGTCAATTCCCATCTATCTATATATTTGGATGGTTTTAGAGATGTTTGGTAGGTGGCTATACGGCTGCCGTTCTGTGGGATGTCACTTTTCAGTGTAGCTCGTAGCATTCTCGCGCAATTGCCATCCAGCCTTTTTCTATACGCTTATTCGACGTCCATGTTGTGCATCCATATAGTAGTATGTACAGTACCGCTACTTGGAAAAATTGCGTTTTATTTTATGGGAAGGGAATTTCATTCGGTTTGGTTTCGTTATTTTGTTTAATAGCATTTCAACCTTTCAGGGTTATTTAAGCCAAATTTTGTTAATACGTATTATATTAAATGATATTATATCATATATGATTTGTAAGTTTATTTTTAAATGACTTGAAGCTAAGATGTTGGCACACAGTTAAATGGTCTCAAGTATTGCAATTTAACAATAATAATTCAATTTATCGAGTATTCTTTTCGAATACCAAATTTTTTACCTTGATGAAATGACATACAAACGGATCCCCTTATAAACTTTAAGGATTTTTAAAAGGCCAGGAGGATGTGGAAGTTGGCGGCCGAGTGGAGACCATCCAAACGACAGCATTATTGAAGATGGCCAAAATACTAAGAAGAGTCCTGGTGACTTGAGGATACTTGCTGTCACTCAAACTCCAGTGATAGACCATCAGCTGACGCTGATGTGAAAAACTCTAATGAATAATGATAATAATAATGATAATAATTCAAAGGAAATTATTGAAAAGTTGTATCTGACCCAAAGATTGGACCGTAGCAAGTACTACTGGGTCCAAACTTTTTTTTAAGTGTGTGGATTTGTCCTTTAAAAAAATCAGATATAAGCAGTTATCAGTTGTATTATATAAAGACTGTTGACATGGATTTTCGGTTCGTTCCTAGTGATCCCGTGTGCTTTGATAAGCTGTCACGTTGTGATTTGTAAACAGGGGGATGGCAGTGCGTCGGGGTAGGCCGGTCGAGCTGGTGTTTAACCGGAAGGAGACCACGTGATATGAGAACCACGTGGTTCGATTTAGACAGTCAGTGCAGTCATAATCGAGAGTCGAGCCGATCAGAGGCGTCTCTGACGATACGGCCAGTAAGGGGGTGCAAGCGTTGGCACCCCCTGGCTCCGGGAAGAACATATGGAGCTAGAAGAAGTCCCCTCTCTGTGTGTATGTCTCTCCATCTATCTCTCAAACTTACGACAAACTGTGTGCTTCTTTCGAGAATAAAATGAAATATATTCTTTATAAAGAAGTGTGTTTCGTTCGTTCATTAACTTTGATTATGTTCTAGGTTGTGTCTATGAGAAGTATACAACAGATTTGAATTCAGAATTTACCTTCTCCTTGACTAGTTGCCTCACCAAGGCTGAAGAGCCTAGTCTGCCCTACTATTTACCCATAGCTGGAGGGAGAATAATTGGATTCATACCTTTCCCAAGAGTATTAGTGTTATGTGAAATGCAATCAGCCTCGTCCAGGATTTGAACTCGTGTCGCCGTGTCCATTTCCTACGACGTTAACCATTACACCACGGGCAAATCAGATCATTTACCATCTTGGTTTGGAAAAGCTATATTTTTAAAGGCTGACAAAAAGACGAACCCGTGGTTTGAAAATTTTCAACCAGAACAGCAACATTTCAGTGTAACATTAAATTAGCATGAAAACTTTTGTGTAGCAGGCACCAACCTTAAAAAAAGATTTCAACAGCAAACGCATGGTGTGCACCAGTCCAACGTATGATTGGAACTGATTGTATGCTAATAAGAAATGGTAAGACATTAGCGAGATAGAGCTACAGTTTCTACTTGCTTAAGGTTTCTTTTATTCCTCAAGTAACGGGTTAAGTAGTACCATTGATATTCTTCTACGAGGATGGCTTCGGCATTAAATAACCCACGAAAGTTCATTTGTCATTAAACAAAGAAATCAAAACTACCTTATCTAAGCTTTCTTACACCATACTTGTGACAGTTTAAAATGTAGGAGCTATTTCTGCCACACCTTATATATATATATATATATATATATATATATATATATAATTTTTTGTTGTAGGTCCAAAGAGAAAAAGAAATATTTTAAGATTAGTAGGTCCACGAAGAGATTTGTATTTTTTTAGGATTTATTTATTCATTTCATCCTTACATACGTGTATATTTCCAGCTTTTAGTTTTCCCCAGAGAACATATATGGCACAAGGTCTTGTTTATAGGGTGTGACACGAAGTGTGGTTGAGTACTTAATTAATATGTAAAAATTAGAATTTATTAAATATATTCTAATTAATATATATATGTATATATATATATATATATATATATATATATATATATATATATATATATATATATATAAAACTAAAAAGATCCTTAAAATAGGTATCTTTTTGTTCGAGGCTTATATTGACCTAAAAAGCTGATTGATCGTTCTTTAACATCAGTGTGAGACAATCGTTTTTGATTTTAAAGGTGTGCAAATTTATTTGATTTTTCAGTTGTCAACTAACTGCATCAATCATAATGAGGAAACAGGTCATTTCGTAAAACACATTTTTTAGTCCTTATCTTGAAGGTCAATGTCAAAAAAGAGATTTAATTTTGCTCCACCCTAAATAAAGGAGAGCTGGGCATGGCTCATTTAGTCAAGTGAGGCTGAGAATTTTTTGTTCAACCCCAATTGCTCTAAACCTGTTCCCATTGGTCAAAGCATCTAAAAAGGTTTTTCTCTATACATGTAAGATATAATCCTAAACTAGGATTGGCTGACCAATGGGAATATGACTCCTAATTGTCTCTTATTGGACAACCAATCAAAAACAGTTTTTAGTCCAGATATTGATCTATAAAAATGGGATAATTAAACAGAGAGGGTGAGAAAAGGGGCCACGAAGAAACTCAAGACTGCCAAAGAAGCATCTCTTCTATTCTAGACCCGAGGCACTCTGAACAACCTTCAGACGTTACAAAAAATCAAAGTCCCAGACTTTAGAGACGTTAGTGTCACTCTAACCGCACCTCATCCTCACTCTTCCTCTCTCGATATTCTTTCTTCTGTTTGCTTTCCTGGCAAACATCGTTTGTTCGTTATTTATTGTCTCACAAACGTGTTTCAATAAAAACGATTTTTTTGTTGTTAACGAATTTTCTCTATTCTTTGAGTTGCTAGACAATCTAGCCACTCATATTACCTGACCGTCAGAAGAAGATCTGGCCGAATTGTGTTAACCCCCCTCCGTCGATCTTTCAAATACAGCGTGGGTACGGAAGGATTTGACGAAGCAAACAGTCGGAAGCTAATGTGGTAGTCACGAACAAAGTAGCCACAAAACGTACTGTGGCTAGTAGTCACACCACATTGGCTTTCGTGACTAGCATAGGACCTCAAGGGTTCTCAATGAGACTTGAACTCACTCGTGTTTACAGTTTGAATGGTTTTCAGTTGGTTATGGGTTTATATAGAGGTCACTCATCTCTTTTTCTTAGAGTGCGTTTACCTTAACCTGCTTTACTCCTCATTGGTCTTTGATATCTGATATGTGTTTGTTATTGTGTCGTTAGTTGTTTTTTTTCTGCGTGTGTTTGTGTGAGTGCGTGTCTTGAGATGTTTGTGTGTGTTGTAGTGTAGTTTGAAATTTGCAGGTAATTATTTTTTACTAATAATTTTTGTGTGTGTATATGTATACATATCTATGTATGTTTGTGTCCATTTCTGTATGTGTATGATTCATGTTTTATTCAAGTTTGGCTTAAATTTATCTATTATTTTTTTTCCTTTATTTGAAGTAGCGTGTAGTCGTTAGTTTGGTATATATGCATTATTTCAAATAGACCTTGACTACATTCGTATAGGTGTTTCGATACATTTAATTTTCTATTTTCTGTTATTTTGATATTGCTCATGTGAAGTTATATTCTCGTATTAAGAGCTGTATTGACCCTTTGCACTTGCTACATTTGATTACGCAGATTACGTTTTTGTGAGTTGCTGCTTAAGTCTTCATTTTGAATTTTGTTTCCGGGTTTTTAAAGGTATTGGTTTTCCCTTCTATAGTTATCTATATAAACAACGTTTATTCAATGATTAAGATGACTTCTGCCGAAGAAGTTGGCAATAGGAAAAATTGCTTACAGATTCCTATTTTTCAAAGAAATCGATCGGTATGAGTCCTCTCATATCCCAGACGCCTGTTAGCATGAACCACTTTACTGACAATTGAACTTGGAACTCTTTCTTTTCTGGAGTGTTTTTCTATTCCAAGGACTGTCGTTTTGATAAAGATTCATTGTGACAAAGCCATGTTTATCCCAGTTGGAAACAACTTTTTTATTAAAGCGAGGTCCTTCATAGGTGTAACACATTCTTTAGTAAATTTCATACGATTTGCGACTCTCTTGCATCAAATTTGATGACAGACCTCTGTTCAAGTCTGGAGCGTACTGTTTGATTTGCCTCCATTTTGAATTGCCTCAAAACATTTTTGTGAGAATAGAATAATTTTGGTTATCATCTAATTCCAAATAACGCAAAGTTTTACATTCATGGAAAATAATTCTGAAAAAACAAAATAAAACAAAAAATATGTATTTTGCTTTTTCAAATGAATTGCACTTATTCATAGAATGGCATTTGAAGATTTCGCAAACGATCAAGTACTTCTCGCAAATATGCTTGTGTGAGTGGAATGTCTTCTGCATACAACAAAAAGAGGCAGGGCTCAGATAAAACAGAGTTAATTTGTTTTAAAGAAGACGGTGTCATCTCCCCATTAAATGAGAAGCCTCTGAAATAAATAGACCAGTTCACATACCTCGGTAGCAATATCCCATCAACAGAAAATGCTGTTAAAATAAGCATAGAAACGACATGAACTGCAATTGAAATTTAATCTCTCCGATAAAATGAAACGAGAATTCAGCTCAGCTGTAGCTGTGTCGGTACTATTGTATGGATGTACAACCTGAACTTTAACGAAGCGCTAGAAGAAAAACCTAAGCGGGAAATACTCAAGGATTCTGCGTAAGGTTATGAACATATCCTGAAAGTAGCTACCTACAAAACAGCAACTGTACAGCCACTTGCCTCTCATCTCACAAACCATCAAATTAAAAGAAACAAGACATACTGGATATTACTTTACTTTAGATTAAATAACTACAGACACATAATCAAATGTATAAATAACAACAAACTGATATATGTAGAACAACATTTCCGCTCAAACGGTCACGATTTTTACAGCGATGCATAGTACACCTACATCGAAAGACTAGAAAAGAATTACTTTTAATACTAATAATTGTTATTAGTGATAATAGAAACACTAAAAGAAGAATAGATAAAGCTTCTCAAAACGCTGACACCAAATGGATTTAACTTCAAATCAAGCGTTCCTTTAAACAATTCTTTGAAATAGGATTGACAGTTTGGGAGTGAAACATAAACACCTTAACAAAGAAATTAAGGAGGTGCCCGTGGTGTAATGGTTATAGTCGTAGGAAATGGACACGGTGACATGAGTTCAAATCCTGGACAAGACTGATAGCTTTTCATATAGCACTAATACCCTTGGGAAAGGTATGAATCCAATTATTCTCTCTCCAGCTATGGGTTGATAGTAGGGTAGACTGGGTTCTTCAACCTTGGTGAGGCAACTAGTCTAGGAGAAAGAAAACTCTAAATTCAAACCTCTTAAATTCTGCTTAAAAATTGACCTTGTGTCATATCCTGCCCGAGCGGAGGGGTTGGGTAAATATGAATAAAGAAATTAAGCAGTTACGGCTAATTTTTGCCGAGTCAGTTGGGGCTACAGAATACCCTGACTGCTCCTCAGCTGAGGTGTAAACCCCTCAAGAAAAACGAGTGCCCTGGATATGACACTAAACAAACTGATGGTGAGGCTTCTGTAATGCTGAGTATCCCTTCATGGCCATCACTCCCAGGTCCAATCTTTGGGTCAAATAGAAATAAACTGTGTACTTACGCTAAACTGAATTGTTTGAAATAGAACTGTTTTGACATATAAACTGCGTACTTATGCTAAACTGAACTGTTTGAAATAGAACTGTTTTTAGATAGAACTAAAATGTGTACTTACACTAAACTAATTTATTTGAAATAGAACTGTTTTTGACACTGAAACTGTGTATTAGTGCTAAAGTGAATTGTTTGAAATAAAACTGTTTCGACGTTTGTCGAAAACAAAAACTATACTTATTCTAAACTAAATTGTTTGATATTTAATTCGGCGTTAAATCACCCGAAAAGGGTTGTTACGCTGTAAAACAAAGCAACCGACCACGGCTAATTTGAAATATGCCCCACCAATGCTTAACATAGATCTCCCAAATTGAAAGCTAATGTCCTGATAGTAGAGATAATATAAGCGTCAGTTGAAGACACTTGGATAGGAGAAAATAATTTCATTCATCGAATAAATATGCAGCGGCATTAGTTCCTTTTATGTCATTTCTTTCAAAGGATATCAACTTGTCAAAAAACTTGGTAAATGAAAGCTTTTTCATAAAAAAAAAACATTCTTTTAACGATGGCGTAACAAAAAAAGTTGAGAACAATAAAAAAAAAATATCACAAAATAAACATAGTATATATATATATATATATATATATATTTGATTGAACATAATAGACATTTTTTGTCTACATATTTTTTAATAATCCTTTCGAATTGCCGTATTGATCTTATGATATTCGGCGGGAATTGGATTTTCGAGGCACTACATATCAAGAACATACAACCCAAACTTAACAGAATTAATTTTAAAACCAGTGCTAATGTACTTGAATGTCTTTAGCTAGTGACGCTATTCATAGAAAAAAAAATTCGTAAAGTAAACGCAACACAATACAGCAGTACAAACGCTCTTCTTCCAAAGCAATAATATACAGACAAAAGTTATATCAGTTTTGTAATACGTGGTGCATTCAATTAGTTTCCAGACTTTTTTGTACAGGCATTTAGAATTTAAATTATGAGATGATTGACCAATTTTTATGATTTCAGGTTCAAATGAATAGATACAGCAGGAATTGAAATACACCCTACTAAAGTCTGGTTGTCACAGCTGCTGAGTTTCAAAAATGCAATCTGGACGTGAGGACACTTTAGAAGAACGATATGCTATAAAATTCTGTTTTAAACTTGGAAAAATGCTACCACAGAAACGTATGAAATGCTTCCGACTGCTTTTTGACCATCTTGCATGAATCGAGCATCAGTTTTTGGGTGGCATAAGAGATTCAAGAAAGGCAGGGAGTCTGTGTGTGATGATTAGTGGTGTGGGAGGAGTAAGGAAGTCAATACACCAGAGTAGATTGGCCAAAGGGTTAGGGTTAGGGTTACTATGTTGAGGTTTTAAGGGAGTTCGGGAAAATATTCCTAGGGAAGAGGCCAGCACTCTTCAAATTGGGTCAGTGGCATTTCCTCCAGGACAATACACCAGTCCACAACTCCATCGTTGTCACAGACTATTTGACCAAGATTGGCATCAAGACAATTCGTCACCCCACCCCTATAGTCTAGACCTTGCTCCGTATGACATTTGGTTATTCCCTAATCTCAGAGGCTGTCTTTATGAGACAACTGAGGAGATGAAAGAGGCTGTGAGGAAGGTCATTGACACGCTCACACAACAGGACTTCCATGTGGCCTTCCAGAAGTTGTTGGAACGGTACAACAAGTGCATTGCAGCCGGAGGAGAGTACTTCGAAGGGGACTAGAGTTTCACGTGTGTACTGTCAATAAAAGTGCCCATACGAAAAAATTCTGGGCCCTTATTTAATGATCCTCGTACATCCTCCCTTGATGATTGCCCAAAATTGGTCAGAAAGTACTTGTGAAATAACTAATTATGGAAGGTTTATCAGCCAATTCCCAAGGAATATCATAAGATCAGTACGGCAATTCGAAAGTATTAACAAAAAAATATGTAGACAAAAAATGTCTCAATGAAGTAATTCTGCCAATATATATATATATATATATATATATATATATATAATAAGAATGTGAGGTGGGGTGCTTTCTTAAAACTCCAATGTTTACATCAACCTGGTGATCCACATTTCTGATTTTCTCAGTATTTTTATGTCAATACACTGTAAATATTTTTTCATTCAGAGGAGCCTTTATTACATACATACATACATACATAAGAAGAGAGAAGAGGACAAAGACAGACATATGGATAAAACTTTTAAGGTTTCAGTTCTTTCGACTTTTACATCGAAAAAATTGATTCTTTTCACTAAAGCATTATTTTTGCCATTTACAGATTGTAGTAGAGAATATCTTACAATGAAAGTTAAGTGAACAAAGTTATTGTATTCCAAATCTTTGTAATAGAGACGAACAAAAGAGCATCATTTTGGTTTGGACGAAGAACACACAGGGAATTCTGGGAAGGCAGGACAATTCTATCCCCGTGGATTTTTCTTCGTGAAATCTCTGATCGTTTTTGACGATTGAAAATGACTTGCGTCTCTTCTTCTCTTTGTGTGTGTGTGAGTGTGTATTTGTGTGTGTATGTATTTGTGTGTATGTAGTGAGCCAGTGCTTGT
>OY757940.1:36143403-36214486 GCA_963585895.1 Sepioteuthis lessoniana | reverse complement strand
CAAACACGGATTGACTTTGTAAATCACACAGCATATCTTTCCTTACCAAACTTTTCCATTGGTCTCTTTTTAAACATTTTCCTGAAAATATTAAAATTTACAATTCAGATATGACATCATCACTTAATGCAAAAAAAAAAAAATGAGAAGTATTCAAGTGCAGTGAGATAATAAATAATTGTCTTCCCTTGGATTCGTCGGTGTGTCTGAAGACATCACGAATCCATTGGTCTCGTGAGACTTTAGAATTTCCAAAGTTTCTCTTCTTACCGTTATTCGAACGGATAAAACTCTCTTTTCATTTCTGTTCATTGTAAAGAAGACGGACTTTGTCTTTAAAACCAGTGATAGATTTTTTCTCGCATTTGCATTGAAATATAAGCCAACATAAACCTCCAAAGAGGACAAGTAAAACTTTTAACCATTTTACCCCCTTCTGTATACTGCTGGTCATTGGTTTCATTGGTTGGTTTCTTTGTTTAATGGCATATCAACTCTTTTTAGGTTATTTAATGCCAAAGCCATTCTCCTAGAAGAACAGTAGTGGTACTATTCAACCTATAGCTGGGAGGATAAGGTGGGGTCATACCTTTGCCAACAGTATTTGCCTGAAAGTAAACGCAATAGCGCGACTGGAGTACGATTCCGCAGTGCATCGCTTTAACCATTACACCACGAGGACACCCCCACTGCTGGTCATGTAATAATGTGTATATTATATCTGTTTTGGATAAGTTGGTGAATTCTTGCAATATTTATGTTTTAAATGTCTTTATTAGATGTGTGTATAAGTCTGTATCTAAAGATGTCTGTATCTAAACATGAGCTATTGCATCTAACCTTCTCTTTATTCAATGTTAATGTATCAATGGGTATATTAATGCTAATTTCGGATCTTGGTGAGAAGGGGCGTTATTAAATTTCATCCAGCAACCAAGCGTTTGCTATGAATGGTAACTTATCCAATACAAAAATAAAACAAAAGATAAATAGTCAAATCCCCTAACAATTTCACAGCACTGTCGGCTCAGGGTGTAGATTATACCGACTAGGGAATAGTCCCTTCATTGCTATTACTCCCAGGTCCACTTTGACCTAGATAGGTAACACTTGATAGGGTTCTCTCTATGGGTCAGAAAGAACTGTTTGACGTTTAAACTGTGTGCAAACAAATGACTTATCTCAAATCGAACTCTTGGAAATAGAACTGTTTGATCATTTAACTGTGTTTAAGCAAGTAACTGATGTTTGATTGAATTGTTGGTGATACATAATAATACTTAAAACCATTTAATTGTTTGCAAATGAATGTGTAATGTTGAATAAAATTATCAGTGTTCAGGTATGTGCCTAAACTGAATTATTTGTCGCATATATCAAACCGGTAGACAAACAACGAAGGACTTGTAGATATATAAAAATAAAATTTATATTTTTATTCTTCGACAGTGACGTTTGTATGAAATAGGAATACAGTCAGAGAGAGAGTTCGAAGATATTCGCGGGCCCTTTTTGTGAAGTAGTACGACGGCCGGAGAACACATACCGGGAGCTGACAGGTCTGTTTGAGTGACCAGTGGTATCTGCCTTTGCTTGAGCGACCATCGGATCTCACTTGCGGATCTCTCCCCCTCGCTTGAGCGACCAGTAGATATCTGCCTTCAGTCCAAAATTACAGACTTTATATTGTCTTTTCAAGTACCATGTGGAAGTATGAACATCCCCTTCGCCTCACGTATTTTCTGTTTATGGCTGGTTATCAAAACTTACTTACTTACATTTTGTTTTCCGGTAATTTGTTGATCTTATCTGCGAACGGAAATATCTGTCATTCTATCCACAGGCGATAAATTACATTTTTCTCTTTCCTGTGAAACCACTTTGTTGATGTTATCTTGCGATTGCATTGAATCTGCTAAGTCCATCGTCACCAGCTGAACAAGTATATTACACAATACTTGGAACGATTTGACTGTATTCAAAAGAATGAATAGTATTTATTAGATTAATTAGTGTTAAATAGCAATACTTGAACCTACTTCCCAATCTGCAAATAAATAATATCAAATAGAAATATTCATTTTTATCATTAAGAGTTTTCGGACTATTTTCTTCATCTTTATTATTATTTCCACAGCGTTTCGGCCGATATGTCCTCCGGCCTTCTTCAGGTGTTTGTCGAACTCGGGAACCTTCACGGAACTTCGAACTACATCCTTTATTGAATCATCAAGCTTGGTCACAGAAATTTAGACAACTTAGAAATATTTATGTTAGATCGCAAAAATTGAGACCATCTGTGTAAGGCACCCAGCAAAAATTACCGACACCGACTACGCCAATGACATTGCGATACTGGCAAATATACCCAACCAAGCCGAAACACTTCTGTATAGTTTGAAACGAGCCGCCGCAGGCATTGGCCTCCATGCCAATGCACACAAAACGGAATATATGTGCTATAATCAAACAGGCGACATCACCATGCTAGACGGAACCCCTCTGAAACTGGTAGACAGATTCACCTACCTAGAAAGCAGCGTCTCATCAACCGAAAAGGACATCGACACGTGGCTAACGAAGGCATGGACAGCTATCGATTGGCTATCGGACATACAGAAATCAGACCTGACCGATAAAATGAAATGCAGTTTATTCAAGGAAACGGTCGTATCGATACTACTATATGGATGCACTACTTGGACGCTAACTAAACGGCTGAAGAAGAAGATGCTAGATGGCAATTACACAAGAATTCTGCGCACAATATTGAACGAGTCCTGGCGGCAACACCCCACAAGGCACCAACTATATGGCCACCTGCCTCCCATCACGATAACTATCCAAGCTAGATGAACCAGACATGCAGGACACTGCTGGAGAAGCAGGGACGAGCTCATAATTGATGTACTCCTATGGACCCCCACATATGGCCGAGCAAAAGTAGGACGACCAGCCCGAACATACATTCAGCAGCTATATGAGGATGCAGGATGTTGTCCTGAAGACCTACCAGAGGTGATGAACAATAGGGAGAAGTGGCGAGAGAGGGTCAGGGATATCCGTGCTAGTGGCACGACATGATGATGATGATGTGTATTGATATATGTAAAATCATTGATGTTAACTTATTAGTGTTACATGCCAAAACTTTAAACCATTTAACTGTGTGCAAAAAATGAGCTCAGACTCGTTTCAAAATGTTACCTTCAAATGTTTACAACTCATATATTGTTAATATATATGCATAAAGAAGATTTGGTATTAAATAAACTACAAGGGTTGATCAGCTATAAATCTCAACCAGACCAAAAATGTTACCTTCGAACAGTGTTTACAAATCAAACATATACTATATGTATGCATTAGGAGGATTTTTTTTTATTAAAGGTTGAAATGTCATAAAGCCCACAAAACCAAAAGTGTTAGCTACAAAAGGTGTTGACAAATCATATATATCTAATATATATGCATAAAGAGGATTTGGCATTTAATAACTTACAAGGGTGGATATGCCATAAAACCCAACCAAATCAAATCCCATATATTTAACATATATTCATAAAGGGGTATGGCATTTAATAACCTTCAAGGGTTGATATGCCATAAAACCCAACCAAATCAAATCCCATATATTTAATATATATGCATAAACAGGATTTGGCATTTAATAACCTACAAGGGTTGATATGTCATAAAACCCAACCAAATCAAATCCTATATATTTAATATATATGCATAAAGGGGATTTGGCATTTAATAACCTACAAGGGTTGATATGCCATAAAACCCAACCAAATCAAATCGTATATATTTAATATATATGCATAAAGATGATTTGAGATAAAATAACCTGCAAAGGTTGATATGCCATAAAACCCAACCAAAGTAAATCCTATATATCTAAGGTATTTGCATAGAGAGTATTTGGCTTTAAATAACCTACAAGGGTTGATATTCCATAAAACACAACCAACCAACCAACAAACAAACGAACGAACAAAATCCCTCCTCTCACTCTCTCAATTTCTGTTCCGGTAACGTGATTTGGTCATGGTGGCTCTGCTCATTTAGCCCTTCTTTTTTAGATATAAAACGAATTTTGATTCAAATCTTCCTTCTCCTAGACCGGTTGCCATAACAAGTTTAAATATCCCAGTCTGCCCAACTATTTACCCATAGCTGAAGGGAGAATAGTTGGATTCATGCCTTTCACAAGGGCATTAGTACTTTATGAAATCTAAACAACCTCCTACGACAATAACATCATTTTTTACAAGATCTTTATTTGTTTGTGTTTAATGGCATATCAACATTTGTAGGTTATTTAATGCCAAATCCATTTCAGACATATACAGTTCTATATTAAACAATTCAGTTTAGCATAAGTACACAGTTTTATTATCAAAAACATTTTTATTTCAAGCTATTCAGTTTACCCAAGCAGTTCTAATTCAAACAATTCAGTTTAGCGTAAGTTAAGTTTTAATGTCAAAAACAGTTCTATTTCAAACAATTCAGCTTAACATAAGTACGTTGTTTACATGTCAAAACAATACTATTTCAGTCAATTCAGTTTTGCTTAAGTACGCAGTTTTGTTCTATTTAACTCTATCAGGTGCTACTACTCCGTGGCAGAATGGACCTGGGAGTGATGGCAATGAAGGGATGCACGCCTTCCTAAAATCTCCAGCGTTACTTCAGCCCTACCATCAGATTGTTTAGTGTCATATACAGGACATTCGTAAAGGGGTATTACCCCTCTGCAGAGAAGCGGCCGGTGTATTCTACAGCTCCAGCCGACTGCGTAATTTACTTAATCAAATACTGTGTCAGGATTTTTATCATATCTTGTGAAACATCATAAAATAAAAAAAAACACACACACCATTACTTATAATACTCGGAGTATTGACCTCATCTTTCTTGTTATACCCACAACGTTTCGACCGATATGTCCTTCGGCCTTCTTCAGGTGTCTCATGTTGAACTTGGGAGCCCACCCAGAATCTCCAACTGAACCCTTTATTTGATCCACGGGGGTAGACTGTTCCAATTTTGTTAGCCATAACCGGGTACAAGTGGATAAGGCGTTTAGTTGGAAGGTGCTTCTGAGTGAAATCATCTGGAGGTTGCCGGTTCAATCCCAACAACGGTTAAGACTAACAAGGAATACTTACTAACCAAGTCATGGTTAACAGAATTGGAATAGTCAACTCTTGTGGTTAAAAAAAAAAGAGTTCAGTTCGCGATTCTCCCGTGGACTCCTAAGTTCGACATGAAACTCCTGAAGAAGGCCAAAAGACATATCGGCCGAAACGTTTTGAGTATAACAATAAAGATGAAGTCAATAGTCCGAATATTCTAAGTAATAACAATTATATGAAGCTTCATCTCAGAAATTTAGAAAAGTATAGGATTACATATTATTTATGACTAATGTTTACAGCAATTTATAGTGTTTCAGGAGACGCACTTATCGTAACGGTTATCATCACAGGAAATAGAATCAGCACTTCAAATTAAATCCTGGTCAAGGCTGTTTGCGTTTCCGTTCGGGTTAATGCCGGTGGAAAAAAAGCCTGACTCTATCTTTTCTCTTCCAGTTATAAAGAAATAGTTGCGCAGACTGGGTTCTTGAGCCTTGGTTAGGTAACCGATATAAGAGAAGGAAAACAATGTCTTCAATCTGGATGCCTCAGTGGATCAAAAGTTTTGCGATATTTTGGTATGCGGCTGTTTGCAGTGCGTATATCACGTGAACGAAGTAGTTCAAGTCGTGGTAGGTATCTGCTGTGGCTGGAATAAAATAATTAGGGTGGTAATTAATTATATTAATTATCTTATTGATAATTGATTATTTTATTATCTAGTTTGGTGAGATTGTGGACTTTACAAATCTTTGAATCCTTACAAAGGTCAAACGCGTACACGGGTGGTAACCAGCTTTAAACACCTCACGTCAAAATAAAGTTGGGGGAAGACAGGATATGGATAATAAACAAATCAAGGCCTGTCGACCGGTGTGGGGAATTAAAAGTTAATGACCCGTGTTCTAATATGACTTGCTGATGCAATAATCAAGAAGATATTTTTTAAGAAAAGATAACTTTGTATTCAGGAGAATTTAGATTTGAAATCCAAATAGATAATTTGGGTTAGACGTTGCGGCGAATCCGTCAGTCTTTGTATCTGCAATCGAGATTTGCTCATAAACCCTTAGAAGGTCTTTATTTTTTTTTCTCGTGGTTGCGTCGGACAGCTAGACTTGTAGACAGTCTGAATAAAAACTTTTTCGTATTCCAAATGGTCGCATAATTATTTTCGAAATTTTAATACCCAACATGATCCTGGCCTAGTCGGCTGGCGCAGTAGAACACATCGACTTCATATCTAAAGAGAGGTAACACTCCCCCAACGAGTGTCCTGTATATGACACAAAACAATCTAATGGTGAGGTTTCAGTAATGCTGGAGATTTGGGGAATGTAGAGTACCTCTTCATTATCATCGCCCCTAGGTCAACTCTGGTCCGGAGTAGAGGCACCTGACAGGGTCCAATCGATGGGTCAAAAAGAATTAAACTGTGTACTTATGCTAAACTGAATTGTTTGAAATAGAACTTTTGACAATTAAACCGTGTACTTGTTCTAAACTGAATTGTTTAAAATAGAACTGTTTTTACATTTAAATGTGTGTAAACAAAAGACCGTTTTTATGCTAAACTATATTGTTTGAAATATAACTGTTTATATGTATAAAAATAAATTTGGCATTAAATAATTTACAATGGTTTAAATGCCATAAAACCCAACCAAATCAAGCCATCAGTATGAGTTGGTAATAGCGTATGTTGTATATTGTTTAGATATATTTATGATATGTATAGATCGTTAGAAATCATTCATGTAAAATGTTATGTAAGATAGTATTTGGTATTTGTTTATCCGAAAAGACAATATGAAAGTAAATATGGATATCTTACATAACATTTAGAGTAGCGTTTTTGTTTTCCTTTTTTTTTTTTTTTTTTTTTTTTTTCAGAAATAGGCAATAGATTGGTAATATGAGCATAGATTAATGATAAACGGGGAGGGAAATTTTGGCAAAAAAAGCATGAGTTAAACTGTAGTAAATGATTTCGTGAGCCAAATAAACGGGAGTATTTTTTTTTTTTTTTGGCTTCGAATAAAGGTATATGGTAAGAGTAAAGACTGACTGAATAGTTTTGAGTGGGGGCTTAATTCATGTTAGTTTGGAAGTATTAGTATAGGACTGATTTGGCGGGAGATTCGGGTAAGTCTAGTGAAGTGTAAATCATGGACACGGACGAGTATTAAAAATACCATCTTACCTCGGTACCGATTCCGGAAGTAGCCTCGCGAAACCGGATGAGGTAAAGAAGGTATTATATATAGCAGAGGAGTGTGGAATGCCCTGTTTTCATTGGCTGTTTACTAAAGGACAGATGTCTATAAGAACGGCCGAAGTCTGGCCTTATTAGTTTTTTCTTTGCTTTGGAAGAGGCACGAGCGTAGCACGTCGCGATCACGGAGGCGGTTTGGGACTTTCAAAGTCATACCGGGGTTACTGTCGGAGCTGATATGATGCAGAAATAACCCGAAATCGGCAATGAAGACAGTGCATCACTGAAGACCTCCCTGATGCATCTAAGATGTATAATTGAAATATGGATGATTCCAAACGATCTATACATATGAAAACTTACTTGTTGCGTATTTCTCAATAAACGGGAGGTTTTGTCTCGTTTCTTTGGGAAATACGTTTTCAAATATTTTTCCACGTGCTAGACACGTTCTAATGACTTTCGAATTATGAACGCTATGTGCACGTTTATGTATCTTTTCGTTGTATATTTCTTTATTCGCTCCTGTCATCTCAGCAAGCATCCATCGCTGTATGAACTATTTTGATATCCAAGTCCTGATGATGGTTATTGACACCGAAACGTTAACGTCGACTTTACATCATAATATATTCACCTATTTGGATTATGTTTTTTCTGCTACCTTCATACTGTCGGATTTTATCCATATTTACATTTCATATATATATATATATATAGTAAAGTAAAGTTGGCGACATTAGTCAAGGTTGATCCGAAGGCTCCCTTTTCAATAGCTACAACACCGATGTGTAGGGGAGGACGTTACACCATTTCCAGGATTGCTCCACTTTACGATTGATCCTCACCTTATAATGCTGAGTGCTAAGCAAGACGGCATCAGGTACCATTTTTTAAAAAGTCTTTGGTATGACTTGACCTGGGATTGAACCCCGTTCTCCCGGACCATTGGTAAATACTCTACACATTAGGCCAATGTCTCGTACAGAGAATCTTAAGATAAATGCCTGCAGGAACAGAACTATGTTTTCTATCTTCATTATTGTGGGTATTGATAGGATATTAACCTCGTTAATTGGTTGGTTGGTTTTACGGCCAATCAACCCTTACCGGTTTATTTAATACCGAAGTTAATCTTTAAAAAATTGGGATACTAGAACGAATTCATGGAATAGATCTAAAATTCTATCCAAATAAAAGGTTATTAACTTTTCGGCTTCTAAGACTTGGATCCCCTTCTCTAATCATAGAGATTTACCCAATGTATTCAAAAGGAAACATCCGTTTATTTAATCTAAATTTTTCTCTTTGTTTCATTTTGTCTAGTTTTTTTATCGGATTATCCAATCAATTTGCTGGGTGAAAAGTTGAGGCAAAAATTGATCTAAATTTTGCTGGTAAGGAAATTAGGTAATTGCAGAGAATCAATTAAGAGGATGCAAGAAGATACCAAAAAAGCCCGTGGTACCCATCAAAAGCAAAGGAAAACGAAAGGGCAGAAAAAAAAGACAAACTCGTTGGTTTCTTTTTTTTATCACGAGAAATTAGTAAAGATTCTTTCTCCATAATTTGTTTTCTTTCGACTTTTGTCATAAATGAATTAATAAAATCTCATAAGATTTTTGGCGAGGCTGTTTTATTCTATTTTGGCAAAGGCCACAATTTGTTGGATGGTGTTGTAGAAAATCGTAAGTTTTACTTTGGTTTGGTTCGGTTTCTTTGTTTTAATGACATATGAACTTTTGTGGGTTATTTAATGCTGAAGCCATCCATGTTGAATAGTGTTCCATAGCCACAATCAACGCCATGAACGAAATAGACGTATAATGCTCATAAAGATAGAACATATAAAGAATCTCGAAATTCGAATAATAGGAATAATAAATAAATAAATAAATAAATTCGAATAATAGGAATCTCGAAATTCGAAAGCACGTAACGACTTCTTGTTCAGGTACGAAACCCTTTTATAACTGTTATGTTCTGGTTAGTGAACACAAGTTGTAATAATAATAAGACAAACCACGATATATGAGGTAAATAGTTATATTTACAGGAAAGATTATTTACAAGAGAGAGACTGTTAGTAATAAGAACATAGGATTCGTGATAGAGTAAGGATATACTTCAACAATAGGAACGGCTCTTCTGGTCTGACTCGTAGGCTTATCCTTCCAGACTGATCTCCGCTACTGGCATATATGGCAGATGGAACAGCTCATTATGCTGAAAAGGTAGATGATACCCAACAATTGCTTTTGAGTTAAAGGTTTCGACATAAGGAGAGACACAATCTCCAATACTGTCTTATTCATTTGGCCCCCATCTCGAGCGGCCCCCATAGGGCGTAAGTTCGCCTCGCGTCTGCGAGCTCCAAAAGTCGATCCTCCTCGTTTGACGTCTAGTATTCAACTCCCTAACTTTCTTTCAATTCTCCATAAACTTCTGCGCGCTTCCGGTGCGTGATGTCACTCGCACTCCTTCACCCGTTTCGTCTCAGACTATTGTGACATCTCTGAGTGACACCTTCGTCCGTCCGCGCTCGCCCGCGTTAACACCTGCATCAATGTTTGCACCTAACTAACCCATGTGCTGAGCCGAAAGGTTCTCAGCCTAACTAAACTCAAAGGCATGAACCGAAATCCCTCGGCCATTACGTTACAATAGTAGTCTCATTATTTAACCTCTAGCTTGGAGAATAAGAAGGTTCATAGCTTTCGCCGGGGGTAATAGTCCGAAAGTGAACGAAATAGTCCATGCTTTGGAGAAAACTCTGGAATAGTTTTAACGTATTGTGTTGACAATAAAACAGAACGTGGCATTCATTTTAAATTTGTTCAGGGAACTCTTTTATATAAAAAAAATAAATATGACTTGGTTTAACTGAAAGTGACCCCGTGGCGTAGTGGCTGAAGATGTGGCTCAATAATATGCATTCATGCGTATATATGTATATATAGATGTATGTGTGCAGGTCTCTGTGTGTTGTGAGTAGCCGTCAGAATCGGAGAGCTTCTTATCTTCAGCATTTTTGAATGGCGTCAAACTGTCGGAGAGGTCATCGTTTGTCTGCTATTTGGCACGAAGACCAGACAAAGAGCTGTGCCTGAACCTGTGTGAAGGTCCGAGACCAGAAATAAGGGACGGCAAAGAACAAGGACGTTGGTCAGAAGAAGTCTAAGACTCGGAGTCGAAGAGTCCCAGGGGAGAAGAGTGTCCAGCAGTCAGAAGGTAGCACGAGGTCAGTAAAGGCGATGGCCAAACAGAGACCGGGATCTGGGTGAAGAGATAAGTCAACATTTTTGGTTGCTGTTTTGGATTTTTGTAAAGTTCTCGCGATAACCACATATACACACACGCACAGCGCTAAAAATGCCACAGACCTCGCCTTTTTATGTTGTCTCAAATCAGTGTTTTGTCTTTTCTTCCTTCCTCCCTCTGTTTTTTGTTGTTTTTTTATTTTATTTTTATTCAATTTGTGAAATGACCGGTTGGTTGGGTGTAAGAAATAACAACGAGGTTCTCATTAAACAAAGAGACGATCGAACAACCAACCCAGCGAGTGGGTTATTTTACAAAGTGCAGGACTGTCACATTATAATAGATGTGTTCGATCTACAATTGTTTTATTACGTTCAAGTTCGGACGAATACCTTTGGTAAAGGCATGAACCTCTTATCCCCCAGAGCAATCAGTTACATAGAATCACTTTCTCTACTTCAAGCATAGCTTTGGCATTAAATAACCCATGAAGGTTGATAGGCCATTAAAATAAAGAAACCAATCCTTTGTAAAAATGACTACTTTGGTCAAGATTTTTTGGATAAAGGTAAGAGTTCTTTATATTCCTCATATATATATATATATATATATATATGTGTGTGTGTGTGTGTGTGTGTGTGTGTGTGTGTGTGTGTGTTTTTCAATCTAGTAAATCCAGAGTAGTTAACAATTCCGTCAGGACAAATAAATTATTCAAATTTAGAATATTTAAATATTCCTGGTAGAGAGCAATGTTGTTTCCTGATCCTGGTAACCTATTAAATCAGAGATGTGATTTAATAGCTAGATGTAGGCATTGAAATAAATTTAAACAATAGTAGAAAAATGAATAAATAGTCAAAGTGAATATCTAACTATAATTTAAGAAATTGGTATAAATAATTTAACATGGTTAAAGAAATCTTACTATTAACGGCCTGGGGTTTTGGTACCTTTCAAAGAAAAAAAAAAAATGATGACACACTAGAATTAAAATTGATAATTTTTGTTTCAAATGGTTGAAATGTGAATATGCATCACTGACATTGGTAAAGTGTTAATTTTATTGGTTTTGTAGTTGTCTTAACAAGAAACAAGAAAGGACCAGGAAAAGCCTTACATGAGTAAAGGCTATATATATATATATATATATATATATAGCTAAATTAAGTACGAAGAAAAATAAGTAATATAGCTAAATTAAGTACGAAGAAAAATAAGGTGATTGATAAAAGTAACTGTAGGGATAAGGTTAGATGTCCCCTCGAAGGCAAATGTAAGCAGGAATGTGTAGTGTATAAAGTAGAAGTATATAGTGATTCGAGTAATAAGAGAAATAAAAAGATATACTTTGGGTCGACGCAAGGGGATTTTAAGACTAGGTACTATAACCATAAAACAAGTTTCTCGCACGAGAAATATAGGCATAGCACTGCATTATCTAGTTATGTGTGGGAGCTTAAGGAGAACACAGGGGTAGATCCTATAATGAAATGGGAAGTAATAAAGAAATGCCGTAAATATAGGGCAGGAAATAGAGCTTGTAGGCTTTGTATGGAGGAAAAATTGGCAATAGCATCTTGTAAAAGTAGGAATCTGTTAAACCAAAGATCGGAGGTGTTAAATAGATGTAGACACAAAAGGGCGTGGTTACTCTATAATTAGGGATAGGTTTTAGAGATTTTTTCTTTTTATTTATTATTTATTTATTTTATTAATAAAAATAAGGTTTTTTTTAATGCAAATTTTAAGCTAGGTGGGTTTTTGGTGAATAAAAGAAAGTGATTTCTCCTTTAGAATTCAGTCGAACTTAGGCTTCCTGATGATCCGTTAAGGTGAAACTTTAGTAGAAGATTTTCGACTTGCGATTTAGGTTAATTATATATATATATATATATCATGAAGTTCACGTGTCTGTCTGATCATACTCGAAATAACGTCGCCACTGATATCATAATTTCCTTAGTCATTTACGTTACGTTATTCATGGTTTTATCCTCGTTAAAAATCTTAATTATCAAGAAAATATTTTGTATTGTTAATACTGTTGTCTTTACCTGCATTCAATTAACACGCGATTGTATTTATATACGCCACTCGATGGTGGTTTATAGTGTGAATGCGAAGGCTAATTTGCATATTGAACTTTAAAAAATTTGATTTCAATTAATATTTGCATGGTATTATAGATTTCTAATTCTGTGGCTTTATTTTAATGAATGAAAATTAAAATTCCGTAATTAAATCTAATTTTAGTCTAAGTCATCTAATTTAATTAAACAGTTGAATAATGAAAATTTAGCATTGCATTACAACTTAAATACCACACCCACACACAAACAGACAGACAAACAGACTCACCAACAAAATCACACACCAACACACACACACACACATATATATGTGTGTGTGTGTGTGTGTGTGTATGTCTCTGAGTGTGTGTGTGTGTGTGTGTGTATATATATATATAATCCACAAGTGTGTGTGTGTGTGTGTGTGTGTCTGTCTGTCTGTCTGTTTATATATATATATATATACAATCTGAAAAGAAAATCCAGGCGGTTGAAGTATATATATATATATATATATATGTGTGTGTGTGTGTGTGTGTGTGTGCGTTGTGTAGAGTCAAGGCACATATGAAATAGTCTTCTGGAGTAAAAGTCTTTTGAAAAAGTTTAAATTATTTGAATACAATCTAATCAGATTGACCTGACATAACTGTTTAAAAATGAGAGTTTTTTTTTCATCGAAGAGACAATGTAATATTTGTCATTTTACAGAGATTAAAATTAAAAGAAATATCGAAGTAAAAGAAAGCAACGATTGAAAACCTTTCGCGAGAAACAGCGAGAAACAGCGAGATAACGACCTGATTCTGATTTGTCGCAGATATTTTGATATAGGGTTATCCATAGCACATAAAAAAAGATTCATATAATTATGCTTAATATAAAAAATATTTTTTATAAATTCACAATCCTTTTTCAGTCTTTCTTATTATTTGTTTTGTATTTAGATTTGCGTTGTTTGTGCGTGACAAAACAAATAGGATCTAAAAAAAATTAAATAAACAAAAAAACAAACAAAAACAAACACCAATTATAAAAAGACAAAAATACCGCATTAGATATAATTGAATTAGATATTTTTTATTAAACAGAAAAATCTGGATAAAATTACAAGCTTTCGAAATTGTAATTATAGTTTTGTCTCATTTTTTCGCGCTGTTCTTTATTTTTTGACGTGTTTCATAATAATAATAATGATGATAATAATAATGACGATAATAATAATACAGCCAGGATGTAGGAATGGAATTTGACAGAGAAAAAATATGCAACGCTTACAATGAAAAGTGGGAAAAGAGAAAAAAACGGAAGGAACAGAACTGCCAAATCGGGAAAAATCAGAACGCTTGGAGAGAAGGAAAATTACAAGTACTTGAAAGCGGACATCACATCACCAAACAAGCAAAAATGAAAAAGAAAAAAAAAGAAAAAATATGAGAAAGAAAACATTAGAGGAACGAAAAAACTTGAAATCAAACTCTGCTGCAGAAATCCCATCAAAGAAATAAACACCAAGGCAGGTACTCTGAAAAAGATGAAAAAAAAGAAAGAAAGAAAGAAAGAAAGAGAAAGAAATACAAAAAAAAAATCGAGAAAGAAAGTGATGGTAAATACATTAGAAAGAAAAGAAAGAAAGAAAGAAAGAAAGAGATGGTAAATACATTAGAAAGAAAGAAAAAAAAGAAAGAAATTCGAAAAAGAAAGAAAGAAAGAAGATATCGAAAATAAATTCGAAAAAGAAAAAGAAAGAAAAAAGAAAAGAAAGGAAAAGGAAAGAAAGAAAGAAAAATAAATAATAAACAAAGAAAAAACAAAGAAAATTATAAAAAAACGAAAAAATAAAAATATGGAAAATAAATTAGAATGAAGAAAGAAAGGATGAAGAAAGAAATGGAAAATGAATTAAAGTAGAAAAAAGAAATTAAAAAGATGAAAAAGAAAGGAAGGGAGAAAAGAAATAGAAAGAAAGAAAGAAAGAAAGAAAGAAAGAAAGAAAGAACAAGAGAGGAGAAGATATATACATTAGAAAAAAGGAAAAGAAACATAAAAATATAAATGAAGAAAAAAGGGATGAGATATGAATTATAAATAAATAAATAAATAGAGAAAGAAAGAAAGAAAGAAAGAGATTAGAAAATTAGAAAGAAAGAAAGTAAGTAATGAGCGATATATGAGAATGAAAGAAAGTAAAAGATATATAAAGAAAAGTGTTATGGCAACTTACCCACACACGCATGAACTATGCCAGTTATAAATAGTAGCAGGTACTGCTCTTTGGTAGAAGTCAATATTCCCGCTGACAGCCTTGACAGTCGGACCGAAACAGTCTCGCTGGTAACCCTCTCATTTGTATATGTTTCTATTACTCTTCTTTTTTGATATATTTGTTTAAATCAATTCCTCTCTCGTGTCTTTCTTTCTGGCCCCTAAAAGTGATCCATAATAAATTACAAACCAGTTAAAAAAAGGAAGAAATTTTACGTTGTATGCCCCCGCCGCCACCAACGACATTCTACCTACAGAATTAGTGGACAGATAAGGTTTGAATCACTTCGATTTAAACAGGATTGAGAAAGTTAGCGTTTTAAGTTTTAGCAATCTCAGGTCAACCGATCTACAGTTGTAACACTTATATGCAGATGCATGTAGAAATATATTCAACACAATAAAGACGAGCTGAACAGTTCTTTAGAAAAATATACCTCTCACTTTATTTGAAAGGGTTCGAAAGGGTTACGAAAGGTATTATCTGTGAGAGGTGAGTTGGAGACTGAACAGAACTGCGATATATTGACCCCCCCCCAAGACTTCTGGCCACAGCAGCATTTCTTTTCCATTCTCCTGAGCTGCTCAACTAGGGGCCTGGGGGCCCAGCATCTGCTGGGAAATGGTTCTCATTCCAGCATCTTCTCTCCAACTGATCTAAACTTTCTATCGCCGGGGTTATATAATAATTTGACATCCACCTACTTCTTGCTAGCGTCACATTTGTACTCAATTCAACCTGTCGACAGTCAAAGTTATCCCCTGATCCCCTGATATCTTCGACCGGATGCACCTGTTATTTACACCGGTGCATTTCTTCTTTTGACAGCTTGGCCGGGGTCAATATGTAACACAGTGCTGACGTATTCCTTTCTTTTTTCTTTTTTTAGAGGAAGAAGAACTTTTTTAAACCCACATTTAAGGGCCATGATATAAACTTTAGGAAATGCACAAACTTTCTTTGCCTTGTTTCTTTATGGGACCATATAGAAAGCGATTAAGATGGTCAGATTGTATTATCAAAACTGTAATAAACACGTGAACAAGACTGTAAATGCGAGTCTTTTTTTCCATTTTTTTAATGCTGTGAATCAAATGAAAACGTTTAGTTTGGTTTAGTTTGGTTTTACGGCATATCAACCCTTGTTGGTCATTTAATACCAAATCCTTTTTATGCATATATATTAAATACGAGGATCATTAAATACGTTTCTAGATTTTTTTCGTATGGGCACTTATATTGAGAGTGCACACATAAAACTCTAGTCCCCTTCGAAGTAATCTCCTCCGGCTGCAACCGTTCCAACAACTTCTGCAAGGTACATGGAGGTCCTCTTGTGTGAGTATGTCAATGGCTTTCGTCACAGCCCCTTTCATCTCCTCAATTGTCTCATAACGACAGCCTCTGAGCTTAGAGAATAACCAAAAGTCACGGGGAGCAAGGTCTGAACTATAGGGAGGCTGAGGATCTGTATTGATGCCCCTATTATTTAAATAGTCTGTGATAAGGATGGAGTAGTAGACTGGTGTATTGTTTTGGTGGAAATACCACTGAGCCGATTTGAAGAGTGCTGACCTTTTCCCTAGGAATCTCTTCCTGAACTCCCTAAAAACCTCAACATAGTACCCCTAAGCCTAACCCTAGACCTTTGGCCAATCAACTCTGGTGTATTGACTTCCTTACTCCCCCCCACCTCTCATCATCCCTCACAGACTCCCTACCTTCCTTGAATCTCTTATGCCACTCAAAAACTGATGCTCGATTCATGCAAGATGGTCAAAAAGCAGTCTGAAGCATTCCATACGTTTCTGTGGCAGCAGTCTTTCTAAGTTTAAAACAGAATTCTATTACATATCGTTCTTCTAAAGAGTCCTCACGTCCAGATTGCATTTTTGAAATTCACAAGCTGTGACCATCAGGCTTTTGTAGGATGTATTTTTATTGCTGTGGTAGCTGTTCATAAGATGTATAGCAATAACGTACCGAATTTTCAAGAGTCTACGACAATTCTAAATGCCAGTACAAAAAAGTCTGGAAATTTATTGAATAAACCACGGATATGATTTGTGAGCACATTTTGTTGATAATATTTTTGAATAAGCCTAAGCTCATTTTCTGCACACAGTTAAATTGCTTCATTTAATTCATACAATTCACTTTAGCAGAAGTACGTAATTTAAATATCAAACATTTTTATTTAACCATTAGATAAGACCCTATCACATGCTACGACTCTGAGCCTGAGTGGACCTGCGAGTGATGGCCATTAATGGAGTACTCTGCATTCCCCCAAAGTTCCGGCATTCCTGGAACCTCACCATGTGATTATTTAGTGTCATAAATCAGGACATTCGTTGGTGAGGGAGGGTTCTTACTCCTCTACAGCCTCAACTGACTGGGCAAGACAACATTTATAAGTGACCCTCGATCTTAGAGAAAGAGGGTGCAAATAATTTCTTAAAACGGAAAGAAAAAAATGAACAATATATTAAAATCTAAGAAAAAAGTTTTTTTTAAAGCCCTGAAAGAACCCCCCCCCAAAAAAAAACGCAAATAATAATCATCATGTCGTGCCGCTAGCACGGATATCCCTGACCCTCTCTCGCCACTTTTCCCTGTCGTTCATCGCCTCTGGCAGGTCTTCAATGCTACATCCCGTATCTTCACATAGCTGGTGTACGTATGTTCTAGCTGGTTGTCCTGCTTTTGCCCGGCCATATGTGGGGCTCCATAGGAGTACATCAATTATGAGCTCGTCTCTGCTTCTCCAGCAGTGTCCTGTGTGTCTGGTTCGTCTAACTTGGATAGTTTTCGTGATGGGAGACAGGTGGCCGTATAGAATGGTGCTTTGTGGGGTGTTGCCGCCAGGACTTATTGAATATTGCTCGCAACATTCTTGTCTATGTGTAATAGAATAAAATAAAAACAAAAAAACAGAAAAAACTGAACGATAATAAGGAAGAAAAAATGTTTAAAATAACATTTTTTTCGTCATAAACAAAATATCGCTATTTTTAGGCTATTTCATTTAATGGCATATCAACCCTCGATACACACACAAACACACACAAATATATATATATATATATATATATATATATATATATATATATATCGAGGGTTGATATGCCATTAAACGAAATACCCTATAAATAGCGATATTTTGTTTTTAATTTTTAAAATTTTGTTCAAGTTTCTTTGATTTTTACGTAGGTTGTTTATTGTTTTATATATATATATATATATATATATATATATATATATATATATATATATATAACATAAAACAATAAGCAATGTTTTTTGTCATGAACAAAATATCGCTATTTATAGGGTATTTCATTTAATGGCATATCAACCCTCGACACACACACACACACACACACACACACACACACACACATATATATATATATATATATGTGTGTGTGTGTGTGTGTGTGTTTGTGTGTGTGTGTGTGTGTCGAGGGTTGATATGCCATTAAATGAAATACCCTATAAATAGCGATATTTTGTTTATGACAAAAAACATTGCTTATTGTTTTATGATATATATATATATATATATATATATATATATATATATATATATATATATATATATATATATACGGAAAAAATCAAACAAACTTGAAAAAAAAATTTAAAACAAACATAGCAAAAAAATGACAAATCAAAAAACCTTAGTATGTCACATTGTTAGCAGTTTGGAGGGCATATCTATCTATCTATCTAGCTAGCTAGCTAGCTCGCAAACTAGCCAGCTAAATCTGTTTCTATCTATCTATCTATCTATTTATCTATCACTTTATTCTAATCTCTCTATCCATATTGACCAACCCCTCCACTCTGGCAGGATATGACACAAGGTCAGTTTTTAAGCGGAGTTTAATAAGTTTTGAATTCAGAGTTTTCCTTCTCCTAGACTAGTTACCTCACCAAGGCTGAAAAATCAGTCTGCCCTACTATTTAACAATAGCAGGAGGGAGAATAATTGGATTCATACCTTTCCCATGGGTATTAGTGCTATATGAAATACTATCAGACTCGTCTTATCTATCTATCTATCTATCTATCTATCTATCTATCTATCTATCACTTTCTTCTTATCTATCTATCTATCTATCTATCTATCTATCTATCTATCTATCTATCAGACAGCTCATATTAAACTCCCTCCTATATTTACGTAAAAGAATGTCAGTTATCTCTACTCAGCTGTAGAAACTATCAGTATTTTCAATCAATTTTCAGAATAAATCATATCCTAACATTCCTATCCGTGTCCCTGAATATCTTATTTATACAGATACTTTTATTACAATGATTCAGACCACCAAAACTGTTTATCTATATTAGTGTATGTAAAATGTCCATTTTGCCTCGAAGAATATCATCCATTCAAAAACAGAATTATCTAATGCCTTCTTCTTGAAACATTGTGCCAGGTTTATAACCCTTTTTTTCCCTCAGCATACTATCGATATTCGCTTGAAGATTAAGATTCAATTGTACCATCTCTTAATCAAAACTGACCTTGCGTTTCCGGCTCATGTTCCAATACTCTGCGTGGCTTTTCCGAGAGAAGTTATCCTGCAGTTAACTGACCATTGCTTGAATTAAGCAAAATAGACTCACTTTGCGAAAAGCGTTGCTTGAAGTAAATTGATTACGTTTTTTGTTTGTTCGTTTGTTTTATTTAGATTTTTTTTTTTTTTTTTTGCTTGGACGCGTGCTGTTTCGAGATACGATCAGGAGATTTGATGATGATTATCAGCGCAAATAATAGGGAATAAAATGAATTGCGATGAAGATCTGTGGAGATATCTAATTTATGATATAGCAACGTGATAACCCAAAGAAAAAGGAGATACGGGATCGAATCCCGGCTAAGTTGTTTAGCTATCTTTTTGATATCCATATGTGCACACACACATCCATTTACATAGAGATACAATTACGATACCTCCATTCACACACACACACACACACACACACATAAGGACACATACAGATACGCTACCTAAGCACACACACACACACACACACACACAAATACCTACTCATACGCTGCCTATGCAAACACACACATACAGATACATACTTATATGTTACTTATGTTCACATACACACACCCATACAGATGCAGACATATACACAACCTATTCTCACACATACCAATACAGATACATACATATATGCTATCTATGCTCACACACGCTCATAGATACATGGTGAATTCAATAAGTTTCCAGACTTCACTATGTTATTGTTATACATCTTATGAGAAGACAGGCCAACTTCTATGATTTCAGGTTCAAATAAACAGCTACAGCAACAATAGGAATACACCCTACTAAAACCTGATTGTCACAGCTGCTGAGTTTCAAAAATGCAATCTGGACGTGAAGAAGAACGATATGCAGCAGAATTCTGCTTTAAACTTGGAAAAAATGCCATAGAAACGTATGGAATGTTTCAGACTGCTTTTGGAGCATCTTGCATGAATCGAGCATCACGGAAGGCAAGGAGTCTGTGAGGGATGATGAGAGGTGTGGGAGGAGTAAGTAAGTCAATACACCAGAATTGATTGGCCAAAGGGTTAGGGTTAGGGTTACTATGTTAAGGTTTTAAGGGGGTTCAGGAAGAGATTCCTTGGGAAGAGGCCAGCACTCTTCAAATCGGCTCAATGGCATTTCCAGCAGAACAATACACCAGTCCACAACTCCATCCTTGTCAGAGACTATTTGACCATGATGGGCATCAAAACAGTTCCTCAGCCTCCCTACAGTCCAGACCTTGCTCCTTGTGACTTTTGGTTATTCCCTAAGCTCAGAGGCTGTCGTTTTGAGACAGTTGTCTCAAAACGACAGCCTCTGAGCTTAAGGAATAAGCAAAAGAGATGAAAGAGACTGTGACGAAGGTCATTGACATGCTTATACAAGAGGACTTCCATGGGGCTTCCAGAAGTTGTTGGAACGGTAAAACAAGTGCATTGCAGCCGGAGGAGATTATTTCGAAGGGGACTAGAGTTTCATGTGTGTATTATCAATAAAAGTGCCCATACGAAAAAAGTCTGGAAACTTATTTAATGATCCTTGTACATACATATACACTGATATTATCACACATTCCTTTGCTCTCACAAACATATATATGCATATAAACAACGCCTATACACGTGCATTCACGTGCCCGTGGTGTAATGGTTATCGTCGCAGGATATGGACACGGCGACACGAGTTCAAATTCTGGACCTGACTGATTGCATTTCACATAGCACTAATACCCTTGGGAAAGGTATGAATCCAATTATTCTCCCTCCAGCTATGGGTAAATAGTCGGGCAGACTAGGCTCTTTAGCCTTGGTGAGGCAACTAGTCTAGGAGAAGGAAAACTCTGAATTCAAACCTGATAAACCCCGCTTAAAAATTGACCTTGTGTCATATCCTGCCCGAGCGGAGGGGATGGTAAATATGATACACGTACATTCTCATACAGACAGGCTCACACCCACACGTGTAAGCATAACTACTGCTGAATATACGCACCCAGGGACAGAAGATCTTGTAGTGTCACAGTGGATTGAAAACGTCATGGAGAAAATCTAGTTAAAACATCTGATACTTTTTGCATTCACTGTTTAAAAGCAAGAATTCCTCCTTTGTCTTTGTTGCTAATACATCTGAATGGCTGGATAAGGCCCATTACTCACCATGTCCTTGAAACCTCAGAGACAGATTCCTGTAATAGACTAAGAAAAAATGGCTGATGAATGTATATGCTTGCGTTAATTACAAAAGAAGCCTCTAAAGTTAGTTGACTGTTTCGCATACCTCGGTAGCAATATCTCATCAGCTGAAAAGCAATGCCAACATAGGTATTAGAAAATGCATGAACTACTTGCCGCAAATTATTTTCCATCCGGAAATCTAATCTCTCTGATAACATTAAACGGGAAGATATAACCGTGTTAGGCATACATATTTAATTTTTAAATGGTGGAATTATATATTTTAAATTGAATTACTATGACTAGAAAATCAAACATAGAACGCGACAAACGGAATCAGTGGATAGCTTTTTCGATCTTATTAGGTCTCATCATAATCGGTGTATACCATGATATCCCCCAATGGAGATCGAACCAGAGACCACAGAATACAGAGCCGAAACTCTACTACTAAGATACTGGTCCACATGGCAATCAAGCGATGCCGAATTAACTAGTCAAGGTAAATGCGCGGTCAAATAACCTGATGTGTCTGATAGTTACATCTGTACCCATACAGAGGACACGGTCACCATTACGGCTAACTTGACCACTTAATTTGGCATCGTTTCTGTGCGATATGTATAGTATTTGCTTTATTTAAAATAAAGATTATTCAATATTGCTGATAGAATATATATATATATATATATATATAGCTCTCAGTTATGACAGTGTCGAAACAGAGTCACTGCGGAAAGATTCGGTTTCCTACGGCATTAACAATTAGGCTAAGCGTTAATTGGGAGTATTCAGAATGCACACACACACACACACACACACACACACACACACACTCATAAACTGAATCTATTCTCAACATTATAATTTTCTTTCATTACTTTCAGATTCAAATGTTTTCGGTAAAATAGAAAACAATATCGTCAAATGAAACAAAATAAAAAAAAGTTTCATTTGACTGTTGGGTTTTCTTGTTAATAAGTAAAGTGAAGAAATGTCGGTGACCATAGTCGAGGGTGACCCGAAGGCTCCATTTTCAATAATTGCAACACCGAAGTGTAGGGGAGGGCGCAACTCCATTCCTTGGATTGCTCCACTTTACCCTTGATCCTTACCTTATAATGCTGAGTGTTAAGCTAGGAGGCATTAAGTACCCTTTTTTGTGTCTCTGGTATGACTCGACCTGGGATTGAACCCCAGTCTCCTGGACCAGTGGCGAACACTCTACTCAATAAAACCAATGGCCCGTATAATAGAAAACATTAATCTATAAAAATGGCGTGGTTTAAATTCTTTTGAGATTTTATACCCCTCCGCTAGTTAATATTTGAGCACTTTGATTCATCAAACACTTTTTTTGCGGAACAGCTCATCTCCTAAGGAGATTACCATAAATGTGTCTGTAATATATCTTCCAAAAAACACATTCATTGAATGGATAAAATCATTATTTTTCCTCGCCCGAAGTCTTGGACGAAGAATCAGGGAAGGATTTTAATAAAACAAATGGAAACCTGGAAATTAATTAAAAGATAAAGAAACAATAATAATAGTAATAATAATAATAATAATGTGTTAGAAATTCAAATTTGACCATACGAACAAATGGTATATGCATAACTTGCCTGTCTCGGCTGACCACAGAGTAAAATTGAAAGAAAGAGAAAAGAAGGATAAGTACTTGTGTTATATAGTTATTTACACGTCCATTCAGCATCAAAACGACACCATGATTAAGACGCATGAAGGAAGGAAGACGCAAGAAGAATTAAGATGCAGGAAGGAAGACACAGGAAGACTTCTTTAGCAACATATTTACCTCTCACTTTATTGCAAGGGTTCGAAAGGGTAGCATGTGAGAGGATGCTGGAGACCGAACATAAACTTCATATTTTGACCCCACTGTTATGACCGTCACGTTGTATCTTGTTCTCCTGATGTTGGAGTCAACTCCATCGGGGCTTTCCGAGGGCCCCCTCGGTCGGGTGAGGCTTTCCCTACCACATCTCGTCTCTAACTCTCTGGGAGTCTGCTGGCAACTGCATCGGGGGTTTCCGAGGTCCCCCTCGGTCGGGTGTGGCCTTCCTTACCACATCTGGTCTCTACTGTCAGGAATTCTACTGACAACTGCTCTGGGACCAAAACTCAACTGAGTTAAATAATAACTCAACGCCCACACGATCGCCTACTGGATCTTTGAAATCGAATGTTTAATCGTCATCAAGCGGAAATAACTGTCATGCAGTTCAGAGGTTACTCTCTTCCGGTGCATGACTGTAATGGCAGAATGGGACCTTCACCTTTTCCCATATCATAAGCCTTAATCTACCCACGCGATCTCTTTCGATTACTGGCCGTTGGAATGTGTCACTTCCTTCCGGTGTATCACCTTGGAATAGCATTTTTAGGCCGGGGCGATGGTCAAAATATAACATTCATCCGTAAATTATTTTTCAAAATTCCACATGTGGAATTTCCTCACGTTCGTCTCCATCAACCTCACACATATTTTACAGAATAATTTACAATGGACAATAATGGCTGAAAACATAAAAAAAGAATAACTTGAACTACAGCAAACAAAATCTTACTTAGAAGGCGACCTTTTCTCTATGTAACACTTGCCCGGCTAATTATTATCTAAATTTCTCTTACTATCTTTGCGTGGTTGGCCATCTTGACATGTGTGCATCAAGGTACAATACGGATGCATTTTTTATCTTCTCAACACAGCGGGCCCTCCATAATTCCTTGAAGAAAACCCTAAAAGGACCATACTCTGGTCCATATCCTGGTCACAAACTTAGTGACCCTGGTCATTCCAGCAATACATTTCGCCTGGATTCCTCATGACCACACTCCAGTTCTTTGCTCAACAGGTTCCTACCTGGAGTAACCGGAGAATTTCATAAACTAAAACATAATATCTTCAAGGCTCAAAGCATTCCACAAAAATCCACAAAAATCATGGCCCAAAACAAAGTATCACAATACATCCGAATGTATCACAATCTGGCACGCATGCTGTAAACCACCTAAAATAGTCCACGCAAAATACTAATTAGCAATGTGTTACCCATTTTTTTCATTAAGTTTCTGTTTCCATGCACATTGGTTTGCAAGCCTCTGAGGAAACATGTTTTACCTGATCAAACCCGCGCCGGGTTTCTTTTCAATTTAATCAGGAACCCTCGTGGCTGCCAATATATAGGCACCTCGCCTTTCCCAGATTCGTTTCACTTTGCCAAATCACACACGAATCCAAAACATCATCGGGACTGAAAGAGTCAGACATTATCCACAAAATTTTGGAGTAGGCCACGCCCTTTTTTCTTTTATTCCATCCTCGGAACTCCAAACTAAAAATAGAACAGCTTCATGGGCCGGCGAATTCTTCGATAGAATTGCTTTCTTTGCCGTCCACCCATCAACAATCTCAAACCAATTGGATGAATGTCTGTCCTATTCTCGCGTCAGCCACCGATTTCCTCAAAAGCAGAACCCCCCCCCAAAAAAAAATATTTCCTATTCCACGAAAACCCCAAATTCTAAAAAAAAAAATTTTAGAATCAATATAATTTCAAATATCATTAAACCTAGAATAAAATCCTCTGTTAATGGTTTTCGTCAAATTTCATAATATGAACAGAAAAAAAAAAATTCTAATGTCAACTTTAAACTCAAACTCAAAAATTTTCACTTTACAACAAGTCACAACAATGTTACAATCACTGTTCAAAATGTTCAGTTTTCTTTTCTTCTTTTTTTCAATCTATGTAGTGATGTACTGTCTATTTTACTAAAAATGTCTGTTCTTTCTTTCTTTTTTTCCCCATATGCTGTGTTTAACAATGTTCAAGTTTCTCTTTCTTTTTTTTTCTTTTAGTTTTTTTTTCTTTTTCTCCATTTTCATTGTCCTGTAGCTTTTTGTTTTTGTTTTGGTTTTCATTTCTTTTTTCTTTTGTTATTTTCATTTTTTTTTTTACAATAAATTGCTCATTCAATGTCCCTTTTTTTTCAACCTCATATCTACCTCTCTGTCTTTACCTTAACACGATAACTATAGGTTTGCTTCCCAGTTTATTCAATTTCAGTCTATAGTACCATAAATTAAGCCTGATTTATAATACAACTTTTTCAATAGCTTACGAGCATTCTTCTTTTTTTTTTTCTTTTCACAAAATATCCCGGGTTTTTTTTCTAAACAACCCAAACTTTTATAAATTCTGCCTACATTTCCTAATTCAAAATATTTCCGAATCTGTTAATCTTCGCCACACTTGGTTCTGTCAAAATTTTGCGCATCTCTTAATTACATCTAAAACCCTGTTTCAAAATATCTTCCCCAATAATAATCTCAAAGCTTCACTCCAGGGGGAACTCACAAAGTACCTGTCTGCCTCGTCAGACACAAAAAACATCTGTCTTTTAGTTATTCTACCTCCACGGCAAGACCGTTTTCAAGACAATACCTATGTCTTCAATAATTGATATCCACAATTTCCACCGCAAAACAACCGGCCTGATTCTACCAGCGCTGAAAATATCGATTCTCCCAACTTCATAAATATCGAAAAAAAAAAAAAAAGTATATGCGCATTATTCAAACCACCAATGTGCGAAATTCATGAGCATCCCATTGATGCTCCCAGGATTACATTTCTCGGATTAAAATTCTTATTTTCAATCACCACTTGTCTGGACCAATGAAAAGTTACAACGATTTTTTTTTCTCACAAAGACATATTTACGATAAAAAATCCCCATTCATAAAATTTATCATAAAATTTATTGTTTACGATAAGCTGTCTATCAAAACAACGGACAATAACTGTCCCATAGCCATCTTTGTTCCCTTCTTTTTTCCTCCCTCACTTCGATACAATATTACACATAGCAGTAATTTCAATTTTTATCTAGGGACCACACATTTTTTAAAAAGATTATTTCCAATTTTATGCTTCTAGAAAGGCCCTTGTCATTACAACTAATCTTTCACAATTATAATCAATTTAAATCCTTTTTTTTAATGACCCATAATTAAATGACAGAGAGAGATATAGAAGTTATATGAATGAGCGCTCTACTTACAATTTTTTTTCTTTCTTTTCTCTTTTCTGTTGCTGGTTTTTCTTGTGTTTTTTTTTTTTTTACTTCTTTCAATTCCAGCATCCTTCTTTGTCCTCTTCGTTGCTGTCGTGTTGTGATGCTTAAAACTGCAGTTTACTGTAACTATGTTCATTCTGAGTCCTTGAAGAACTCGCCTGGCACAAGCACCAAATTAAAGTTATGTTATATAGTCATTTACACGTTCATGCATCACAACGACACAACATCAAAGACTGACGCATGAAGGAAAACGCTTGAAGGAAGACACAGGAAGACTTCTTTTCAAATATATTTACATCTCGCTTTATTTGTAAGGTTTGCGTGTGAGAGGATGCTGGAGACTGAACGTAAACTTTATATTTTGACCCCACTGTTATGACCGTCACGTTGTGTCTTGTTCTCCTGATGTTGGGGTCAACTCCATCGGAGCTTTCCGAGGACCCCCTCGGTCGGGTGTGGCCTTCCCTTACCACATCTGGTCTCTACTGTCTGGAATTATACTGGCAACTGCATCGGGGGTTTCCGAGGTCCCTCTCGGTTGGGTGTGGCCTTCCCTACCACATCTGGTCTCTAACCCTCTGGGAGTCTGCTGGCAACTGCTTCGGGGGTTTCCTAGAACCCCCTCGGTCGGGTGTGGCCTTCCTTACCACATCTGGTCTCTACTGTCTGGAATTCTACTGACAACTGCTCTGGGACCCAAACTCAACTGAGTTGAATAATAACTCAACGCCCACACGATCGCCTACTGGATCTTTGAAATCGAATGTTTAATCGTCATCAAGCGGAAATAACTGTCATGCAGTTCAGAGGTTACTTTCTTTCGGTGCATGACTGTAATGGCAGAATGGGACCTTCACCTTTTCCCATATCATAAGCCTTAATCCGCCCACGCGATCTCTTTCGATTACTGGCCGTTGGAATGTGTCACTTCCTTCCGGTGTATCACCTTGGAATAGCATTTTTAGGCCGGGGCGAGGGTCAAAATATAACACTTGGACCTTGCTTGAGAGTTGAAAAATCTATGGAACATGAAGATGATGGTTATATCAATAGTAATTGCTGCTCTCGGTACAGTCAGCAAAGGATTGGTACAGAGACTGGAGGACTTGGAAATAAGAGAGTAAGGGGAGACAATCCAAACAACAGCATTATTGCGATCTGCCAGAATACTGAGAAGAGTCCGGAAGACTTGAGAAGCCTTGTTGTCACTCAAACTCTTGTGGGAAACCATCCGCAAACGCTGGTGCTAAAACTCTCAAAAGAGCACGAAGACTCCATAGGAAAACACGAGCGAGGACTGATTACATCTATCAGAAAGAACACTGACAACACGATAGACAACAGAATGACCATAACTAGGAAACAAAAATGGGAAGAAAAACAACTCTATGGGCGTTTTAAACGACTAATAAACAACATCTCACATGACAAAACCTGGACGTGGCTAAGAGAACAAAACTTTAAGAGAGCAAAAGAATCTCTGCTAAATACAGCACAAACAACGCCATAAGAAGCAATCATATCAAAGCGAGAATAGATAAGACTCAACAAAATAGCAAAGGTAGATTATGTGGTGACAGAGATGAAACCATCAATCACATAATAAGCAAATTAGCGCAGAAGGTGTATAAGGCTAGACAAGACTAGGTTGGCAAGGTGATCCACTGGAAGATGTGCAAGAAATTTAAATTTGACCATACCAACAAATGGTATATTCACAACCCAGCACCTGTCCTAGAAAATGACACACATAAACTCCTATGGGACTTTGGCATACACACAAATCACCTAATCTCGGCCAGAAGACCACACCTTACAATAATCAACAAATAAAAAAAAAAGAGAGAATTTGCAAAATTGTCGACTTTTCTGTTCTGGTTGACCACAGAATAAAACTGAAAGAATGTGAAAAGAAGGATAAGTACCTTGACCTTGCTAGAGAATTAAAAAAAAACTATGGAACATGAAGGTGACGATTACACCAATTGTGATTGGTGCTTTTGGCACAGTAACTAAACGATTATTAAAGGGCCTGGAAGACTTGGAAGTTGGCGGACGAGTGGTGACCATCAAAACGACAGCATTACTGAGAACGGCCGGAATACTGAGAAGAGTCCTGGAGACTTGAGGGGACTTGCTGTCACTCAACTCTATGTGAAAAATGCCAAAGGAATAATAATAATGGTAATAATGATTATGATAATCACACAAACTCCAGTGAAAGACCATCTGCTAACGGTGACGTGAAAAACTCCCAAGGAATAATAATATTAATAATTTTTTTCAGCATTCCCAGCCAAAAATCCAGACTTTGTGATAAATAATCAAGAAAGAGAGAACCTGCTGTAAAGTGAACTGTGCTTTCATCTACTTCTCCTTTTTTCTTGAAATTTGATTCATTTATTAATGTCTGATTGCAATCAGGAATTTGTTTAAGTTCCATAATATTTTAATGGCTTTTTGTTGTATACTCTCATACATATATAAGCGGAAACATAATCAAACATAATTTACGAACTTCAATGAACAAACGAACACACTTCTTCATAAAAATTATATTTCTCACACTTTATTCTCGAAAGGGTTGATGTTTCTGTGGTGTGTGAGAGATGGATGGAGACAGGGTCAGACTGCTATATTGACCCGACTTCTTCTCTTGACCATAGCACGCTATGTTATCTTCAAGAACCCACTTAGAACTTCTTCCAAATCTTGGCCGGGGTTGCTAAACCGGTGTTCGCTGAGGGCTGTTCTTAGTCTGCAAGCTAGTTCTCACTCTGGCCTTCCTGGACCAACTGACTCAACGGCCGCCGGCATCTACCTATATTCTTTCATAACGCCCACTTGCTTCCGGTTCTTCTTCCGCTTATTTACACAGGTGCATCTCTAATTGACGGCTAGGTCAAGGGTCAATATTTAACATTTTTTATTTGTCCATATTTCTTTGTTCGCTTAGTTATATAATATCAATCATTCCTATCAAATACAGAATGAAAAATCAAAGAAAACGAAATCAGAGACGAATAATTGAACCTCACTAGGGAACTAAGAAAGTTGTAGAACATGAGAGTGACGGTGATACCAATTGTAATTGATGCACTTGGAACGGTCTCCAAAGGCTTAGAAAGGGGTCTGGAAGAATTGAAAATCAGAGGACAAATCGAGACCATCCTGACTACTGCATTGTTAAGATCAGTCAGAATACAGAGAAGAGTCCTTGGGACCTGGGGAGGCTGGCTGTCACTCAATCTCGAGTAAAGACCATCAGCTAATACTGGTGTGAGGAACTCACAAGGAGCAATATGATGTAAATTATTTTTTGTTTGCACACAGTATCAAGTATTCCCATCAAATACAAATAATCTTAAAGTAATTTATTTTATTTTTAAATGGACACAAGCAGATAATTCCACACTGATAATGAAGACTTACATCACATTATCTAGGTCTTGAGAAGTGGAGCCTCCAGTGCAGTTTCGTGACATACACAGAACACTCCTTTCGTGGTGGTTTTACGCCTCTATAGACGATACAATGGACGTATTCTAAGCTCTACTGATTGAGGGCACCCCTGTTGGTGTAACGGTTAGCAAGCTAGACTAGCGAACCTACACGAGTGAGTTCGAGTCTCATTGGGCGCCCCATTCATTCGGCCTTGTGCCACATCGAAGCCAAGAGCTTTGTAAATTACCTAAGCTCTACTGATTGAACGGTAGCGGAATTGAGCTATTATGTGTATCAAGTGAGCGAACTAAAGAAATGCATTGAAACTTTGAGAACAAAAATGTACGGAAAATCGAGAAGAAAAGGCTCGTCATTTGTTAAGAGTTAATGTAAGCGCTATTGACAGATAGAACAAAAGTATATTGCGGCTCAATTTAGAGATATATGCTAACATTTATTGAATCATTATTTTGTTTCATTTGTTACACGGAGATTTTTTGACGATTTCTTTCTTTTCTTTTCTTTTCTTTTTTCTCTAACAAAAAAGATTTATTCAAACGAGAGGCAGTTTTTGCTGATAGATTAGTAACAAAAAAAAATATTAACAGGCACTACATGCCCACACACCCTTCCACACACACACACACACACACACACACAAACACACACGCACACACACACACACACACACACACTCATATATATATATATATATATTTTCCTGGAAAACACAAAAAAGGAATAAATCCCTATGATACGTTTACTAATCGTTGTTCTCTACTGTACAGAACATCCGGGGGTCTATATTTGTTTCCCACGTGATTTGATTTATTTATTCTTCGCTTTTTTTCTTTTTTTTTTTTTTGTAATCCTTTTTTCGTACATCGTTCCAGCTTCTCTTCTGATATTCAACCTACCATCTGCCATTTCGATAAAACAGTTTTGATACTCTTGAACATTTCCTATGATAGTGTCACCGTGATCTGATCGATGTCTTTCTTCCCGGAGATTTCACTGATTTCTTTTTTTTCTTTTTCTTTTCGGTTTTTTTTTTCGTTTTTTCCCATATAGAGTTTCCCAACGAACTTTAACTTCGTAGTGTACATCAATACGATTTTTTAAAAATGTATATTAATTTTTATTCCCTATATCTGATCCCTATTTTTCATTCTCCCGCATACAAGATTCTCAAAGTTATATATATATATATATATATATATATATATATATATATATTCGATACTGTTGTATGGATGCACCTCTTGGACGCAAACAAAACGGCTGGAGAAGAAGCTCGACGGCAACTACGAAAGAATGTTGCGAGCAATATTAAACAAGTCCTGGCGGTAACACCCAACAAAGCACCAACTATACGGCCACTTGCCTCCCATCACGACAACTATCCAAGTTAGACGAACCAGACACGCAGGACACAGCTGGAGAAGCAGAGACGAGCTCATAAGTGATGTACTCCTATGGACCCCCACATATGGACGAGCTAAAGCAGGACGACGAGCTAGAACATACATACAGCAGCTATGTGAGGATGCGGGATGTAGCCCAGAAGACCTGCCAGAGGCGATGAACGATAGGGAGAAGTGGCGAGAGAGGCTCAGGGATATCCGTGCTAGCAGCATGACATGAGGATGATATATATATATATATATATATATATATATATATATATATATTACATGGTATTATCTGTGACGCAAGGTTTCATGCGTTACGCATTCATCTAAGAGAAACTGCATGATATATGTGTAAATCATGAGACAACATATATATATATATATATATGAAAGGTCCGAGAGCGCTGGGGACAATTTTGGAAAATTCAGCCACCAGTTCCTACCTGAAACCAAGACTCTTATCAGAAAACTTGAAAGGATCTTGATAAAATTATATAGACAAAATGTGTCTTTACTATTTAATCAAACATGTTTAAATGAAAGATTGCTGCCTCACTACACATATTTCTATATGTATATAAATAACATCTCTGTCATTGATAGTGAGCATTCTCTTCATAATACTGCAAAATTTGGTCCACTAATGACTCTCCAAGTGCGCTAGTGATAACCATAAAGTATTATATATATATATATATATATATATATATATATACCCACCCACTCAGAATGACCAGGATGAAACACAAAGTCAATTTGTTAAGCGGAGTTTAACAGGATTGAAGTAAGACTTTTCCTTCTCTTAGAGAAGTTGCCATACCAAGGTTAAAGAGCATGGTGTGCCCTACTATTTATCCATAAATGGAAAGAAAATAGTTGGATACCTATCCTAAGTGTATTAGCGTTTTGTGAAATGTAAACAATCCCATCTCGTATCCATTTCCTACGACAATAACCATTCTACCATTTATATAAATATACTGTCGAAGGACCCAAGTTTAATAATAACGCAATGGGGAAGGCAACATTTCTTGGGGAAATCAGAACTGGAAAACGAAAGTCCAGCATCAAACCGTTGCTAACTAATAGGTAACTTTTAATAGGAAAAGTTTTAAAGAAGGTACTCTAAAATAAAAACTGCTGTTTTCATAGTTACTCGTTGTCTTGCTATGCTTGTCACTGGACTGTAGCTATGTTGACCCAGAGAGTGATATAAGCACAACTCTATGTCACTATGGTAAAACTGAGTACAGATGTTAAATGTCAAACAGATCTATTCGATCCATAGATAGGACCCTCTCAGATGCTACCACTCTGGGTCAGACCTGGGAGCTATGGCAATAAAAAGGTACTCCACATAATCAAAAACTCCAAGGAAATGTGTTTACAAATCATACATTGCCCGTGGTGTAATGGTTATCACCGTAAGAAATGGACACGGCGACACGAGTTCAAATCCTAAACGAGATTGATTGCATTTCATATAGCACTAATACCCTTGAGAAAGGTATAAATCCAATTATTCTCCCTCCAGCTATGAGGAAATAGTGGAGCAGACTTGGTTCTTCAGCCTTGGTGAGGCAACTAGTCTAGGAGAAGGACAACTCTGAATTCGAACCTGTTAAACTCCGCTTAAAAAATGACATTGTGTCATATCCTGCCCGAGCGGAGGGGTTAGTAAATATGATTGTTAAATTTATATGTATGAAGAGGATTAGCCATTAAATAACCCACAATGATTGATGTGCCATTAAATCCGACCAACCAACCATTAAACGAGCTAGTATTCAACAAGTTTGACGTTTGATTAATCTGGGTTTCGAAAGCATGAGTTTTTACCCTGTTCTATATCTTTTTTTAATGCAATATATATATATATATATATACATAGACATTTTCGAAGTTTTTTCTGTTTACGGAATTGTTGCTTGTTATTTCCCTTTCTTACAATAATAAATAAATAAATGACCCTAGTAGCTTTTCCAAAACGGCTCATGACTCTTAGTAGAAGATAATAGCAATCTAAGTTAATAGACTTGAAAACTTATCCATCATCACAAGCGATCCCATCAATCATGTTTACTGACCCGTGTCCATCAGAATATACATCTTCAAAAAGAAGACGAGTGCTTACGTTTCAAGATTTATATACTGTACAGGATGTGACATCATTTCTGGAAATTAGTTGTCAAAATTTCTGAGACGAAGCTTGTTGATTTTTATCATTAAGGTTTTTCGGACTATTGTCTTCATCTTTATTGTTATTTCCACAACGTTTCGGCCGATATGTCCTCCGGCCTTCTTCAGGTGTTTGTCGAACTCGGGAACCTTCACAGAACTTCGAACTACGTCCTTTATTGAAATCACGGGGGTCACCTGTTCTGATTCCGTTTGCCATAACCGGGTACAAGTGTTAAGTATTCCTGTATATTACTCGCCTGTAGTGAGGATTGAACCTGCAACCTTCAGATGATTGTCATCTTAGAAGCTCAGGGAACCAACGCCTATAACCGTTACGCCATGTGTCCTGCTGGACATTTCTGGAAATGTCCCAACTTAAGCAGCCTTTTCAACTCACCCCTTTCTTTGTTCTCGATCTCTTTTGGCCCCACTTTTATTGTTGTCATTTTTTGTACCCTACTAGAATTAAAAACATAGTCTATTCGTTTTTATTTTAATATCATGCATTAATATTGATAAATTTTGTTTAGATTAAGCACTCTTGGACGCTAACTAAACGACTGGAGAAGAAGTTAGACGGCAATTACCTAAGAATGTTGCGAGCAATATTGAACAAGTCCTGGCGGCAACAACTCCACAAGGCGCCAACTATACGGCCACCAGTCTCCCATCACGAAAACTATCCAAGTTAGACAAACCAGACATGCAGGATACTGCTGGAGAAGCAGGGACGAGCTCATAAGTGATGTACTCCCACACATGGACCCCCATATATGGTTAGGAAAAAGCAGGACGACCAGCTCGAACATACATACAGCAGCTCAGTGAGGATACGGGATGTAGCCCTGAAGACTTGCCAGAGGTGATGAACGATAGGGAGAAGTGGCGAGAGAGGGTCAGGGCTATCCGTGCTAGCGGCACGACGTGATGATGATGATGAAAGACCTCGCCCATTGGGCTGGTGCTGCTGAATACACCGACTTCATTTTTGCCGAGGAGAGACCCCCCCTGCCAAACAAGTGTCCTGAATAGGACATTAAACAATTTAATGGTGAGGCTCCAGTAATGCTGGAGTTTGAGGAATGCGGAGTACTCCTTCATTACACCGAAAAAACTCTAGACGGGTAGAATACACCGACTACACCTTTGCAGAAGGGTAAAACCCCACCCCACCAACGAGTGTCATGGATATGACACTAAACAATCTGATTATGAGGTTCCAGTGATGCTGTTGCTTTGGGGAATGCGGAGTACCCCTTCATTGCCATTGCTCCCAGGTCCACTCGGGCTCGGAATGGTAGCACCTGATAGGGCCCTATCTATGGTTTAAATAGAACTAACTGCTTACTTATGCTAAACTGAATTGTTTGAATTAGAACTAATTGACTAAACTGAATAGATTGAAATAAAAATGTTTTTGACAATTAAACTGTACTTACATTTACACTGCATGCTTATGCTAAACTGAATTATTTGAAATGGAACTGTTTTTGACATTGAAACTGTATTTACAATAAACTGAATTATTATAATTAGAACTATTTTGACATTTAACTGTATGTAAAAAAATTAGCTGAATTCGAATTGTTTGAATAAACTGAATAGTTTGAAATAGAAATGTTTTTAACAATTAAACTGTGTACTCATGCTAAACTGAATTGTTTGAAATAGAACTGACTACTTGTATAAAAATGGATTTAGCGTGAAATAACCTATAAAGGTTGATATGCCATAATACCCAACCAAACAACCAGCCTTTTGACGGGTTGACCTGCCGTTAAAATTGATCAATCTAACTCACTGGAAAAAAATTTTGGGCTTCTGTCTCGATACTTGGTTGTCATACTTCGATGCGTTCGAGCGTTTTTTAAATTTTTTTTTTTATTTGGTTTGGTTGGGTTTTATGGAATATCAACCATTGTAGGGTATTTAATGCCAAATCCTCTTTATGCATATATATTATTATTATTGTCCTATCAAATATGATTTCTAAAAACATTTCAATTAAACATCAGTCATTTATTTGCACACAGTAAAATGTAAAAACGCTTCTATTTCAAACAATTCAGTTTAGCATAAATACACTGTTTAAATGTCAAACATTTCTATCTAACCCTTAGATAGGACCCTATCACATGCTACCACTCTCGACTAGAGTGGCCCTGGGAGTGATGGCAGTGAAGAGGAATTTCACATTCCCCAAAGCTCCAATATTATTGGAGCCTCACCATCATATTGTTTAGTGTCATATCCAGGAAATTCATTGGGGGTGGAGTTTTACCCCTCTGCAGAGATGCAGTTGGTGTATTCCGCAGCCCCAGCCTTTTGGGTCACAACTGATATTTATTAAGATTTCTTCGACGGTTAATTGTAATTTCGTTCCTACCCACAGAGAACTTGATCTCCCTATCTCCACTCTTTATTAATGAGAAGTTGTGGCATTTGGCTGACTTAATTTTCATGCTTAGCCAAATTGAGAAGTCTTGTTGACGGATCATTAGATGAGTCATGAGATTCAGACTTTCAAATTAACTTTATATTGTCATTATAAGTAGTCAGTAACAAGACAACACACACACACACACACACACACACACACACACACACACACACACATATATATATATATATATATATATATATTGCTAAAATTAGCAAAGGTTTGGCACAAGATCACTAGCTTGACGGACGTACTGAATATTGGACTGCATCTTCTACGCTGTGCGTGTTCATATTACTGAATGGATGCACCACATGAACGCTAACTAAACCCATAGAGAAAAGAATGGTTGGGAACTACAGAAGAATGTTATCTTGAACAAATCCTGGAAGCATCACTCCACGAAAAAACAGCTGTACGGCCTCTTACCTCCCATCACAAAAACCATTTAATCAAGACGAACAAGACATAAGGGACAATGTTGGAAAAGCAAGGACGAACTCATAAGTGACGTTCTATTATGGACCCCTTACATATGGACGTGTCAGTGTTGGACGGCCAACAAGAACTTTACGTCTGCTCTGCGCGGACACTAGATGTAGTCTGGAGGACCTACCGGGAGTGATGGGTGATTGGGAGAGAGAGAGAGCGAGAGAGAGAGAGAGAGAGAGAGTTAGGAAAATCCGTCCCGTCTACGTGACTTGATGACTCACTAAAAATGAATCTGTTAGATTAGCTTATAGACATTTACACCCCGACAGAATGCTTCTTTTTTCTCAACAATTCCCCACCCCCTCTCTCTCTCTCTTATATATATATATATACATATATGTGTGTATGTGTGTGTGTGAATGAGAGATGAATTACTTAAGCCTCATCCATAATTCTCGATGTGAGAACCCATTATATACATATATATACGCGAGGTGGATTGAAAAGTTCATATGATGATGTCAAATATACACATGGTGATGTTTTTACCAATGGGATCCAAGCACTGAAACGCCGATGGCAGAAGTTTGAAGACCGTAAGAAGTCTGTATTGAAAACTAAACATTTGATCATTTTCCTTATCAGTATTTTCGTCTGTCTATAAACTTTTCAGCTACCCCACCTCTCTCTCTCTCTATATATATATATATATATATATAGTGAAATAGACGAATCATTCTAAAATCTTATTTTATCAAAATTAAAAAGTGCTCAAATTCTGATCAAAAGAACAAAACCAATCTTAATATAAATGTCTTCTTCATATTTATTTTACTTCAATGGTAACTCTCTCTATATTTATTTACGAGGGTCATGAAATAAGTTTCCAGACGTTTTCGTACGGACACTTTTATTGATAATACACACATGAAACTCTAGTCCCCTTCGAAGAAATCTCCTCCGGTTGCAATAACCTTGTTGTACCGTTCCAACAACTTCTGGAAGGCCCCATGGAAGTCTTCTTGTGTAAGCATGTCAATGACCTTCGTCACAGCCTCTTTCATCTCCTCAATTGTCTCATAACGATAGCGACATCCTCTGAGCTTAGTGAATAAGCAAAAGTCACAGGGAGCAAGGTCTGCACTAGAGGGAGGCTGAGGAACTGTCTTGATGCCTTTCTTGGTCAAATAGTCTGTGACAAGGATGGAGTTGTGGACTGATGCATTGTCCTGGTGGAAATGCCACTGACCTGATTTGAAGAGTGCTGGCTTCTTCCGACGGAATCTCTTCCTGAACTCCCTTAAAACCTCAACATAGTATTCCTTGTTGATTGTCTGTCCAAGGGGAACCCAGTGCATGTAAATCATGCCTGTGCTGTCAAAAAAAGGGATCATCAAAAGTTTGTGTGTGGATTTGCTCTATCTAGCCTTCTTAGGTCTGGGAGAGCCAGCATGCTTCCACTGGGAACTCTGTCTCTTGGTCTCTGGGTCATAGCAGTAGATCCAGCTTTCATCGCCCGGCATTTTTTCCAAGTTTAAAACAGAATTTTAATGCGTATCGTTCTTCCTCACGTCCAGGTTGCATTTTTGAAATTCACCAGCTGGGACAATCAGGCTTTAGTAGAGTGTATTCCAATTGCTTCTGTAGCTGTTCATTTGAACCTGAAATCATAAGAATTGGCCAGTCTTCTCATAAGATCTATAGCAATAACATAGTGAATTTTCAAGAGTCTACAACAATTCTAAACGCCTGTACAAAAAAAAGTCTGGAAACTTATTGAATTCACCACGTATATCTGAAAAGAGAAAAAACATCAAACTTGGAATTTGGAGTTGTTTCTACGCATACCGTAAAAATTTAAGATCATTTAAACATGAATTGGTCAAGTTATTGGATTGCGAAATGATATCGATTTTTTTTAAACACCCAGTATATATAACATTTTACCCCGCAGGTCGGTGGCATCTTCCAGCTGCCCCCATCACTATTTAGATGGCTATCGCCAATGACTCATGTTACAGCTAGCCCACTGGAAGAGACGCTGAACTCTATCAACACGTCTTTCTAAGTGTTTCTGTCCTCCCCCACAACGAAGCAGCTGTACGGTCACCTACCCCCCCATCAAAGTTAGACAAAGCTGACATGCAGGACACTGCTAAAGAAGCGAGGACTAGCTCGTAAGTGATGTTCTTCTATAGACCCCCACACATCGTAAAGCTAAAGCAGGGTGACCAGCTCGAATCTACATACAGCAGCTCTGTGAGGATACAGGATATAGCCCTGAGGACCTGCCAGAAGCGATGAACGATAGAGAGAGGGTCAAGAATATCCGTACTGGTGGCACGACATGATGATGATGATGATTTATTCATAACGTATCATTTCGCGTCCTGGTATCATTTACTTTTAATGTTAAAAGATGCATATTGTAATCGACTAGTGTGCAACCTCGGGGGTGAGGGGAGCTTTTTAACCATCGAGCCTTTACTGCAGCGTGGGTATTCGCCATTATGGCAAAAGTTAATTGGACGAAATATCGTGCCTTGAAGATGCAGAAAGCCGACAAATGAATGAAGGCGCCAAGACGTGGCAAAACTAATCGATATGCAAGCCATAGAGGCAACGAGGAAAGAGGACGTGAAATTCATTCTTAAATTCATTTATCCAACGAAGTTTCTTTCCCAACTCGCTTCTCACTATCGACGATCCCACCCGTATGGAAGGTGAGTGTCGTTTCTCGGGTGGTTACCGACAATGAGGAAACCTAACCAAAGCAAGTTTCATAGTCCGTCTTCTCGTTTCCACGAAGACATGAAAACGAAAATTGACCAAATAAAATTGGAACCATTATAGCAACTCTACCAGACAAAATATGCAGTAACGTTGATTTGCTGTGTAGATATCCTTTTTCTTCTATTCGCAAAACGTTTCTTGAAGTTACTAAAATAAAAAAAAAAGAATGAAAATTCAAATTCAATGTAAAACGATATATCTTTGATTTTTTCGTACTTCCACATTTCTTCTTGTTTGTTTGTTTGATTTTCTTTTCTTTCTTTTTTCTTCTGTCAATATTTAACTAAACTGCTTCTGGCCGACTATGTGGTGAGACAATTTAACGATGGTGAGGGAAGGATATCTGCGTCCCAACGGGCTTGAGCTAAAAGAGCCCCATTTGCTGTGACCATTTTCACGCAGGTGTTGATCTACAATGCAAAAGTGGACGAGCTGCCGCAAGTTTGACATCCCCAAGAAATACCAAATTTGTTTTTGTATTCGAAGACACAACTAGGACGAATAGATACTACAATCAATAGATAAGAGTAGGTATTTGTCGCTGCCTCCCACCCGACAGGACTTGACACAAGGTCAAAAGCCCGAAGGCCGATTAAAGTGGGGATAAAGGGGAGGGGAAGGTCGGGAACGTGCCGAGACTCGAATCCTGCTAGTCATTGACCTACTAAGTGCAATGTGGCTCTAATGAGTCAAGCAGTATCACGGCCCTAAATCTAGATCCGGGCACGTATGCCAGAATATCGCTTGAACTAGACTGTGAGGTCTAGTGCTATACAAGGGATGCAGGGGGGACAAAAAAGCTGCTCGCCCACCCGAGGGTGGCCCAACCGAAGTTGGGGGCTTTTCGGCCTCGAATCAGCCATTGGTTTCGATACCCCATCCGACACGAATGCCAGACGGCCCAGCCAAAAGATAAGAGTAATATTAGTCTCTTGAGACAAGCATTTATTTCTATGAATGTATTAATTCGGTTATCGGATTGGTACAGATACCTTCAGCAGGACATGACCATGAGTCTAAAATCCTCATCATCATCATGGCATACCGCCAGCATGGATACCCCTAACCCGCTCTCGCCACTTCTCCCTATCGTTCATCGCTTCTGGCAGGTCCTCAGAGCTATATCCCGTATCCTCACAGAGCTGCTGTATGTAGTTTCGAGCTGATCGTCCTGCCTTTGCTCGGCCATATGAGGGGGTCCATAGGAGAACGTAACTTATGAGCTCGTCCTGCTTCCCCAGCAGTTTCCTGCATGTCTGGTTTTTTGATAGTTTTCGTCATGGGAGGTAGGTGGCCGTAAGTTGGTGCTTTGTGGTGTGTTGCCTCCAGGACTTGTTCAAAATTGCTTGCAGCATTCTTGTGTAGTTGCCGTCAAGCTTTTTCTCCATACGTTTTGTTAGCGTCCACGTAGTGCATCCATATAGTAGTATCAACGCGACCACTGCTTGGAAGAAACTGCGTTTCATTTTATCGATCAGGTCTGACTTCTAAATCTAAAATACTGTTGAATAATTAGGGAATGATTTTTTTTATTCTAATCATTTTTCATTAATCATATTTTATCATTAAGTTTGGTTGGGCTTTGAACTATTCGGGTTAAGAGTTCAGGTGCATAGACATTGGGTACAGTTTATGCTCGTTCGCAAAGGATATGACAATCACCATGGTCATAATAAACCCCCAGACAGGAAATGAGGCTGGAGTGTGGATGACGTCATGCCCAAAAGAGATGGGCGGAGAATTTGAGGATTTTGAAAATCACAGAGTTGAAGGTTGACATTGGACCATGGAGGCAGATAGTTGAGTTTTTTTTCATGGAGGCAGATGATTGAGTTCTCTACTATTGAGTTGAGAGTTCGATTTAGCCCGTTGAAGATGTAGTTGGGTTTTTCGGATCTCTACTGACGGAGATCTTAAACATCACAAGATGCGTCGAACGTTGGTGGGGTCAGATAGTATGGTCTGCATAGTAAGAATTGTGTCTCTCTCTCCTCGTGTCGATGAACTGAAGTCAAGAAGTAAATAAATACGTTCGTATCAGACTTTTTTCGTATGGGCACTTTTATTGATAGTACACACATGGAACTCTAGTTTCCTTCATAGTAATCTCCTCTGGCTGCAATGCACTTGTTGTACCGTTCCAACAACTTCTGGAGGGCCCCATGGAAATTCTCTTGTGTGAGCGTGTCAATGACCTTCGTCACAGCCTCTTCCATCCCTTCAATTGTCTCATAACGACAGCCTGTGAGCTTAGGGAATAACCAAAAATTACTGGGAGCAAGGTCTAGACTATAGAGAGGCTGAGAAACTGTCTTGATTCCTATCTTGATCAAATAGTCTGTGACAAGGATGGAGTTGTGGACTGGTGCATTGTCCTGGTAGAAATACCACTGACCCGATTTGAAGAGTGCTGGCCTCTTCCCTAGGAATCTCTTCCTGAACTCCCTTAAAACGTCAACATAGTAACCCTTCCCCTAGCCCTTTGGCCAATCAACTCTGGTGTATTGACTTCCTTACTCGTCCCCCACCTCTTATCATCCCTCACAGACTCCCAGCCTTCCTTGAATCTCTTATGCCACTCAAAAACTCATGCTCGATTCATGCAAGATGGTTCCAAAAGCAGTCTGAAGCATTCCATACGTTTCTGTGGCAGCATTTTTCCAAGTTTAAAACGGAATTTTATTGCATATCGTTCTTCCTCACGTGCAGATTGCATTTTTGAAATTCACCAGCAGTGACAATCAGGCTTTAGTAGGGTGTATTCTAATTGCTGCTGCAGCTATTGATTTCAACCTGAAATCATAAAAATTGGTCAGTCATCTCATAAGATGTATAGCAATAACATAGTGAATTTTCAAGAGGCTATGACAATGTTAAATACCTGTACAAAAAAGTCTGGAAACTTATTGAATTCACCACGTATCAGGCATCGTTCTTGGTCCGTCCTGTGTCCATACAGAGCTTATTAAGTAATTTTTGCTGGTCGGTTAACACTGGTGTGTCCATGTGTAGGAGTCCATTAGAGAACGTTGTTCATACAGTGACCAGTATGTCTTGTTTTACTTTCTTGGTTAGTTCGTGAGTTGGAAGTTAAGTGACTGATCAACTGCTATTTTCTAGAGTGTTTCTTCCGAGGTGTGTTTCAAAACAGCATGCAACATCTTCTTTACATCTAGATTTTTCTTCAGGACTTTCGTTAAAGTCAAAGGATGCAATCGTACAGTAGTACTGACACGACTGCTGCTTGGAACAATTAGCATTTTAGATCATAAGAGATATCTGATTTCCATGGGGTCTATTACTTGTCAATAGCAATCTGCGCTTTGCTGATACGTATGTCTACACCACTTTTAATAGATGAGATATTGCTACCAAGGTATGGGAACTGGTCTACTTATTTCTAATTTAGAGAAAAGATTGCACTATTTTGTTTTGGTTTAGTTAGGTTTTATGGCACATCAATGATTGTAGGTTATTTAATGCCTGATTCATTTTATACATAGAAACAGTTCTATTTAAAACAATTCAGTTTAGTATAAGTACACAGTTTGGTTCTATTTAGCTTATCGATAGGACCCTCTCGGGTGTTTCCACTCCGGCTAGGGAGGACCTGGGAGCGATGGAACTGAAGGGGTACTCCGTATTCCCCAAAGTTCCAGCATTAATGGAGTCTCACCATCAGATTGTTTCGTGTCATATTCAGCACACTTACCCCTCTGCAGAGATGCGGTCGGTGCATTCTGCAAGCCCCAGCCGATTGGTCCGTGCACTATCTTGACTAAAATACATGAACTTTCTTTTATCTGAGTTCACACAGAGACCAATGCTGCCTGCTCCAGGCTACGCAGCAGTGATTCGGCTTTAGCAGGTGAATTTGAAAAAAGCGCTTGATCGTCACTTTAGTCCGCATCAATTATAGTTTCTGCAGGATATCGTCTGGCTTTTCTTTTTATTCTTTTTTTTTTTGTGTGTGAAGCCATTTTCTTTCATAAAAGAAAATGATTTATTGATATGAAAATGTTGAATCTGCAGGAAATGGTTTCCTCTTCATTCAATGTTAAAAATCAATAGACAGAAGAAAGCCAAAATACAAAAAACAATTAAAGAATTTATTTAAATGCACTTTTTTTAAAAAATACACAAAATATCAGTTGTCATAATCAAATCAATTGCGTTTCTTTCTTTCTGCCTTGCTTTTTTTCCCTTTTTGCCTTTCCACATTAACCTACTTCAGTCTTTCTCTTACTTGCCTTGAGTGGTGTTATAGTTAGCAATCTCGACAAGCAGACCTTCACACGTCAGTACAAGTCTCATTTGGCGCCCCATTCATTTGGCCTTGAGCCACATCTGAGCAAGACTTTTTTTTTGTCTTTCCAGTTTAACCCATACTTTTACCCAGTATCTTTCTTCCTATTTCTTTCACTGTCTTTTTTTTTCGTTCTTTCTTTTCGTTCTTTCTTTTTTCTTTCTCTTCTTGTCTTTCCATTTCCTCTATTTCCTACTTCTTTCTTTCTTTCTTTCTTTCACTCAGACATTTTCCCTAAATTCTTTCTTTCTTTCTTTCTTTCTTTCTTTCTTTCTTTCTTTCTTTGTTTCTTTCTTTCACTCATGTTTTTTCCCTAAATTCTTTCTTTCTTTCTTTCTTTCACTCAGACTTTTCCCCTAAATTCTTTCTTTCTTTCACTCAGACTTTTCCCCGAAATTCTTTCTTTCTTTCTTTCTTTCACTCAGACTTATCCCCCAAATTTTTTCTTTCTTTCTTTCTTTCTTTCTTTCTTTCTTTCTTTCTTTCTTTCACACAGATGTTTCCCTTAAATTCTTTCTTTCTTTCTTTCTTTCTTTCACTCAGACTTTTTCCCTAAATTTTTCTTTCTTTCTTTCACTCAGACTTTTCCCCTAAATTCTTTCTTTCTTTCTTTCTTTTACTCAGACTTTTCCCCTAAATTCTTTCTTTCTTTCTTTCAGACTTTTCCCCTAAATTCTTTCTTTCTTTCTTTCTTTCACCCATGCCTTTTCCCTTCTTTCTTTCTTTCTTTCTTTCTTTCTCTTATGCTTTTTCCCTCAATTCTTTCTTTCTTTCTCACGTGCCTCAAACATTTTTTACATTTGTTTATCTTCTCATTTTCTCATTTTTCATATTTTCCTCTTTCTCTTTGTCTCTCTTTCTTTCTTTCTCTCTCTCTCTCTATATATATATATATATATATATATATGTGTGTGTGTGTGGTCAATATTAAATGTTTCTAATTACATCTAAATGCAGAACCAGATGAATTTGTGTGTTCACCTAATGTATTCATTCCTCTAAATCAGCTGTGACACAAGGCCAAAATCATAGCTCACCGGTGAGACTGAGAATATGCTGACTGTATCCTCAGCTGAAGGGTAAAATATCCCCTAAAACAGGTGTTCTGAGTATGGCATTGAGTTCCATCTGATGGTGAGGCTCCAGTTCTTGTGGAATAGGGATTAACGTGCTGGACTATGATATCGTAGTGAGTTTAAACCTCAGTCATGTTATCCTGTTCACTTTCTAATTCACTTTGAAAGAGTATGAACTCTTTGTCCCTCGGCAATGGGTTAAATAGTATCATTATCATTGGAGGTGCTCTAGGGTAATGGTTAGCGTCGTAGGAAATGGACACGGCGACACGAGTTCAAATCCTAGACGAGGCTGATTGCATTTCACATAGCACTAATACCCTTGGGAAAGGTATGAATCCAATTATTCTCCCTCCAGCTATGGGTAAATAGTAGGGCAGACTGTGTTCTTCAGCCTTGGTGAGGCAACTAGTCTAGGAGAAGGAAAACTCTGAATTCAAACCTGTTAAATTCCGCTTAAAAAATGTCATATTCTGCCCGAGTGGAGGGGTTGGTTAATAGGTTAAATAGTATCATTGCTCTTCTTCTGGATGGCTTTGGTATAGATAACCCACAAAAGTTCATATGCCATTAAATCAAACCTTCATTGACGTGGAATTATAATACATGTTGTAGTACCGTGTGCAAAAAATATCATTATCATTCCATTGCGCCGTGTGCAAAAATATCATTATTATTCCATAGTACCGTGTGCAAAATGAACTAGCGGATTTTGTAATTCTATTGAGTGAAAGATAAAGCGAAAAGATCAAGAAATAGTTAGACCTTGCCAAAGAGGTAAAAACAAACTGTGGAATATATGGGTGACGGTTCGCTTGGAATGGTTCCCAAAGACTTGGAATACAGACAGAAGGAATTGTAAATCAGAATATTCGAGACCATTCAAACTACAGCATTGTTAAGGTCGGCTAAAATTACTGAGCGGGGTTCTAGACACATGTGGAGACATACTGTCAATTGAAGGACTACTAGGTAACACTGGTGTGAAAAACTCTCTAAAGGGGTGATTTAATTTTAATAATAATAATAATAATGTAGAGGAATTGTAAATCAGAAGTCTCGAGACAATGCTGCGTGCAATCTTGAACAAGTCCTGGCAGCAACACCCCACAAGACACCAACTGTACGGCCACCTGCCCCCTATCACGAAAACTATTCAAGTTAGGCGAACCAGACATGCAGGACATTTGCTGGAGAAGCAGAGATGAACTCATAAGAGATGTACTCTTATGGATCCCCACACACGGCCGCGCAAAAGCAGGACGACCAGCACGAACGTACATTCAGCAGCTATGTGAGGATACAGGTTGTTGTCCTGAAGACCTACCTAGGGCGATGAACGATAGGGAGGAGTGGCGAGAGAGGGTCAGGGATATCCGTGCTGCCAGCGCGATATGATGATGATGAAAGCTCTTTTATGACTCATAAATGCCAAGTATTCTGTTTTTGTCTCAGGACACCGAAACCTGAAATACAAGTATTTTCAAGATCAATACTGAAAATATGGTGGAGAGATCATCATCATTATGTCACGCCATCCCAGACTCCCTCTCGCCACCCCTCCCTATCGTCCATTGCTACCGGCAGGTCTTCAGGCTATATCGCGTATCGGCACAGGGCTGTTGTATGTAGGTTCGAGCTGTGAAGTGGTCCACAGGAGTACATCACTTATTAGCTCATCCCAACTTCTCCAGCAGTGTCTTGCATGTCTGGTCGGTCTAACTTGGATAGTTTTCGTGATGGGTGGTAAGTGGCCGTACAGCTGCTGCTTTGTGGGGTGCTGCCTCCATGACTTGTTTAGTATTGCTCGCAGAATTCTTTTGTAATTGCCGTTAAGCTTTTTCTCCATACGTTTAGTCAGCGTCCACATAGTGTATCTACGTAGAAGTATCGACACGATCGCTGCTTGGAAAAAACTGCGTTTTATTTTATCGGTCAGGTCTGACTTCCATATGACCGATAGCGTATTGATGTCTCTCTCAGTTGATGAGACACTGCTTCCTAGGTAGGTGAACTTGTCCACTAGTTTCAGAGAGGTACCGTTTAGTGTAGATATGTCACCTGTTTGTTTAAAGCACATATTTAAAGCTAGCAGTTTTCGTTCCATACTATGTAGCAGGGTTTCTGCTTTGGTGGGTGTATTTGTCTGAAGCGCTATATCATCGGCGTAGTCAGCGTCGGTAATTGTTTTTGCGGGTTACCATCTGCTTCTTTCCTTTGTTAGCTTGAAACCTTTTTCTTTGATTTTATCGATAGATTTTGTAAGCGCGTAGTCTAGACAGATGATAAAGAGGTATGGGGTTAATGTGTCTCCTTGTAGTATACCTGCTACAATGTCGAAGTAGTCTGTGTGTCCATCCGGAGAACGGACTTTGGTGTTTCTATAGCGCATCATTATGGCTGCCACGGTTTCTTTTGGTAGGCCGTAGGCGAGTAGAATTTGCTCCATCTTTCATCTGTGAATGGAGTCAAAGGCCTTGGTAAAGTCGATAAATGATAGGTTCTTTACGCGCACACCTTGAGAAATTCGACGGATAGTCAAAATTTGTGACGTCGTGGATCTGTTTCTTTGGAAACCATTTTAGTTCTTTCTAAGTATGTTGTCAGTTTTGGGTTCTATGCGGTTGCGTAGTAGGGCATTGTATATCTTGGCCGCTATAGATGTAAGTGTTATACCTCGGAGGTTCTTGGCTAATTCGAGGTCACCCTTTTTAGGGAAGGGGTAGATGTACCCCTTCATCTATCTGTCTATAGGGTTTTAATTATGTACGGCATTACAGTGTCGGAGCAGTATGTCGTCGAATTGTCTGATCTTCTTTACTTCTGGGGGTATTTCATCGAGCCCTGCTACTTTCCTGTTTTTTTATTTTTCTCGGTGCCGAGTCGAGTTCTTCTTGAATAAACGGTCCTAGTTTAATGTCTAATTGCCTACTGATAATTCTCGCGATTTGTTCATGTGTAACTTTCGGAGGGTTTCCGAGTTAATTCTCAAAATGCTGTTTCCACAGATGCAGTTGTTCTTGTTGGCTGGTAGCTTTCAGTTTAGCTTTCGCAGGGCTCTTCCTTCTGCTCTCTTCGTTTATCGTTTGCCATGTTATCCTAGATTGTTTATCTTCAACTTAGTCTCTAATCTTATCGATCTGATTTTGTACGTATTCCGTTTGTTCTTTTAGGTATATGTTTGCTCATTCATTTTGTGTCTCTTTCAGGGCATTGGTATCGGTTATAGCATTTGGAGGCAGTTTTCACGTTTGCACGCTTTTCTCTAACCGCTAATGTCTCCCACGGGATTCTATATTTAGTTCTTTGTTTTGTTAGTATGTATTCCGCTGCCGCTTCTTAGTGGGCGTTGACGAAATTCTTATATTTGTCATTCGGAGTATGTGTTTCTGTCTTCTACCGTCGTGCATCGAATTTGTTTCTTAATGCTATCACATATTTATAATATCCTTGTTATTAAGAAGGGCCCAGTCACAGTGTATGGTGGTCGTTGTTCGGGTCGCATTCTTTCGTAGGCTCAGTCGTATCTCTGCCGTGACAATTCGGTGATAGGAGGACACACCCTCGAATGCGGAGTAAGCCTCACAATTCACTGCGCTATTATTCCATTTCTTGATTATAAAGACGTTGTCTATCCGTGCTTTGGTAGTGTTTGCGTAGATATAGATGCATAGTTTTCCCTCCCTTTTTTGAAAGTTTGTAGTGAGGCATGTTAATCTATTTTCTATCGTGAAGTCTGTTAGATGTTGTCCATTTCTGTTTGACGAATTGTGTAGGCTAAATTTGCGGTTTCTGTTTTTATCACTTTGGCCATTCTTGTCTCTGCCAATGACGAGAACGTTGTGTTTCGGGATGATATGAACAAGAGAGGATAACTCATCACAGAAGGCAATGAGTTCAGTTTCTTCTCTTACATTGGTAGGGCTGTTGCAAGAGATGATTGTTACGCTGGGGTTGCAATTAAAAGTAGCTACCATCATCCCAGGTTTTATTTTCTCTATGCTATTTTGTGATTTTAGGGCTTGTGGTCCTATAAGCATACCTACACCCCCTATCGCAGCATTGACAGAGTTTTTCCATACAGATACAGTGGCTAGCGTCCATCCATTGCAATTATCATGATATTTAATATCCTCGCTATGTGTGTATCTGTGTTCTGGAATGCATATCATGTCTATGGCCGATGCAGTCAGCTCCGGTAGTTGTCCTATTCTATTTAAGGTTCGAACGTTGAATGTCGCTATTTGTATTGTTCGTTTGCATTTTAGTGATTTTTGTTTGAGCTCTGTAGCTGATTTTTCGAACACTGAGGCCAAGGCTCCAACCTCAGTGAAGAGCAATGCAGTTTGGACATGTGGTTTGAGTGTGGGTCATGGTTATCTTTCGATGCCTGTGTTTTATTCTCGTCTAAAGAAGCCACCCTAATAGATGAGCAGCAGTTGTTCCTTGATCGAACTGATCAATCCTGACCGTTGAACCGTAGGGTCCATACGCCCGATACCGGGACAGGCATGGCGTTGAGCCGACAGAGGGTTTATCCTCTTCCCCGTAGATTCATCATGCTGCTTCCCATGGCTTTCGAAAATAAAATAAAAATTTAAAAGAATGTTTTTCTTACTTTCCTCCGTTTTTCATCAAGTTTTAATTTAGTTAATGTCCACGACTACTTTTTTTTAATTAATTGAAATATTTTTCATGCTTCTTAGCATTCTTATTGGCATTCTATTTTACGTTTACTTTGGGGTTTTTTTGGTGGTGGGGGGGTCTAATAAGTCCCATAGTGTTAGCTTCATTGTGTTGTATACTCATATGCCGATGTATGCATAATCATAACGACGACACAATAAAGAGGAGCGACACAGTTCTTTAGAAAAATATACCTCTCACTTTATTTGAAAGGGTTGTGTGTGAGAGGGAGTTGGAGACCGAACAGAACTGCAACATATTGACCCCCACTCCTATGACCACAACAGCGTTTCTTTCCCGTTCTCCTAGGCTGCTCAACCGGGGATCTGGCGGTCCAGCCTCTCTGGGTGCTGATTTTCTCTGCCGCATCTTATCTCCAACTCATTGAACTTCATGTGCACCGAGTTATATAATAGTTCGACACCCACTCAATCTCTTCCCATAACTGGCCAACGGAATGGCGTGTTTTGAGCATCATCGAGCGGAAATAACTGTCATGCAGTTCACAGTTCACCCTCTTCAGGTGCATCAGTTTGTGACTGTACCGTGGGATTTTAACCCTGTCCCATATTGTTAGCCAAGCTCGCCTACGCAATCTCTTCCTATAACTGGTCAACGGATTATGCAACTTCTACCATCTTTGGAATGGCATGTTTGGTCGGGTCGGAGGTCAATATACAACAATTGGACCAGGTTCAAATTTTAATTTGGATTTACAGTAAAATTGGCTTTCCATTTAGAGATATTAATCAGATAAATATGGGTTACCATATTTGACAGCATATAAAACAAATGTTTTGTTTGGTTACTTTTAGTACATATAAGTCGGTGACCGTGGTTGAGGGCGGACTAAAGGGTTCTTTTTCAATAGCTACTACATCTTTCTTTGGGTTGCTCCACTTTACCCTTGATAGTAACCTATAGTGCTGAGTTTAAGCTGGTAGATATCAATATTATTCAATTATATCATGTGCAAAAAAAAAACCCTCAGATACGACACAGAAATGGAATTTATGAACATACAATGAACTCAATTCCGTAACATTTAGGGATAAAATGTCCTTCGACAACTTGATAAGCCATTGAAATCAATCACCGTCAAGCACGTAGCAATAAATATACTCAATAGCAAAGTTTTACCAAACTAAGAAATTTAACAATCTCTTTACTTTCCTAGAGTGTCTCACTTGGGGCCTGTATGCGGTCCTGTCAGGCATTTGTGCCGGATGGAGTATAAGGTCAGTGATAGATTCGATGACGAATGGCTCCTGGCTTCGGTTAGACAACCTGCATGTGGGATATGGCGTCATAGACAGCTCAGCATAGTACTGGACCCTCAGGTCTAGATTAACCCATGAGCAGGTATACGTGCCGAACTCACGTAACATCTAATGAGTCCAAGTGCAGTTGACTCATCTGACTCAAATTTCACTTAGTCAGCCGATTACAAGCATAAGTCCAACAGAGCACGAGTCTCTCACACAATAAAAAATTACCTTGTGTCAACTCTTGTCTTGTGAAAGGCAGAAACAAATATCGTCTCCCTTGGAGCAATAGTAAGCCTGCTCCGTTGGACCATTGCTAGTGAATTCGATTCTCACCTGGTGCCCCATATGTCTGGTCTTGTGTCAAATTAAGCTAATATCAATGAATAAGTACTGAAAATTCATTGGTGACTGGCAGACCATTTTCAGTGAGTTCGATTCTCTCAGAGCACCGCTAATCGCTGGCCTTGTACGAGACTCGGCTAAGCCCAGTAAATTACTACAGAGACGTTCAAGGGGCTGTAATTAAAAAGATCGATTAACCAATTAAAATTTTCATTTGCCGTTCAAGTAATTAAATAAATGAAAGTGTTAATTAAAGAAAATGAATTATTTTTAGGTATTCAAATAAAATATTCAAGTGGTAATTTACTAAGCTTTTTGCTTAGATGTAGCACAAGGCCGCATGAATTGGGCACCTAATGAGAATCGAACTCACTCGTATAGGTTTGCTAGTCTACCTTGCTAACCCGAGGTGCCCTAATAAAATATTCAAGTGGCCTAAAATGCAAAGAATTCGAGGAATGTCTCTTACAAAGTTTAATCAGAAATATAAGCATGTGCATTTTTGTATTTTCAAACATTTAAATTAGATTAAAATGTTTGATCAAGCAAATCAATATGAACTGAATTGTTTATTTCAATAAGATTTTAAAAAAATGGAATGGTAACGAGTTGAAAAACTTTTGAAATGCTTTGTTGGGGTAAAGTGCGTTTTTCTTTATTTGACCGTTGTCGTAGGTGTTACACAGCCCAGTTTTTAAAAATGTTTTTTTTTAATGTTTTTTATGTTGTTTTTTTTATTCATGCGTAATTTGATTACGGAGGAAATATATGAATAGAAAGACATTGACAGAGAATGAATATTTGAATGAAATGTGGCATAGAAAAAATTAGCAAGATATGAATTGACTGAGATAGCTAGATAGCTAGATAGATATGAACACTCTAAGATAGATAGATAGATATGAACAGAGATAGATTGATAGATAGATAGATATGAACACACTATGATACATAGATAGATAGATATTCGCTATTTCTCTAACCACAACGACAAAATAAAAAGAGCTACTCTTATAGGCTTTTCCCTAAGAGCCCTTATAATTTGCATACCCAACCACTTAAACAATGAATTTGATTATATCATTAAATCTTTCTCCAAACTCCAACACTTAGATTCATTCATTCACCACGCAAGACTAAAGGCCACACAAATCTACAAACGGACAAGATTAAAGGCTCCCAAATAATATCAACATATATCAATATATAACATCATATATGATATCAATATATAAGATATCAATATATAATATCGTATATAATATCAATGTATAACATACCAATATATAACATCACAGTAAAAGAAAAAATATAGTTCAACTTCAAAACCTTAAAATTTCTATTATCGAAAGGAATTTAAACCTTTTAGGTATAAAGACAATCTTACGAACTTGTAAAATAATTGTTAAGAAACAATAACATCAATAAAACAAAGTCTTATTCCGATGTACGTATATCTAAGATTTGATTCCAGGACTACACGGTATCTTATATTGGAGAAATAAGTAGAAATTTATCGAAATGAATCAATGAACATTGAAGGGACTTTAAATCAGGCAAACTTTCCAATTCTTTGGTTATTCATAACATCTCAACAAACCACACGTTCGACTTCCAACACCCGAGCATCATCGCATTCATTCATGATAAAAACAAACAGTGAATTACAGAATCATCCACGATTTCATATTACAAAACCATACAACAGAGACCAGGATTTTATAAAATATGGCCTTATCTAACTAAAATGATGTTAAAAGATTTCAACTTAAACAACATTAGTTAAAAAAATATATCTATTTGCCTTCCAACTAAATACATTGACTTCATCCATCCACAATATTTCTCCTTTTCTTCACACTATTTCTTTTTTCTCTTCTCCCTCTTCCTCTTATTTCTTCTTTCTTTCCTTTTCTGTCACAACTAACTGACTTTTTATAGACGTTACGGTTTCTATAAGATTTGAAAAAGTTTACATTTCATGACGTAATCTATTTTTCGAATATTTTTCTGTATCGTTAAACCATCATTATAAGTTATAAATTCTCTCCCGGATGATGACCTAAAATATTTTTCAAGATATTCCTTCCTCCTTAAATTTTCATAATTTCTTATCTTGGAACATTTCTATAACAGGTCGAAACGCGTTGGTGAGAATAGACAGATATTATTAAAATTTTCTCATCCATTTATATGTATTCTTCTATCCGCTTCTACTTTTTACAACATAGATAGATAGATAGATAGATTAAAACTGTTATGAAAATGAATGAGCTCATTCATTTTCATACAGTTAAATGGTTTCACTTATTTCTATCCGATACGAATAATTCTATTCACTATTAATAATTTGTTTGCACACAGTTAGACGGTTTCAAGTACTACTCTGTATCACTAACCATTCAATTAAGTATCAGTCATCTGTTCACAGACAATTAAATGATCAAACAGTTCTATTTCGAACAATTCAGTTTAGTATTAATACACAGTCTTAATGTCAAGGAGTTCTATTTGACCCATAGATAGGACCGTATCAGTTGCTACCACTCCGGGCCAGAGTGGACCTGGGAGCGATAGCAATGAAAGGGTTATTTCATATTCTCCCAAACTCTAGAATTACTGGAGCTTCGACATCAGATTGTTTTGTGTCATATCTAGGACACTCGTTGAGGGCATCTTACCTCTCAGCAGAGATACAGTCTGTGCATTCTGCAACCTCAATCGACTGGGCCAATATTAGTTTGTGTGTTAATTACAGATAAATTCTAATTACTAATAAATACTAATTACTAATAAACACTAATTACTAATAGATACTATTCCCAATTTACGTACAGGTTGCGATGGTTAAATTGTCGTCTAAGTTACGAAACAATGAAAATAACACAGACCTCTCTCTTTATCAGATATATTTACTAAAAGTACAAGAAAACAACTTTAAATACTATCAATTAGATTCCCATTGGTCTAGTGGTTAGACTGTTCACGAATAGCCCTGGAGACCGGGTTTTAATCCCAGGTACAGTCATACCAAAGACTCAAAAAATGGTACTTGATGCCACCTTGATTAACACTCAGCATTATAAGGTACATATCAAAGGTAAAGTGGAGCAATCCAAGGAAAGGAGTAGCGCCCTTCTCTATATCTCGGTGTAGTACCCATTGAAAAGGGAGCCCTCAGGTCGCTGTCGACTATGATCGCCAACTTTCATTTTCGGTTCATTTAAAGAAATCTCTTTGGGCTTCAGCTGCAGTCTCCAAACATCTTTGGAATCTCCTATAAGCCTTTCTGACGGTTTTGTAGTTTACATTAGTAAATGCTGCCGTTATCATTGCCTTCAGTTCATCTTTGGAGTGGCATAGAGTTGTGTTGGTCTCTCACCCAACTGCGCCTGCACATGATAATCAAGTGTATTCTACTCTGAGGAGAAGTGGGTCAAATGTAAATGGAGATTTGGTCGCAGAAATTTTCTGACAGCCAAGGCTAGGTTCTTCTGCTTGGGTGGCATGGTGCAGAGTGTTGTTGTCAGACGTAAAGATTTCCAGCAGACACTCTTTCGATCCAGTGCAACACTACCTCCTCAAGACACTTGGTGTAGTTTGGTTGGGTCTTATGGCACATCAACCCTTCTAGATTATTGATGTCAAATCCATTTTAAACATATTAACAGTTCTATTTCAAACAATTCAGTTCATAAGTATAGTTTTTTTTTTGTTTACACACAGATGTAAAAAAATTATATTCCAAACAATTCAGTTTAGCTTAATTACAGTTTCAATGTCAAAAACAATTCTATTTCAAATAATTCAGTTTAGCACCGTTCAAATGTCAAGACAGTCCTATTTCAAGCAATTCAGTTTAGCATAAGGACACAGTTTAGTTATATTTGACCCATTGATAGGACGTGGGAGCGATGGCAATGAAGAGGTACTTCGCATTCCCTAAAGCTCCAGCATTACTGGAACCTCACCATCAGATTATTTAGTGTCATATCCAGAACACTCGTAAGGAGGGTCTTACCCCTCTGCAGAGAAGCAGGCAGTGTATTCTAGAGCCCCAGCCGACTGGGAACACACTTGATGCTGGTTTCCGTATTGAGTTTGACGCCGAATGAGAAGTTGAATGACGGCCTAATATCTCCATCGTTAGTGACAATCCTAAACTCCATGATGGGAGAAGGTGTTTGGTTTTCATCTATATGATTATGAATATGAATAAATCATCAGACACCCAAAATACTATGAAATCTTTGTACTGGAGAGCCTAACGTGAATACCAATAGTACAGCATGCTGTTTCTTAATTTCTCGAGGAGTTAATAGTGTTACGGTGCTGTTTTCCTCACTGCCAGTTCCCAACAAATTCTACTTTACTGCACAGTAGAGAATACCTAAAACAGATAAAGTGCTTGCTCAAAATTAGAAATAGCGACAACTTAACCATGGTATTCTGTATAATGGAATGATCAGCTGTACATATTTATTAAGTAAAGGAATGACCAGAAAATCCGCTGAACACTTACGTACGATATACGGGAACGCTGCATAGCTGCTTTGAACTTATAAAGTCTCATCAGCAGTGTATGCCGTAATTTCCACCCCTGGAGATCGAACAAGCGACCACAGATTGCAGTGCCGAAACTCTTCAATTGAGCCACAGTTCATACCGCACACAAGTGACGCAAAACCAACAAGTCATAGTAATTGCGCGACCAAATAACCTGATCAGTGTTTGAATATTTGCCATTGGAAGGTTGTGCGCCACCTCCTCGACATATAGAAAGAGAAATTTTGCAAAACAAGACTTGAAAGAACATTTTTTGGATAAAAAATTCAATTACTTTCTTTGTACAGATACGACGTGGTATAATCCGACTTCTGGCTGCTTATCTAAAGTGGTATCGAAGTTAAATACCCTTTCGACCTCTTAATCTGTGATCTGCCAGGACCCATCACTCCCCGTCGCTTTTGTGTTGTTCTGCTAGTTATCTCTTTCATGCCACCATCTTTGTTCTCGTTCGTTTTCTTCTGTTATCATGACCTGTTGTTATAAATTCTTCTCTACATGGAAGAGGTACGACAACGTGATCACAATTTCAGATGCACTTTATTTCTAGGCGTCTTTTCTTTTCATTAACAGAAGTGATCAAAACGAGGGATTAGAGTGAGCAAGAGAGATAGTTTAAGGTCTTACGAACTCATAAACTCAAGAACCATTTTGTAACCTGACTGAAATCATCCAATGAGAGCAGTGGTTTACAAATTGTGTTGGATTTGATCAGGCATAACACGTAGGCAAAATCGTCACTTCTGTTTATGAACACTCCCGACAGCAGCAAGCACTTCCGGTAAAAATTGGCCAATCAGAGACGGGGACTGAAAGCATTTAAGATCGTTTGCAACTCTCATCAAATGCAATTACAAGTTGAACTTTCTGCCAGGAAGATCTATCTTTTGGATTTTAACGTCTGAGGAAATCTACAGACTATAATTACCAACACTGGATTCTGTAAACAAAAGATCAAAATGGTGACAAGGATTTTCAGTGATTGAACTGGAGTTCAGTTAGTGTCAATTATACTGTTTAACCCGCTGTATTTTTTCATGAGTTTAATAGCTCAAGACTTCATTTGAATCCTATACAATGACAAAAATAGATCTCAACTATTTATTTTGTAACATTGCAACCTAAATATTTTCACCTGATGCCGAAATTTAAGTTATAATGTCACAACTGTATCAAAAGGAAACCAGAAACTTCCTACATTGACGGAAGGAAAAAGAAAGAAACTTGATGGAACTAAATGATGAAGATGCTGAAAAATAAACTTGCAGTTTTGAAGAGAAATAAAATTACTTGATTTTTAGCATATTTTCATTGATTTAAAAGTAATATTAAAGTTTAGGGGAAGTCACCAAATATTAACAGAATATGATTGATAGATTCTAACGGCATGTCAACCCGTCTAGATTTATTTTATGCATACAAGTTAAGAAATTGCATTTATTGCACGTTCCTATTTATATTTTTCTGTAGTTTTTTCCGAAGTTGTTATGGTCAAGGGGGAGTTCAAATGATGACACGACACAGACATAAGTACTAAGAAATATATTGAAGGCAAATAATACATGCACAAACGATAACTGGGAGAAACCCCTCCTCAGCTTAACAATCAGGAATATTACCGCTCTTGGTAACGGCTCGCTGAGACTGAATTCGAGACTGCGACTGAGACTGCGTCTGCGCAGAAGAGAGCTCAGTTGGTATATGTCACACGAGGACGAGTCCATCTATCGGGGACACCCCAACATAAGTGTTGCATTTTCATGCTGCTATATTTTGAGTTTTTAAATCTAATACAAGTATTCTTATCTACTATCAATAACTATATCATCATCATCATATCGCGCTGGTAGCACGGATATCCCTGACCCTCTCTCGCCACTCCTCCCTATCGTTCATCGCCCTAGGTAGGTCTTCAGGACAACATCCCGTATCTCCACATAGCTGCTGAATGTATGTTCGTGCTGGTCGTCCTGCTTTTGCACGGCCATGTGTGGGGTCCATTAGAGTACATCTCTTATGAGTTCGTCCCTGCTTCTCCAACTGTGTCCTGCATGTCTGGTTCGTCTAACTTGAATACACAAGAATGCTACGTGCAATCTTGAACAAGTCCTGGCGGCAACACCCCACAAGACACCAACTGTACGGCCACCTGCCCCCTATCACGAAAACTATTCAATAACTATATGGTTTCAAGTAATTATCTCCAGTTGATAAGTCATTTGTTATATGGTTTCAAGTAACTAATGACAATACTTAGTAGACAATTATAGCTTCAAGTAACTATTCTAAATACAAATGACGTACACACTTTTATATGGTTTCAAGTAACTAATAATAATACTAAGTAAACAATTCATCTTCAGGTAACTATTCTAAATACAAGTAATATACAAATAGTCATATGGTTTCAAGTGACTAATCATAATCCTTGGTAAACAATTATAGCTTCAGGTAACTATTCTAAATACAATATTTTATATAATTAAAGGATTTTTTTATTTTAATCATTTTTCATTGATTATATTTTATCATTCAGTTTGATTGGGCTTTGAATTATTTGGGTTAAGAGTTCAGGTGTGTAGTCAGTTGGTGCAGTTTACGCTCGTGTGCAAAGGATAACACAATCACCATTGTCATAATAAACCCCAGACAGGAAATGGGCTGGAGTGTGGGTGATGTCTTGCCCAGAAGAGATGGGCTGAGTATTTGGAAGATTCTGAAAAAGATTCAGTTGAGGTCCGACCATGGTGTTAAGATGTTGGGGTCCGACCATGGTATGAAGATGTTGAGGTCCGACCACGGTGTTGAGAAATTGAGATTGGACCATGCAGGCCGACAATTGAGCGAAGATGAATTGAGATCTAAAACACCACGAGATGTGCCGAACGTTGGGGGTGATATTAGCATAGTATGATACGAAAGACTTTTAAAAATTGTATCTCTCTCCTCGTGTCGAAGAACTGGAGCCAGAAGTTATTAAATGCGTTCGTACGTGAACAAAAGAGTCCGCCTGTGTTTTTGCATATGCTTATGTTACGTTGTTATAGATATCATTATGGTTGTGAGTATATAACAAATGTATACACAGTAATATGCTTTCAAGTAACTTATTATAATCCTTGGTAAACGATTATCGCTTCAGGTAAGTATTCTTTATAATTTACCAGCAGATGACTAATTTAAAATATCAGATACTTATATTTTACACACATTCATATGTTTTCAAATAACTATTTCTATTCAATAATAATCATTTGTTTGCAATAAGTAACTGGGTTTCCACCAACTAACAATACGTATCAAGACCTTGCTAGAGAACTAAAAACTATGCAGCATAAAAGTGATACCAATTGTAATTGTCGCACTTAGTACAGTCACCAAAAGATAGATACTGGGACTAGAGGATTTATAGATAAGAGAACGAGTGGAAACCATTCAAATTACAGCATTACAGGGATCGGCCAGAATACTAAGAAGAGTCCTGGAGACTTGAGGACTCTTGCTGTCACTCAGACACCAGTGGAAAACCATCAGCTAACGCTGGTGTGAAAAACTCACAAAAGAATAAAAAAAAATGATGATGAAAATAATTATAATGATGATAATAATAACGGTGACGATTATACCAATCGTGATTTGAGCATTTGGTACAGTAACTAAAGGACTACTAAAGGGACTGGAGTACTTGGAAGTTGGAGGACGAGTAGAAGCCATCCAAACTACAGCATTGTTGAGGACGGCCAGAATACTGAGAAGAGTCCCGAAAACTTCAGGAGACTTGCTGTCACTCAAACTCCAGTGAAATACCCTCAGCAATACTGATGTGAAAAACTCTAAAGGAGTAAATAATAATAATAATAATAATACAAACGGGTTACAAAATCCCGGCCTGAAGGTCAGACCTAGAGCTAATTTACAAAAAAAAAAAGAAATGAAAAGAAAGGAAAGAGAACTTGCCATAGCGGACCATAGAGTGAATATCAAAGAAAGTGAAATAGGAAACAAGTACTTGAATCTTTCCAGCGTGACTGTGATACCAATTGTAATAGGCACACTTGGAACATCTTCGAAGGCTTGGAAAGAGCACCGGGAGAGTTGGAAATGGGAAAACGAGCCGAGATCATCTAAACTAAAGCATTGTTTAGATCCGCCAGAATACTGAGGAGGGTTCTGGAGACTTGAGGAGACTTCTTGTCTTTCAAACTCCAGGGAAAGACCATCAGCTAACGCCAGAATGAAAAACTAGCAAGGAATAAAAATACTTACAAAATAATTATAGCTTTAAGTAACTATTGTAAATAAAAATAACTAACACTCAGTTATATCAAGTATTCCTATCTGATACAAATCATTTTCAAATCTTTCTTTGACCGATAAATTGTAAAATGGTACACGGAAATTAATCGATAAAGCGTCTTAATACAAAGTTTAACTATCCCCGAAAACATTTTGAAATTAGGCAGATTTATATTCGACACGTAAATACATACATAAACAAATGCCTGAAGGAGGTGCCCGTGGTGTAATGGTTATCGTCCTAGGAAATGGCCACGGCGACACGAGTCCAAATCCTGGACGGGACTGATAGCATTTCACATAGCACTAATACCCTTGGGAAAGGTATGAATACAATTATTCTCCCTCCAACTATGGGTAAATAGTAGGGCAGACTAGGTTCTTCAGCCTTGGCGAGGCAACTAGTCTAGGAGAAGGAAAACTGTAAATTCAAACCTGTTAAACTCCACTTAAAGATTGACCTTGTGTTATATCCTGCCTGAGTGGAGGGGTTGGGTAAATATGTATATATATATATATATATATATATAGGATCAATCAAAGGTATTTGGATTAGAAGATATTGCTCATCCTCAGAGATGGATATGCTAATCTACTACTACATTATATATACATATATAATGTCTTATAAATATATTCAGATAGATAGATAGATAGATAGATAGATAGTGACTTACGGAAAGGTTCGGGTCATATTAGAGGGGTTGGGTAATATGTTAAACAAATGCCTGAAATCTTTGAAGCAACACCCTCCGAAATATAGGTGTATGGCCACTTATCTCCCATCTTACAAATCATTCATGTAAGACGAACAAGGTCTGCTGGACACTGCTGGTGAAGTGTCCTTTAGACTTACATATGGACAAAACAGTTTTGGCCGAGCAGCAAAACCTTTCATCACCTCTATAAGGAAACTGATTGCCGGTTAGAGCATCTATCGAAAGCGATGGACAGTTGAGAAAGATGACGGGAAAGAGTCAAAGAAATCTATTCTGTGGGGATACCTTGATGATGGTGAATACAAAGCAATGATCAAAGCGATCTTTATCTATATTTATGTTAGAAACTTTATAAATACGATGCGGATATTTTTTTAAAAGCGTAAGATTATCTTAGCCCGTATTAATATATCCACACATCAATTTCGGGTTTGTTTTATTTTTCAATGTTTGATGTTTAGTCTATGACACGAAGAGATTAATCATTTTTGGGCCCATAACCGACCGAATAAAGAGATTATGGATAATCCTTGATTGGACTGAACCCACCCCTAGATTTAAAAAAAATGTGAAAGAAATGTTCCATCACCAGAAATATAATTCTTTGATGTCCACATTCGAAGCCATTCTTTATTTATGCAATCTGATAATATACAATTTGTGGAATATTATCAAATTCTCTCTACACCATTAAGTGGAGATAATTGTATCGATATAGAATTATTTTCTTCTTAAGACCGAAATGGTTGTTGTTGATATTGTTGTTGTTGTTGTCGTTCTTCTTCTTCTTCTTCTTCTTCTTCTTCTTCTTCTTCTTCTTCTTCTTCTTCTTCTTCTTCTTCTTCTTCTTCTTCTTCTTCTTCCATAGGATTATTTTTTGTTGCTGTTATTGTTTTTGTTTTGTTGTTGTTGCAATTCTTCTTCTTCTTCTTCTTCTTCTTCTTCTTCTTCTTCTTCTTGTATTTGTTCGTTCGTTCTACTTCTTTTTCTTTTTCGTATCCCTTTTTTTGTATCTTCCCCCTGTATTCGTTCGTTCGTTCATTCGTTCGTTCGTTCTCTTTCTTTCTTTCTTTCTTTCTTTCTTTCTCCCCACTGTATTCGCACGTTTGCAAATTCATTCATTCATTCATTCGTTCATTCGTTCGTTCGTTCGTTCTTCTTCTTTATTCCATAGGATTATTTTCTGTTGCTGTTATTCTTATTTTGTTGTTGCAGCAATTATTCTTCTTCTTCTTCTTCTTCTTCTTCTTCTTCTTCTTCTTCTTCTTCTTCTTCTTTAAATAACCATTGCTGGAAACGTTATTTTTTCTCATCGCCATAGCAAATCCCATTTCCTCTCCTCCCATACAGATATGATCGAGAGAACAAGTGATGATATTTCATATAAGAAAATTGAATTTCACAAACCCGGCAGTATCTGACCTGATTTGCCGACAATTTGCTTTCACCTCTCCTTTAACATAAATCAACAATAAAGGAACTTGAACAATCAAGAAATACACAAATAAAACGTTTTATGTTTGTCTCTCATATCTAAATAGCGATAGCAATCTCGAAAGCTCAAAAGAAGTTGACAGTAATCGAATGTATCAAAAGTAGTTTTTTTTATTACATTACTCTAATCATTGTTGAGAAAACTTTTCTGTTTTCAACCTAAGAACAATGTGGCTCCCACAACTGTAAATAGGTTACCCGAGTTTCACATTTTGGTTACTAAGGGAGCACTTGCCGATCATGACACTCAAATCTGTCAATTTTGTTCCAGTTTTATTTGTAATTGTATTAGAAATTTTTCATGGATAGCACATAGGAGTCTTACATTCAGTTTGTTTAGTGTCATAACCCAGAACACTCTTTGAGATGAGTTTTACCCTTCGGTGTATTCTTCAGCCCCAGCCGACTGGGCTCACTTGAGATGGGTTACGACTTGTCAAAAATATACATCTCCTTGACTGAAAGAAGAACACCACTTTATGTATTTTTAGGTCGGTCCTTTGGGAAGCTGTAACATTGATGATAAAATTAATGGATTTTTGAGACCACGTATCTGACTTTTCAGTGAAAACCAAGAAGCTGATGAAGTTCTGGACGCATAACGGGATTTCATATCATCCATGATCGGTAAATCTCTGATTAAACCTTTCCAATTATCTCCCGAAGAATAAACAAACGTGTATAATAGTTGTGATTGTTGATATGCTTTACTTATTAAACGTCCACATCACTATTTGTTTTCTTCTCTCATCCATAGATGGTTTCCTCTCCTATGTAATACATGTATTTATTGGACTGTTCTTGCTATAATCCATGACCAATTTCCTGTCTGAAATAAATAACCGTCAATGTTGCATTCTGGGAAAATGAATCTTGTAACTAATTGCTTGCCCATGTAAATCATTCCATGTGTCGTCTCCCTTCTAGAGAAAAGGATATCGTGCCGATATTTGATAAAGAATTTACCAAATTGGAATTTTATCCTTTCTGGATACCATGCAGAAGTGGATTGTGTAAATTTTATTGACTCAGAACTTGATACCAATCGATTTTTAATAAGAACTTGACCCTTTTTACTTTGTATTATAGTTTAATATCACGCCTTCCAATACGGCCAGTCGGTTGGGGGTTGTAGAATAAACCGACTGCATCTCTATAGAGGGGTAAGACTCCCTTAACGAGTGTCCTGTATATGACACTAAACAATCTGATGGTGAGGTTTCAGTAACGATGGAGCTTTGGGGGGAATGCGGCATACCATTTTATTGCCATGACACCCTGGTCCACCTGGCCAGAGTCATAGCACCTGATAGGGTTCTATCTATAGGTCAAATAGAACTAAACTGTGTGTTTATGTTAAACTGAATTGTTTGAAATAGAACTGTTTTGACATGTAACTGTCTGTAAACAAAAAATGGTACTCATGCTAAACTGATTTGTTTTAATTAGAACTCTTTATATGTATAAAATGGATCTGGCATTAAATAACCAACAATGGTTGATGTGCCATAAAATCAAACCAAACCTTCGAATTGTATTACATATGATTATTGCTGTAGTAAGTTTTGTCCTCATTTATTATTTCATAATTAGGACCTTGTGCCACAAGAAGCTAATTTTTTAAATATCGGGTCACATACCATAGTATAATAGTTAACAAACTAATCTGCCTGGCAAATATTGCAGCTGAGGGTTCAATCCCCCGTGTTCCATATGCGTAGTCTTGTAGGGAAATTGTAGATTTTGGTGGATCTGACGTGATGAGAAAAATCAATGAAAAAGTGGATAAATCAGACATTTACAATGGGTTTAGTGGTGATATTTCCGTCAATAAAGAACAAAATATTACAAGTGAACCTGTTATAATGTAACATACCCATGATATGGATATGTGAAATAGACATAATGTTCATAGAATGTTCATAAACATATATAGGAATCCGAAAACACGAAATTCACGAAATTGGTTCAGGTACAAAACTTTATTACCTTTGAGTTAAAGGTTATTCGACATGAGGAGAGAGCATATTTAGCAACCCCTCCGCTTGGGTAGGATGTGACACAATGTCAATTTTAAGCGAAGTTTAACAGGTTTGAATTCAGAGTTTTCCTTATCCTAGATTTGTTGCTTTACCAAAGCTGAAGAACCTAGCTTGCCCTACTATTTACCCATAGCTGGAGGGAGAATAATTGGATTCATACCTTTTCCAAGTGTATTAGTGTTATGTGAAATGCAATTAGTCTCGACCAGGATTTGAACTCGTGTCACCGTGTCCATTTCCTAGGACGGTAACCATTACACCACGGGCACGACATGAGGAGAGAGAGACACAATCTTTCTATGCTGACTGCTTTTACATCGTTAGCTCTCAACCCAACCAACGCGCGGCGGCCGCAGCGCACAAATTCGTCTGGCCTCGCCCAGCTCTGAATGTCAACTTCCTCGTTCGGAGGCAGGAACTCAACTAACTGCTTTTTCTCAAATCTCAGCCCACAGTTCCAAAGTGTGACATCACCCACATCCCCAGGTCCTTATCTGGGATTTTTATTTTGACATATCTGAATGACAAATCCTCTCTGCACGCGCGTGAAGACCTGCGTTAATGTTGCACCTAAGTAAACCATGCACCAAGCGAAAGGTTCTCAGCCTAACTAAACCGAAAGGCAAGATGTACAAAACGAAATCCCTCCGCAAATATATTACAGTAAGAGTTTGATTTATCCACTTTTCCATTTATTCTTATATATATATATATACATATATATATGTGTGTGTGTGTGTGTGTGTGTGTGTGTGTGTGTGTGTGTGTGTGTGTGTGTGTGCGTATTATTCAGTCCAGTTCAACCGGAGTCGGGAATAATTCCGCCAGGACAAAAAATCATTCAACTATGAACATTTAAATTTTCCTGGTAAAGAGCTTAATGTAACTGATACCACAGAGCAATAATTCAAATTATAGACAAATTATCATAGATAATGTTTAATTAACCAAAACATAGGATTAATTTGAGATTTGAGGTGAAATGAATAAGATAAAATAAAATAAAAACATGAGAAGATACTATGTGATGTGTACGTACTGTTCAATGGATGTGTAACTGAATTAATAGGCTCGAATATCAATTTTAAATTTAAAATTTTAACTTTAAATTTTGAATTTAAGAATAGTATTACTGTATCCTTACGTAAGGTTATTAAGGAATATTGTACTTCCCGAAATTATTATTAGATCTGGAGTTTTAGTAGATATGTATTTAGAATTTAAAAATTTAAAACATTTAATTTACTAAAATTCCAATCAGTAATAAAAACTAAAAACCAGAAGTGGGCGAAATAGGAAAGAAACTCTTCACCCCTCCTCTACCCACTCCCACCCTTCATTCCTGTGTCTGTTCTGAATTATTTTATCCATTAGATCTGAAGAAGTCCTGTTATTAATTCATATCAATACCCATAACAGGATGGAAATTAATTTATAATCCTAATGTGACCGGTTTTTTGTTTTTCTTAAAGAAATATATATATATATATATATATATATATACGTGGTGCATTCAATAAGTTTCCAGACTTTTTTGTACAGATATTTAAAATTGTCGTAGACACTTGAAAATTCAGTATGTTATGGTCATACATCTTGTGAGATGACTGACCAATTTTTATGATTTCAGGTTCATAGGAACAACTACAGCAGCAACTGGAATGCACCCAGCTAACGCCTGATTGTCACAGCTGATGAATTTGCAATCTAGACGTGAAGACACTTTAGAAGAACGATACCCAATAAAATTCTGTTTTAAACTTGGAAAAAATACTGCCAGAGAAACGTATGGAATGCTTAGACTGCTTTTGGAGCATCTTGCATGAACCGAGCATCAGTTTTTGAGTGGCATAAGAGATTCAAGGAAGGCTGGGAGTCTGTGAGGGATGATCAGAGGTGTGGGAGGAGTAAGGAAGTTAATAGACCATAGCTGATTGGCCAAGGGGTTAGGGTTAGGGTTACTATGTTGAGGTTTTAAGGGAGTTCAGGAAGAGATTCCGTCGGAAGAGGCCAGCACTATTCAAATCGGGTCAGTGGCATTACCACTAGGACAATGCACCAGTCCACAACTCCATCCTTGTCACAGACTATTTGACCAAGATTGGCATCAAGACAGTTTCTCACCCTCCCTATAGTCCAGACCTTGCTCCCAGTAACTTTTGGTTATTCCCTAAGCTCAGAGGCTGTCGTTATGAGACAATTGAGAAGATGAAAGAGGCTGTGACGAAGGTCATTGACACGCTCACATAATAGGACTCCCATGGCTTCTTCCAGAAGTTGTTGGAACGGTACAAGTGCATTGCAGTTGCATGAGATTACTTCGAAGGGGACTAGAGTTTCATGAGAGTAGTATCTATAAAAGTGTCCATACGAAAAAAGTCTGGAAACCTATTTAATGATCCTCGTATATATATATATATATATATACGAGGATCATTAAATATATATATATATATATATATATATATATATATATATATATATATATATTGATTTATTTACTTTCCCACTTATTTTTAGCATATAGTTTTGTGTCAAACTAAGCAAAGCTTAGCGTATGTTATTGTTTTGTTTAGTTTCTTTGTTTAATGGCATATCAAATTCCATGGGCTATTTAATACCAAAGCTATCCTTGTAAAAGAACATCAATACAATTTAACCCATTGAGAATAAGAGAGATTAATACCTTTCCGAAAGATATTAATCCGAAAGTGTATATCGTAGCGCGACTTGAATTCGAACCTGCAATCCAGCACTTTAGCCATTGCACCACGGAGATTCCCCCATAAATATCATATCAGAGGGGTTAACAAGTTAAAAAATTTCTATCTTTATGGAGTGCTCAACACTTGTTTCCTTGTACCCGACGCAACTAAAGTTACAAAACATTAGAATCACAAAGCACAATTATTAGTAAGCTACCTTGGTCGATCATTACAGTCATAGAGAATTTTACCAAATTTTAGGCCGTGGTGTAATGGTTAACAAGCTAACCTAGTTGTCTGTTCCAAGTGTAATGCGGAGTGATTAGCGTAACGGTTATTGTTGTTGGAAATGAAACCAGTTACTCGAGTTCAAAACCTAGGTGAGGCTGTTTGCATTTCACTCTGCGCTCATGCCTTTGGGAAAGATAAGAATCTTTCTTTTCGATCCCAAGCTTGGGCTAAATACTTGGTCAGAATGGCTTCTTTACCCGTTTACGAGAAGCTATACTCCATGTAAAAACTGACCTTACGTCAGATGCTGCTTGTAGTGGAGACATTCCAGTGCTATGAGGTTAATTATCACAGTGTGACCATAATGGGTACGTTTATGACAAAGACAAACTTGGTCAATATCGAAAATGTTGCTGATGAAAAGCAAGCTAAAAAATTTTTTGTGTGATTGCGTTAGTGTGTGTGTGTCTCTGTGTGTGCGTCTGTCTGTCTGTCTGTCAATATGCGTATTCAACTTTTGTTCATTTCAGACCTTTACTGTTTATTTATTTATTAATTATTTATTCTTGATTTCCTTATTTTTTTTTTTTTTTTTGGCTTTGTTTCCTCTCACTCGTCCCACTGGACCCTTAAGATGCACACCTGCCTCATTGACATTTTTAAAAAATTAGTTTCGAGTTGATTACTAAAAGAACTTTTAAGAAGAATATTAAACAATATTAAATTTTCTCTGTATCATTATATGTACGTTTTTCATTAGCGTAATTTCGCCACTTTGAAAGGGGCGAAACAGCCTGGAAATTATATTCATTCATATAAAGTAAGTTGGCGACCGTAGTCATGGGCGACTAGAAGGCTCCCTTTTCAATAGCTACCACACCAAAGTGTTGGAGAGGGCGCTACTTCTTTCCCTGGATTACTCCACTTTACCCTTGATACGTACCTTATATTGCTGAGTGTTAAGCAAGAAGGTATCAAGTACCATTTTAAAAGTCTTTGGTATGACACGAACTGGGATTGAACCCACTGAGCCAATGAGCCGGTTCATTCATACACACACTTATCATCTTAATAAATACACAGATGAAATATCTGACTTAATGAACGAAAAACATGATATGAAAACAAACATTATCTATGTGGTAAATATCTTGCCAATACGATCATCAGCGGTGTCTGACCATCACCGAATGTTGTAGTCCCAGTATCCTTACTATCCTTATTTATATATATATATATATATATATATATATATATATATGATGTGGATAAAAATTGGTATCATTTGAGATGTATTAAGTATTTAAGAAAAATCGATATCCTTTCGGAATCTGAAAACTTGTCCAACTTTCGTTCCAATGATTCTTGCCCAGTCGGCTGGGGCTGTAGAATACACTGACTGCACCTCTGCAGAGGGGTAAGAACCCCCTCCCCCAACGAGTGTCCTGGATATGACACTAAACTATCTGATGGTGAGGTTCCAGCAGTGCTGTAGCTTTGGGGAATGCGGAGTACCTCTTCATTGCCATTGCTCCCAGGTCCACTCTGGCCCGGAGTGGTAGCACCTGATAAGGGTCCTATCTATGGGTTAAATAGAACTAACAGCATACTTATGCTAAACTGAATTGTTTGAGTAAACTGAATAGCTTGAAATAGAAATGTTTTTAACAATTAAACTGTACTTACATTTAAACTGCGTGCTTATGCTTAACTGAATTATTTGAAATAGAATTGTTTTTCGACATTAAAACTGTATTGACACTTAACTGAACTGTTATATATAACTACTTGAATAGTTTGAAATGGAAATATTTTTGACTATAAAACTGTGTACTTATGCTAAAAGGAATTGTTGTAAATAGAACAGATTATTTTCATAAAAATGGATTTGGCGTTAAATAACCTACAAAGGTTGATTTGCCATAAAACCCAACAAACCAAACCAAACCAATCAAATGGTTCCAAACGTCTTTTTTTTTTTACCAGTGAATGCAATTTCTATACGTGCAACGAAAAAAATACCTTAAACATAGAATTTTTAATTGTTTTCATACACCCTATGCTTTATAAATTTAGATCATTTTGACGTGAATTAGTCAGGCGATTAGATTACTGCACACTTGCAGTAACTTACATATGACACAAGGCTTTGTTAGTTTGACCTCTCTTAAAATACGTAAATAGGTCCATGCAGATACAGTTTCTATCCGATCTTGGAGCCTCTTCATAACTTTCCGGTTTTCTGTTGGTGACAAGTTACGTAAAATTAGCAATTAAACCTCGACATTCAATTTCAACCGGAAACATATCAGTAGTCCAGCCATTTTCTGTCTGATCTTGGAGCCTCTTCGTATCTTTCCATTTTTCTTTTGGTGACCGGTTACGTCAAATTAGCAATTAAACCTCGACATTTAATTTCAACAGGGAACACATCGGCAGTCTAACCATTTCAATGCCTGATCTTGGAGCATCTTGATGTATTTCCGTTTTTCTGATGGTGACAAGCCGCATTTAATCGAATAGTCAATAAAATCTTTAACGGGAAACGTATCGGTAGTCCAGCCATTTTGGAGTGCTTCTCTAGGAGCCTCTTTGTAAATTTCCGTTTTTCTTTTGGTGACAAGCTGCGTCAGATTAACAATAAAACCATCTACATCCAACGGGAAATATATCCAACTTCAACGGGAAATATACCGGTACTCTTGACATTTTTTTACATCACTCCCATAGGTCTTGGTAATTTTCTAATTTGATGCTCCCGGTCAATATTTTCCTGAAAAATAACCGTTAGGTCAATTGTATAACGGCCCACTCAGCTGGGGCTGCAGAATACACCAACTGCTTCTCTGCGGAGTGGTAAGATTTCCCCCGACGAGTGTCCTGATATGACCTTAAACAATCTGATAGTGAGGTTCCAGTAATCCTGGAGCTTTGGGGAATGCAGAGTATCCCTTCATTGCCTTCACTCCCAGGTCCACCTTGGTCTGGAGTGGTAGAACGTGACAGGGTCCTATCTATGGGTAAAACAGAACTAAACTGTGTACTTATTCTAGACTGAATTGCTTGAAATAGAACTGTTTTGACATCTAACAGTGTGTAAACAAAACCTATACATATACTAAACTGAATTGTTAGAAACTTTTATCAAAATGACTTAATTCAGCGGTAAATGACCCGAAAAGGGTTGATGCGCAGTAAAACAAAACAAAATCCAACCAACCAACCAACCAATGAATTGTGTAAACACTTTTAAAATTAACTGATCAGATTACAAGATCTAGACGTTATGTGGCTAACATTATCTCAGCTGGAAAGGTAAGACAACGTTCTAAATCTACTGCAGTGACCCAGCAGTTTTATGGACACTTGTTTCCCATCTCACAAACCATCCAGGACGTAGTATGCATTGGTGGGGAAATAAGAAAAACTCTTGTGACGTTCTTCAATGGACTTTTTCTTGCTTGTTTATTAGCATACCAGTGCTAAAAGACAAGCAAAAAAACTTTATCAGTTCTGTGTGGACATCATATGCTGTCTAGAGGACTTTTCAAGTGCAATGGTCAATTGGGGCGGATGTCGAGAGAGTTAAAGCAATCCATCCAATCGATACGCTTTGATACTGATTATAAAAATGTGTATATATATTTATATGTTGTGGTCTTGAAGGGCCAGAAATGAATGCACAGAAATAGGGTATATCACCATACCAATAACTTAACACACATTCTGCCCTTCCTCCAAATACCGAAAAATTCTAACTGAAAACACCTACATATTACATAAAGAAAAAACAAACAATAAAAAAAACTCCAAATTCATTATCCTCTCTATATAAAGATTAACA
>OY757940.1:36095903-36138403 GCA_963585895.1 Sepioteuthis lessoniana | reverse complement strand
CTACAAAATTTCTATTTTAAGCTTTTCCGTTTAGTCAAAGTTTTATTTCAAACAAATCATTTTTGTATAAGAATATTTTTTATACACAGTTAAATGTCAAAACAGTTCTATTTCAAAAATTCAGTTTAACGCCCAATAATAGGCTTATTTCAAGCAATTCACTTTAGTAAAAATACACGGTTTAGTTTTATTTGACCCATTGATAGGACCCTATCAGGTGCTACCACTCCGTGCTAGAGTGGACCTGGGAGCAATGGCAATGAAAGGGTACTTTGTATTCCCCAAAGCTCACTATCAGATTGTTTAGTGTCATATCTAGGACACTTGTTGGGATTGTCTTACCCCACTGCAGAGAAGCAGCCGGTGTATTCTACAGTCCTAGCCGGCTGGACCACCAGGACACTCGTTAGGGGTGTCTTACGCCACTGCAGAGAAGCAGTTGGTGTATTCTACAGTCCTAGCCGGCTGGACCACCAGGACACTCGTTAGGGGTGTCTTACGCCACTGCAGAGAAGCAGTTGGTGTATTCTACAGCTCCAGCCGACTGGCCAAAATGCTTTTGAATTAACTGTAGTTTGTGAGGCTATTTTAAAACCAGCTAAAAAATAATTTTTGCTACCATGAACTTGTCGATCATCATCTCGGTTCTATGCCCTCCATTAAGTTACGTCAATTAGGAAAAAAATCTAAAACATATAATTATCAAATTAAAATAAATTGTGAAAGTGAATTTACCGGACAGTTTTATGAAAATTATCGGAGTATCTTGACCATTTAAAAAAATAACATTTTATAAATTTAGCAGAGTTTAGCACTGCGTTAGAAATATGGTGTTATATTCTCATGTGCCGTATCATAACAACACAATAATAAAGACAGACGCAAGAGGACTTCTTTATAAATATATATACCTCTCACTTTATTTGTAAGGGTTCGAAAAGGTTGTGTGGTATTTTACTGTGAGAGGGAGCTGGAGATCGAACAGAAACTGCAATATTCTGATCCCCACTCTTATGGCTGTCAACGTTGTCTTTCACGTTCTCCTGATGCTCAACCGGAGCCCTGGGGCCCACTCTGCTGGGCGCTGGCTTTCTTTACTGCATCTTATCAGCATCTTCTCTGGACACCAATTCATCAGGGCCACAGGCCCCTTCGTCTTGGTGTAGCTTTCCCTACCACCTCTCCTCTCCAACTGTCTGCAACTCAACTAGCTCGTCGAACTCAACTGAGTTATATAATCGTTCGACGCCCACTGGATCTTTGAAATCGAATGTTTAATCGTCATCAAGCGGAAATAACTGTCATGCAGTTCAGAGGTCACTCTCTTCCGGTGCATCAGTCTATGAGTGTACCATGGGAATTTTTTAGCTTGTCCCATTTCATCAGCCAATTTCCACCCACACGATCTTCTCTCATAACTGCCATTAGAATGTGTCACCTCCTTCCGGTGCATCACCTTGGAATGCCATTTTTGGCCGGGTCAAAAGGTCAAAATACAACAATGGAACTCACAGTAATTCACATATTGATTTTAACGGCATTACAACCCGTCGAGTGATTATTTTATCACTAGTGGCTTGGGAATCGTATACATTATGTGCTTGAATTTACACTTTCGGAGCAATTTTATATTAAGATTTTTTTTCTCAAAGTAAATAAAACTGTGTGAAAAAAATCTTCGATATTTCAGACTAAATTAAATAATCTATACTCATTAGTATGCTTTCAAGTATTCCTATCTAATACTTATAATATACATTCAGTCGTATGGTTTCAAATATTCCAATTTAATACTAATAATTTGCACACAGTTGTATGGTTGCAAGTATTTCTATCTAATACTAATAATCATGTGGTTTCAAGTAATTATTTCTATTTAATAAGAATTGTTTCTTTTTGCAAATAGTTATATGGTCCTAATTATCTAATAATCATTCTTAGTAAACAAATACAGCTTCAAGTAACAATTCTTTATACAAATAATTTGCACATGTATATCAAGTATACACATCACATAGTCATATGGTTTCAGATATTCCTTTCACATAAGAGGAAATTCCCTGTTATTGTAGTTAACGTGCTGGACTGTGAGATCTTAGTGAGTGAGTTCAATCTCCAGTTGCGCTATCACGTTCACTTTCGGGCTAATACTATAGAGAAAGGTATAAACCCCCTTATCCCCCCAGCTATAGGATAAATTTTCCCATTACCATCCTTCTACAAGTGTAATATAATGGCCGAGGGATTTCGTTTTATGCCTTTGGGTTTAGTTAGGCTGAGAACCTTTCGGCTCAGCACATGGGTTAGTTAGGTGCAAACTTGAGCACAGGTGTTGATGCACGCGCGGGGAGGATGTGTCGTTCACAGATGTCAAAATAAAAATCCGATAGAAAGGTTGACCAGTTGATGTGAATGACGTCATGCACCGGAAGCGCACGCGTTGGAGATTTGGGGATTTTGAAAAAGTCAGTTAGTTGAGTTGAAACCTGCCTCGGGAGAAGACGGTTGGCTTTTGCTTGCTCACCGAAGCCAGACCAGAAGCCTTTGTGGTGGGTGCCGCACGAGAGCCGGGGGAGATGAAAAAGCCAGAATAGAAAGAATGTGTATCTCTCTCCTTATGTTGAAGAACCTTTAAACTCAAAGGTAATAAAAAGTTTCGTACCCGAATTAAGAAGTCCTAAGGTTTTTTCGTGTTTCGATAATCCTACGTTCTATCTTTATGGACATTCGATGTACGTTTCACACATAGCCATATCATGGCTACGTAACATAAGGATGGCTTCGGCATTAAATAATCCACAAATTTGACACGCCATTAAAAGAAAGAAACCTAACAAAAACATCTAATACTAATTTATGCACTAAATTTTTGTTTTCAAGTAACTATTTCCATTCAATAATGCTATTTTTTCCACACACAATTTCAGAGAAAGAAAAAACTGAATGAATAAAAAAAAAAAAAACTTGCGACAGCAAAATACATCGAAAAATAAAAGCCAGGCCGAATGGGAAAGAACGCATAAAAATAGCAAGTATTTCTATCGAATACAAATAGTCTTTTACAAATATTAAATAATTAACAGTTAATTAGCAGTTATTTGTTTGCACACAGTTAAATAATTCTATTTGGTCCATAAATGGGACTCTACCCATTACTACGGGTCAGAGTAGATCTAGGAGCAATGGTAATGAAAAGTTACTTCATATTTCCCAAAACTACAGAAATAGAGTGTCAGCATTAAGTGTAATATTTTGACCCTCGCCCCGGCTCAAAAATACTATTCCAAGGTGATACACCGGAAGGAAGTGACACATTCCAATGGCCAGTAATCGAAAGAGATCGCGTGGGCGGATTAAGGCTTAGGATATGGGACAAGGTGAAGGTCCCACGGTGCCAGTACAGTGATGCACCGGAAGAGAGTGACCTCTGAACTGCATGACAGTTGTTTCCGCTTGATGACGATTAAACATTCGATTTCAAAGATCCAGTGGGCGATCGTGTGGGCGTTGAATTATTATATAATTGAGTTGAGTTGGTTGCCAAAGCAGTTGCCAGGAGAGTTCCAGACAGTAGAGACCAGATGTGGTAAGGAAGTCCACACCCGAACGAGGGGACCCTCGGAAACCCCCGAAGGAGTGGACCCCAACATCTGGAGAACAAGAAAGACACAACGTGACGGTCATAACAGTGGGGTCAAAATATGAAGTTTATGTTCGGTCTCCAGCACCCTCTCACATGCAACCCTTGAACAACCCTTTCGAACCCTTGCAATAAAGTGAGGGGTAAATATATATTTGTAAAGAAGTCTTCCTGCTTCCTTTCTTCATGCGTCTTTCTGTGTGCGTCTGTCTTTATTATTATTGAGTCGTTATGATACGGCAAATGAGTATATAACATAAGTAGTTTAATACCATACACAGGAGACTCATTGAAGGGGAGGTCTTACCTTTCTACTGAAATGCAGTCAGCATATTCACATTCCCCGACCCCTGCATGCTGACTCAGGTGAATCTTTTAACACATTTCACCATTAGAATCAGATTTATGTCCTACCCAGAACAACCTTTTGAGTGTGTGAGTGTGTGGGGGGGGACCCTTAAAAAATTATTACCGTCAGCCGAGACACTTATCTTTAGCATCGTCGACTGGTTAGCGCTTTAAAATGGTAGTTGATGCTCTAATAATTTTTTACATTTTTAAACCTATCTTTTCCTCAAAATTCATTTGACATTTCACATGAGGTTCTTGTTGTTAAAAAAATCGGCCCTTCAGAACTTGTTAGATCAACCGATCTAGGAAAAGAGAATATTCTTAATTCAAAATCTAAATGTTGCTTCGAGTAGCTGTGACTCACCTGTGTTATTTTCTTCAGTTATCAGCTCTTCCCCAAAATGTTACTTTGCCCAGTCGGCTGGAGCCGTAGAATACAGTGACTGTACCTCTGCATTAGGGTAAGATCCCCCACCAATGAGTGTCCTGCATATGACACTAAACAGTCTGATGGTGAGGTCCAAGTAATGCTGGGGCCTTGGGGAACACGGAGCACCCCTTCATTGCCATTGCTCCCAGGTCCACCTGATAGGACCCTATCTATGGGTTAAATAGAACTAACGGTATACTTATGATAAACTGAATTGTTTGATTAAACTGAATAGCTTGAAATAGAAATGTTTTTGACAATTAAACCGTACTTACATTTAAACTACGTGCTTATGCTAGACTGAATTATTTCAAATAGAACTGTTTTTGACATTGAAACTGTATTCACACTAAACTGAATTGTTATATATAACTTCTTGAATTGTTTGAATTAGATATGTTTTTGACAATTAAACTGTGTACTTTTGCTAAACTGAATTGTTTTAAATAGAACTGATTATTACATAAAAATGGATTTGGGGTTAAATAACCTACAAAGGTTGATATGCCATAAAACCCAACAAAACAAACCAAACCAAAATGTGACTGGTTCTTCACAGATCTTCACCACAGTAAGCAAACTACTCAGGTAGTTTATTTGTGATGTTAGATATAAGCGAATCATAAGCTACAAGGAAAAACGAAAATCAGGAATTGATTACGGTAAAAAGGGTTAGGGAAAGATCCATACTGGGAGTATTGCTACGTGAACACATCCGAAGTGAGGTAATTTGAGAGTGAAGGACATGATAACAGAGAACAAATAGCAGATATTCCGTTGGGCCGGACACGTTACAGACAAGAGTTAGACATGTGTTTGTTGTCAAGTGGTGTCCGAAAGATCGGTAACAACCACAAGAGAGATCTCGATAATGATGGCAAAAATGAAATTGTCAAACTATTCCGACTAAAATGGAGAAGAGTGAGAGCAAGAACGAAAAGGAACAAGCACTGTAGACAGCCAAATGGAAAATTTTGAAAAGCCTGGCGAATAAAAGATAAAGGATAATTTCCTAAGCTTTGATTTTGTTAATCGGCGTTATTGATATCGAACAGTATTATTATCTCAGTGAAATACAGATTGGAACGGATTTTCAGTTTTATGGCATATCAACCAGCAGTTTCTGTGGTTAGGAAATTATATAAACATCGGTTGGCTCCTAAAAGACTGATACATAAAAAAAAAAACTTAATCATTTAGAATTTTGTGTCATGAAACCCAAGGAAATATATTTTTAGCTATTTGTTTGATTTGCCTTCTTTGTTAAATGGTATATCAACCTTTGTAGGCAATTTAATACTAAAGTTATTCTCCTAGAAGAATAGTAGTGGTGTTATATAACCCATAGCTGGGGCGTTCATACCTTTCCCAAGTTTATTTGCACGAAAGTGAACGTAATAGCGTGACTGAAGTTCGAACTCGCTTACTATGAGTTCACTGTCTACCGCTTTAACCATTATACCACGAGGACAAAATGTAGAAATATCTTATATATCACTTCCATTTTCAAAGTTGCATAACTTATCTTAATGTTCTCATGGTTAATCCTCTTATAGCTGAATGAGTGTTTTTCTTGAGCTGTTGCAATGACTTAGATTTATTCGACCATAAATGCCCTTTTAAATAACCCTGCAAAAAGAAATCGAGTAGACAAAGCAGGACAATTGAATTGAGAATTTCTTGAAACTATTCTGCCACCGAAAATTTATTTAAAATTATGAACCACTAAATTGAAAATTAAAATTCTGTTTATTTCAATTTGTTCCTTCACATTGTATCTTAAAATTTTCAATTTGCTCAAATCTTTTACATCGTAACTTGAGGTTTTCAATTTGTTCAATTTTTTTAAATATTTATTTTCAGATATTGCAAGTTATATCTGAAAATTAGTATAAAAATTAAACTAAAAGCAACAAAGTTATGAATTTTTAAAATGTTTCAGTATTTTATGGCTGTTGTGTTCTGGTTAGTGAACACAAGTAGTAGTAATAATAAGACAAACCACGATATGTGAGGAAAATAGTTATATTTACAGGAAAGAGTATTTACAAGAGAGAGACTGTTAGTCATAAGAATAGAGGATTAGTGATAGACTAAGGATATACTTCAACAATAAGAACGACTCTTCTGGTCTGACTCGTAGACTGATCTGATCTGGACCTTCTTATTATTAGAGCTACTGCCATATATGGTAGATGGCCTAGCTCATTATGCTGAAAAGGTAGGTGATACCCAACAATGGCCCAACCTGAATTACTGACAAACGAAGAGGTATATGTTTTCTGCATTCTACTACCATTCTACTTTATATCAACCTTACTCTCCAATCGATCAGCTTCCATTGTAGTGTAGCATGATGAATTAATGGTGAATGAAGGAAACTTAGCACTTTTCTTTAAAAAAAATATACATCTCTCTTTATTCTTCGAAAAAGTATGAAGTTGACTTTAAGTGAGTGAGACAGAGAGAGGGAGACAAAGACTTGAAGGATTCGGACACTACTATATTGACCCATAATTTTTCTTAGCTCCTAAGGCCCTCTTTTCAACTTGTCCTTGGGAGCAGACTTCATGTCTCCCCTGTGAACTAAGAGTGAACTTTTCTTTGACTTTTGATCTGGGTCATTTTGAATACTATCTTGCACAGCTCATTGTTGTAGTCTCCCAGCCCCTTTGGCCTTGTGGCTTGGATTTTTGAGACTACTGATTTTGGTCTCGTGAACCTTGTGTTGCTTCTAGTTAATCAGAAAGATGCCAGACGTGCCTGAGCCTTTCTCGCGGGACAAAGGGACTAACCTGTAACTATTTTACTTGCTGTATTCAACTTTTTATTCGGGTTTTGTTGTGCTTGTTTTCACTGGCCAGACATTGAATAATCTTCTAAACTTTAATCCAAAAATACTTTACTTGTTAGTTACAGCCCATGTTTTTACTTTCACCCCTTCTACCCACGTGTTACTGTTATTTTGTTTTTACCTTTGCATGCCTCCTTGTCCCCTGTACATTCCCTGGAAATAAATTTAGTTTAGTATTTCCAAACCTCTGTTTTATTTGACTATTTCGCGTGTGTCTTATTTGTGTTAAGACTGCAGGACACCAAGTCTACCCCTAGGCACCTATCCTAAATTCATCGTAGTTGTAACACTTCTTAACTGCGTTGAGCCATATTTAGTGCTCCACTTAGCACTTCTTCCGCTTCTTTGATGAGACTTTTCAACTGGTTTTCGCCAGGGGGATACTTGGCCCCCTACGGCCTCTCTGGAACTTCAAAACTGAAGACTGCAGACTGAGGACTGAAGACTTAGACGGAAGACTGCCGTGGGCAGTCGCTCTCCATGATTGACTGTATCTGGACTCAAGACTGAGACTGATGACTGACCGTTACTCTGGGAGTACCCGTGTATGTATAATTTCATAATGCCTACGAATTTCCAGCTCAACACACGTGAGCTGCTTACACCTAGGCATTGCTGCCTTCCTGTTTACACAGGTGCGTCCTGCAATCACTTTGTTTTGTCTTGTATCCGGTAGCGCAAAATTTAAACAAACGAAATGCGTCATAATTGGTGAACTGATGAATGTCGCTGAAATGGCTGAACGGTCAGATACCATGTCTAGCGTAAAGTTAAGCGAGATTTGATCGCAGCTTATTGTATAGCCGTAATACAAATACAAGCGGAAACAATTAAAGATAATAAACGAACGAAACACTTTTCGTTATAAAAATATATCTCTCATTTTATTCCCGAAAAGGGCCCATAGTTTGTTGTTGAGAGATTGATGGAGAGACATATACTCAGAGGGAGGACTTCTTCCCATATCTTTTTCCGGGAGCCAAGGGGTACCAACACTTGCGCCCCCTTGCAAGCCGAGACACCTCTGATCGGCTGCGTGTCCTTCGCTCGACTGCGATTCTCTGCACTCTGTCTAAATCTGGCCGCGTGGTTCTCATCACGTGGTCTCCTTGTTACACACCTGTTGTACCCGAGTGCCCTGATGTGACAGCTTGTCAAAGCACATTGGGTCATTAAGAACGAAACGAAAATCCATGTCATATGTTATATAACACAGCGAAACAGTCTGTTTGTGGGTGAAAAAAAATATACTCTTTTCAGAATCAGTGTTGTGTGTAAGTAACTAAAAAGAAAACGCAGAACATTTGTAAACAAAAAAAAAAGCTGATTGAAAAGATATTTAAGAATTAGTTGCCTGACTTTCTGAGACGAAGCTTGATGATTTTTATCATTAAGGGTTTTCGGACAATAGTCTTCAGCTTTATTGTTATTTCCACAACGTTTCGAACGATACGTCCTTCGGCCTTCTTCAGGTGTTTGTCGAACTCGAGCACCTATACAGAACTTCAAACTACGTCCTTTAGTGAATCCACGGGGGTCTCCTATTCTGATTCCGTTAGCCAAAACCGGGTACAAGTGTCAAGTATTCCTGTATTGCTACTCGCCTGCTGTCAGGATTGAACCTGCAACCTCCAGATGATTGTTTCCATAGAAGCTTAGGGAACCCACGCCTATAACAGTTACGCTGTGTGTCCTGCTAAAACCGATACTCTATGTGTCCTGCTTATTCTAGACCACAATGATAGGACGACATGAAAACGTAGCCGTCTGACGTCTTAAGAATTAAGGTGGCGCTCGTAGGAAGTGGACACGGTGACCAGAGTTCAAAACCAGAACGAGGCTGTTTACTTTTGAAATTGCGCTAATACTCTTGGCAAAAGTATGAATCCAACTATTTTCTCTCAAGCTAAGAGTAAATAGTAGGGCAGACTGATTTTTTTTAACCTTGGTAAGGCAACCAGTCTAGGAGAAGGAAAACTCTGAATGTAAACCAGTTAAAGTCTGCTACCTTGTGTCGCATCCTGCCTATAATGGAGTGGTGGGGGTGAATACTATTTAATAAAAAAGAAAACCGTGGAGAGCCATGTTCATTTAAGTTTTTGAAGAGAAAGAGCTCTTTCTATAAAATAAATAAGGAAGAGCAACGTTCAGTTAAAGCCGAAAAGTGAGTTGTGTTTGGATCGGCCATTTTTGATTAAAACTACCCTGTCCTGTTTTGTCCGTTTTTCATTCTGAATCCTTCAAATAGAAATGCCAAGTTGACAGATGCACTGAATGATTTGATATTAGGAGTGTCAGCTCATTAGGTTTGACCGATGGGTGACTCGAACGCTGTACATTCGACAGGGAATCAGTAGAATAGAGTGAAGTGGTCAGATTCACATGAAAACCACAACAAAGTTATTAAAAATTGGAATTCACCTTATTGTGAAACTTGAGTTCCGGATTTTTTATAAAATTTACCTCGTGGTGTAATGGTTAACGCGATGAACTGCGGAATGGTAGTAAGCGAGTTCGAACTCCAGTCGCGCTATTATGTTCACTTTTGGACAAATACCACTGGGAAAGACATGAACCCCCTTATCCTCCCAGCTATGGATTAAATAGCATCACTGCTGTTCTTCTAGAAGAATGGATTTGGCATTAAATAACCAGTAAAGGTTGATATGCCATTAGAAACAAAAAAATAAAAAACTAATTGATTCACTTTCGAACTTTTTAACACTGATCCCAGAGCTTTTGGTCGCTTTTACTTCCGACCCGTTTACTTTCTAACCCTTTACTCTCCATCACATGGGTTTTGCTCCCTTTTTTATTTCTGATCCTTTTATTTCATTCTACATTCACTTTCGACCACTTTTCACCCTAACCTATTGGCTTTTGATACATTAACTTCCAACCACTTTCAACGCCTTTCGTTCGGACTCATTTGAACCCTTTACTACGCATGCCTTGGCTTCTAGTTCCTTTACTTCCGACCCCTTTTCTTTCTCCTCGCTTAATATTTCTTTTTGTCCTTCCTTTATATATCAGGGAAGTTCCCGTGCCGTAGTGGCTTACGTGCTCAAGAGCAACGGAGTTGCAAACGATTTTGAACTCCAGTCCCGCTATTACGTTCACTTTTGGACTTATAGGATTGAAAAATGTATAAGCTTCCTTTTCCCCTTAAGTAGTTCCACTACAGTTCCCTCAGTAGTTCCCTCAGTAGTTCCACTACAGTTCCCTAATTAGTTCCACTACAGTTCCCTCAGTAGTTCCCTCAGTAGCTCCCTAAGTAGTTCCACTACAGTTCCCTCAGTAGTTCCCTAAATAGTTCCACAAGAGTTTCCTCAATAGTTCCCTAAGTAGTTCCACTACAGTTCCCTCAGTAGTTCCCTAAGTAGTTCCACTACAGTTCCCTCAATAGTTCCCTAACTAGTTCCACTACAGTTCCCTCAGTAGTTCCCGAAGCAGTTCCACAACAGTTCCCTCAGTAGTTCCCTCAATAGTTCCACTACAGTTCCCTCAGTAGTTCCCTAACTAGTTCCACTACAGTTCCCTCAGTAGTTCCCTAACTAGTTCCACTACAGTTCCCTCAGTAGTTCCCAAAGCAGTTCCACAACAGTTCCCACAGTAGTTCCCTCAATAGTTCCTCTACAGTTCCCTCGGTAGTTCCCTAATTAGTTCCACTACAGTTCTTCTTCAAGAATTGCTTTGGAATTAAATTACCCTCTAAGGATGATATAGCATAAAAGAAAAATAAATCAAAACAAACTTTTTATTTTATTGTTTCATTTTCTTTTTTTCTTTGCTTCATCTTTCTTTTTTTTCTTTTTCTACGATTTATATTTTTTCTTTGCCCTACAATTCATTGTTTCTTTTTTCCTTTCTTTTTCCTTGTCTTAATATTCTTGTTGTCTTCATTTCAGATTCCTTTCTTTCTTTCTTTCTTTCTTTCTTTCTTTCTTCTAACCATTGGTTTCTTTCTCTTTTTTTTCTTTCTTTATTCTCTGGTCATATTCCTTCTTTTTTTCTTCTAACTTTACATTTTATTTTGGTTTCTTTGTTTCTTTCTTCTCCGTCATATTTCTTTCTTTCTTTCTTTCTTTCTTTCTTTCTTCTAACCACAGGTTTCTTTCTCTTTTTTTCTTTCTTTATTCTCTGGTCATATTCCTTCTTTCTTTCTTCTAACCTTACACTTTTTCTTTGTTTGTTTGTTTCTTCTCAGGTCATATTTCTTTCTTTCTTTCTTTCTTTCTTTCTTTCTTTCTTTCTTTTCTTATATTTCTTTATCATTCTTTTTTTCGCTGTTTTACCCTTCCTCTTTTCCTCTCACATTTTCCCGATATAATTTTCTCAATTCTGGCATTTGTTCAAGAGTATGACTCTTTCTAACAAACAGATTTATTCAAAGCTAAAGATCCCCATTAAAAACTAGAAAGATATTAGCAAATATCAGACAAGGAAAGCATTATTTCGAAATGACTGACACAGTTTTAATGTCTCTGCTTCAGGTTCTTTTGTCAGAAATGAAATAAAATGAACTAAGACGACAGTTCAATTTTTGTCCATCACTTCAGTCTGTTTGTCACCAAAATAAACTTAACGAAAATAAAAACAAATAGCATTTAAGAAAAAAAAAAGGAAAAAAAATACGAATGAAAAGCAGACGGAGACGAGTTGACCAAGGCATGTGAGCATTGGCTCAAAGGATTATTTGGTCTCTGGTGCCACAGACGGAATTGCTGGTATCCGTTTCTATTTTTGAGCGCCAAGGAAACAGACGCGAAATGACATGTTGTCTTCGAGAACGAAAGGGATTAAACATTTTTCCGAGAGCCTCTCTCAAATCACGACGGATTTTCTAAATCCCTGCAAACATATTTTAGATTACAACAACAATAGCAATAATAATAATAATAATAATAATAATTACAAGAAGAACAAGAACAAGAACAAAAAGAAACAAAGAAACTGAAACTAAAAAAATTATGTGGCATGTGAATGACAGTGATATCAGTCGTACTTAGAGCACTTGGAACAATCCTGAAAAAACATGGAAAAGAGACTGTGATGGAGGAGTGAAGATCAAAGGAAGAATTGAAACCCTCGACCCAACTGTATTACTTAAACCAGCTACAATACTTAGGAGAGTCCTGGAGATCCGATAAGATTTGTTGTCACTCGGATATCAGTGAGAACCACCAACTACAAGAAAATCCGTACAGATACAAAATTTAAGAGGATCAAAGTAGACAAGACATAACAAAGTAGCAAATGTAGGTTATATGGTGATAGAGACGAAACGATCAATCATATAATAAGCGAATTAAAACTAGACAAGACTGGACAGGGAAAGTCATCTGCTGGGAACGGTGCAAGAAATTTAAATTTAACCATACGAACAAGTTGTATAGGCAGAATCCAGAATTTCGCTGGGATTTTGAGATATAAACAGATCACTTAATCTCGGCCTGACAACAAGACCTAGTGATAGTCAAAAACAAAGAAGTAGAACCTACCGAATAGTAGACTTTACCGTCACGGAGAACCACAGAGTAAAAATAAAAGAAAGTGAACAGAGATAAGTACTGATATCTTGCTAGAGAACTTAAAAAAACAACTATGGAACATAAAGGTGACGGTGATACCACTTGTAATTGGTGCACTCGGAACAATCTTCAAAGGATCGGTAAAGAGACTGAAAGACTTCGATTAAAAAGGTCAAGTGAAAACCATCCAGACTACAGCATTATTAATATCGGCCAGAATACTGAGAAAAGTCCTGGAGACTGGAGGAGACATGCTGTCACTCAAACTCCAGTGAAAAACCATCATCTAACGCTGGTGCGAAAAACTCTCAAAGGAATAAAATAATAATAATCATAATAATCTTTGGAGTTTTGAGATAGAAATGGATTACCCAATCGAGGCCAGAAGTCCAGATCTCTTTTTAATTAATTAGGAGAAAAGAACTTGTCAAATCGTAGATGTTACTACCGTTGCAATCATAGAGTGAAAGTTAAGTTAGGTAAAAAAGTAGATAAATAGATTGACCTTGACAGCGATACCAGTCATAGTTGGAGTACTTGGAACAATTGAAAAGAACTCGAAAAGAGACTGGGACAACTTAAACTCTCAGAAACCACCCGGAACGCAAATCTTTTTGAGTTTAGCGAGAATATTAAGAGACCTGGACAAATTTCATGACTTACTTTTACTTCAGTGAAAGTCAACAGTTAGAAAAGTCTCGACAAAAATCTCAAACTGTAAATTAAAAATAATAATAATAATGATAACAACAACAACAACAACAACAGCAGTTGGTTTGTTTGGATTTCATGGCAACCTTTGTTGGTTATTTAATGCCAAATCCATCTTTATATAAATAATCAGTTCTATTTCAAACAATTCAGTTTAACATGAGTACACAGTCTAATTGTCAAAAACATTTCTATTTCAAGCTATTCAGTTTAGTCAAACAATTCTAAATCAACCAATTCAGTTTTGTATAAGTATAGTTCCTGTTTAGACATAGTTAAATGCTTAAACGGGTCTATTTCAAACAATTCAATTTAGCATAAGTACGCTGTTTAGTTATATCTAATCCATAAATAGGACCCTATCATGTGCTACCACTCCAGGCCAGAGTAGACATGGGAGCGATGGCAATGAAGGTGTTCTCTGCATTCCTCAAAGCTCCAACATTAATGGAACCTCACCATCAGATTGTTTAGTGTCATATCCAGGACACTGATTGGGCGGGGGGTCTTACCCCTCAGCAGAGAAGCAGTCGGTGTAGAAAAGAATGATAGAAATCTGAGAAAAATGTGTTAGATTTAAGACTTTACTAACGAAGCTAGAACGATGATAAAGAAAGATTGGTTTCTGACACTGAATTATTATAAATAAACAAGATCCTAATACAGGAATTGAAAAGAAAATGACAAGTACTTGGGAATATTGAAAGCGGAGACAATCAAACAAGCGAAGATGAAAAAAAAAAAAAAAGAAAAACTAAAAAAGAATATCCCAGGAGAGCAAAAAAACTACTGGAAATCAAACCATATTGTAGAAGCCTCATCAAGGGGAAAAACACCTGGGCTGTCCTCCTCATGAGATACTCGGGACCATTCTTAAAGTGAACGATGAAAGTACTTCAACAAATGGACCAGAGAACAAAAACTAATGACAATGCATAAGGCTTTACATCCCAAAGTTGACTGAAACTATATGTTTCAGAAAAAGAAGGAGAAAGAGGAATATCCAGCATTAAAGATATTGTAGATATATCGATAAGACAAAAAGAAAACTACATAAAAAAGAAGAAAGAAAAGCTAATGATAGTGACCATAAACAACTCAAACAACATAAAGATCAACAGAACAGCAGAAAATAGAAAGCAAAAATAGGAAGAAAACAACTGTATCGATATTTCAAGCGACAAACAAGCGAAATCTCACACGAGAAGTCTTGGACGTTGTAAAGTGAAAGGGAACTTTTTGAGAGAAACTGAATCTCTTTTAATAGCAGCACAAAACAACGCCTTAAGGACAAACTACTTTACAGTAAAAATAGATGTGATACAACAAAATAGGAAATATAGGTTTTATGGGGATATAGACAAAACAATCAATCCTATAATAAGTGAATGCAGCAAATTAGTTTTAAAATAGTATAAGACTAGACACGACAGGGTGGGGTAAGTGATCTACTGGGAATTGTGGAAGAAATTTAAATATAAAAATACGAACTACTGGTATATGCACAACCCGAAATCCGTCCAAGCGAATGAGACGCACTCACTTCTCTGGAATTTTGAGATACAAAAAGACCACCTAATGTTTGCCAGACGACCAGACATAGTGATATTCAACAGATTACAGAGTAGAATTAAAAGAAAGTGAAAAGTGGGATAAATGTCTGGACCTTGCTAGAGGGCTGAAGAAACTATGAAATATGAAGATGATAGTAATACTAATTGTAATTGGTGCACTTGGAACGAGAACCGAAGGATTGATAAAGTGACTGGAAGACATACGTGGTGAATTCAATAGGTTCCCAGACTTTTTTCTTGTACAGGCATTCAAAATTGTCGTATACTCTTGAAAATTCACTATGTTATTGTTATATATCATATGAGGTTCAAATCAACAGCTACAGCAGCAATTAGAATACATCCTACTAAAGCCTGATTGTCACAGCTGGCGAATTTCAAAAATGCAATCTGGACGTGAGGACACTTTAGAAGAATGATATGCAATAAAATTGTTTTAAACTTGGAAAAAAGCCACTGAAACTTATGGAATGCTTCAGACTGCTTTTGGAGCATCTTGCATGAATCGAGCATAAGTTTTTGAGTGGCATAAGAGATTCAAGGAAGGCAGGGAGTCTGTGCGGGATAATTAGAGGTGTGGGAGGAGTAAGGAAGTCAGAACACCAGAGCTGATTTGCCAAAGGGTTAGGGTTAGGGTTACTATGTTGAGATTTTAAGAGAGTTCAGGAAGAGATTCCTTGGGAAGAGGCCAGCACTCTTCAAATCGGGCCAGTGGCATTCCCATCAGGACAATGTACCAGTCCACAACTCCATCCTTGTCACAGACTATTTGACCAAGATGGGCATCAACACAGTTCTTCACCCTCCTTATAGTCCAGACCTTGCTCAATGTGACTTTTGCTTATTTTCTCAGCTCAAAGGCTGTCGTTATGAGACAATTGAGGAGATGAAAGAGGCTGTGACGAAGGTCATTGACACGCTCACACAAGAAGACTTCCATGTGGCCTTCCAGAAGTTGTTGGAACGGTACAACAAGTGCATTGCAATCGGAGGAGATTACTTCGAAGGAGACTAGAGAGTTTCATGTGTGTACTATCAATAAAAGTGCTTATACGAAAAAATTCTGCAAACTTATTTAATGATCCTCGTAGAAATCATTAGACAAGTAGAGACAATCCAGGCTACCGTATTATTAAGATTGGTTTTAATACTGTGAAGAGTCCAGGAGACTTGGGGAGATTTGCTGTCACTCAGAATCCAGTGAAAAACTATCAGAGTTTGCTGATGTAAAAAAAACTCAAATGAAGTAAAACGTCAACTAAAATAATCGAATAGAAAGCCTGGGAGTAAAATAGTTTTATAGGAATATATATATATATATATATATATATATATATATATATATATATATATATACCATTGGCCGGGCGGGCAAAGTGTTCTTAATGGCCTGGGAGACAGGGGTTCAATCCCAGGATGATTCATACCGAAAATTCAAAGTATGTTACTTGAGGCCTCCTTGCTTAACACTCAGCAGTGTAAGGTACTATCAAGGGTAAAGTGGAGCAATCCAGGGAAAGGAGTAGCGCCCTCCCCTACACCACAGTGTAGTAGCTAATGAAAAGCGAGACTTCAGGCCACTCTGGACTACGGTTGCCAACATATATATATATCGGAGTAGTGGCTAACGTGCTCGACTGTGATATCGAAGTAAGCGAGTTCGAACTCCAGTCGCTCCATTACGTTCACTTTCGGATTAATCGACTTGAGAAAAATATGAACTTCCCTCATCCCCATTGCGAATGGGTTAAATAATAACAATAATGTATTTCTACATGAATAACTTTGGCATTAAATAAACTACGAAGGTTGAAGTGCTATTCAACGAAGAACCCAAACCATATGATATCTGACAAGGTGGTCAACAGTTACAAACTAAAAAATCAATGCCAAAATGTTGAAATTAACAATTTAATCGTCTGAAGACATTGTTTACAGATAAGGCTTCATTGGAATCTGCTAAATTGGGTTTTGAAATGGAAGAAATTTGATGCTCGTAAATTGTCATGGAAACAGAGAGATGCGGTGTATCGATAATTTAGGAGATTCTAAATTAAGAATTTGAACATTTTTGGAAATCACTTTCGTTATTTCTATTATTGATCTAATATATAACTAGAAATTATTATTATTATTATTATTATTATTAGTAGTAGTAGTAGTAGTCGTGGCATTATCATTATTATTATAAAAATGCAGAGTTTTCGATTTAATCAAAATATTGCTGATTATTACTGAAGAACAAATAAAAGGAAACTAGACGATAACAATATGGTTTCTCAATGACTAGACTATTTTTATAGTTTTATCAATTCATCATAAACTATGATATACATAAACTTCACAAACTATATTTATGCATATATATAGTTTGTGGGTTTTTTGTATATATATATGTATGAATGTATTATTCGGTCCAGTTAAACCGGAGTTGGGAGTAATTCCATCAGGACAAAAAAAAACAAAAACATTCAACAGTGAACATTTAAATTTTCCTGGTAAAGAGCTCAATGTAACTGCCATTACTGAGCAATAATTTTCGTTTTTTCTTAAAGATATATATATATATATATATAATTTTGGCATGCACATATATATATATATATATATATGTGTGTGTGTGTGTGTGTGTGAGAGAGAGAGAGAGTGTGTGTGTGCGTGTGTGTGTGTGTGTGTGTGTGTGCACAGCTAATACATCCAATATTGAGATGCTTCTCATTTACAATTTGATGGGTTGAGCTTGCTAAGATGGAAGATTTTTGGTTACCCAAACAGCTATTTCACGGAGAGTCACGTTGTGGTAAACTTCCATGACATAAACCTAAGGAACGTTCTAAGGATGTAGTCAAAAGCAACTTTAGAGCCCTAAATAAAGATCCTGGAGAAAAATAAAGCATAAAAAAATATATTTCTGTCTACTTTGATTGTAAAGAATTTGAAGGACGGAGAAATGAACACTCCTTCTTGAAACAGGATTTAGTCTCTGACCCAGATATTTTTCAGCCTGACAATGTGGTATCTGCCGTATGCCGTATTTGTTCAAAGCCTGACTTGATAGACATGGGAGATTTCATTATAGCAAAAATAACAACGTAAGTAGATCTGCATCAGGGCTGAAAAACTATAACAGTGCACAAGATTAAAGTCCACGCCAAAGACCTTTCTCTTGTTTGTAGCATATGCGGCATGGCTTCCAAGGTTGGAGTTGGCTTGAGGAGTCACAAACGTCTCCACAAGCTCTTTTTGCAGGATTGAGGAAACGGCCTTCTGCAAAGAATTGGTAGTCACGAAGAACATCACAGATCAACGATCAGGATAAAATAGTTCAGCCAAGGAAACAAATGTTACTCAGATTTATGGAATGAAAAAATAAAAACAGACTACGAAAGACGATCACAACTCGAATCCACAACGTACTTTCCAAACTGCGAGATTTATTGGTCCTCAAATGGGATGGAGGGAAAAAAAAGAAACAAATATGAAAAAGGAGAAACGAATAAGAGAGAGAAAGGTAGTTTCCCGAAATCCAGATCATCATAGCAGCAGGCGCCCAAATTAGAAATAAAAACTTATCGGCAGCACATCAACAACGTGTTCTGATTGGCTGCAGGGAGACTCAAATGGAAAAGCCATTAAGAGTTGACGTTGGATAGAAAACAGGCACAAAGAGAATTGGCTGTGAGACACAACGATGTAAAGACCACTGTTGAACGCCATCCTCAAAGATCGGAAGATGGCCGAAAATTACGGCCTGCATTTTGGGGAAATCTCAAAGAAGGAATCTCACACCAGACCCGAAGCTGTAAAGGCGAAACCAACGAGCAAGTACGTGTTAGAACAACAATAGAAAACAGTACCGATAAATTCAAGGTCAGTGTCTGCTATCACTCTCTCTCTCTCTCTCTCGCTCTTTCTCTCGCTCTCTCTCTCTTCTCACGACATTTTATTACTCTTTGACTAGCTAACGCGGTCGACTCAATTTTCATACGCTGTTTCTCTCTTCTTAATGACTACTAAAATATGTAACAGCGAATAAACTTTGGTATTAAGCAACCTAGACGGTGTTTTTGTGTGTTTGTCACTTCTTTTCCTCACGGTGGAAGTTATCACGAGATCCAACAGACACTTACGACGTTGTGCTACAGGCATAAACCCGTTAGAAGCGTGGTGGTACAAATGTTTATGTAGTGCCGTAGCACCAGAAGGAAACCGTGGTGATGCAAGTATCTATTGAGACCGTACAAGTGCAAATATCCATTGGAACACCGTACCGATAAGACCTTCTATTTTTGCCGTGTAACGTTTGACTTCTGGCAGATAGTTTCCTCGAAGAAACTGTTTCCGCTAAAATGATTCTTTACAAAGACACAAAGCAAAAGTTCGCTCATCCGTTAGAGACACTGACATCTTCAAAATAATCGCTGTAGTCTGGCAAAAAGTAGCATATTTATTTGTAATCTATCTAAACTGCGTACTTCAACCATCAATAGATTTAATAAAAGAAAGCCATCATCATTATCATGTCGTGCTGCCAGGACGGATATCCCTGACTCTCTCTCTCTCTCTCTCGCCACTTCTCCCTATCGTTCATCGCCTCTGGCAGGTCTTCAGGGCTACATCCCGTATCCTCACAGAGCTGCTGTATGTATGTTCGAGCTGATCGTCCTGCTCTTGCTCGGCCATATGTAGGTGTCCATAGGAGTACATCACTTATGAGCTCGTCCCCGCTTCTCCAGCAGTGTCCTGCATGTCTCGTTCGTCTAACTTGGATAGTTTTCGTGATGGGAGATAGGTGGCTCTAAGTTGGTGCTTTGTGGGGTGTTGCCTCCAGGACTTGTTCAATATTGCTTGCAGCATTCTTGTGTAATTGCCGTCTAGCTTTTTCTCCAGCTGTTTCGTTAGCGTCCAAGTAGTGCATCCATATACCAGTATTGATACGACCGCATCTTGGACGAAACTGTGTTTCATTTTCTCAGTCAGGTCTGATTTCCATATGATCGATAGCTTATCGATAGTTGCTCATGCCTTCGTTAGCCGCGTGTCGATGTCTTTTTCGGTTGATGAAACACTGCTTCCTAGGTAGGTAAGCTTGTCTACCAGTTTCAGAGTGCTTCCGTCTAGTGTGGAAATGTCGCCTGTTTGATTAAAGCACATGCATTCAGTTTTGTGTGCATTGACATGGAGGCGAATGCCTGCTGTGGCTCGTTACAAACTATGCTGTAGTGTTTCGGATTGGTTGGGGGTATTTGTCAGAATCGCTATGTCATTGGCGTAGTCGGCGTCGGTAATTGTTTTTGCGGGGTACTTTCTGCTTCTTTTCTTTGTCAGCTCGAAGCCGTTTTCTTTGATTTTACTTACACATAAAAAAGGCAAAACGCAGACGATATCCAGCAGCAACTATGACAGATACAGACTACGCTGATGACTTAGCGCTTCACACAAATGTACCAGCAAAAGTAGAATCCCTACTGCATAACATATCGCAAGCACCTGGAAGCATTGGCCTCTTTGTGAATACCAGTAAAACAGAGTTCATATGTTTTCAATAAAAAGGCACAATCTCTCCTCTATGTCTCAAGGCTCTAAAATTTGTGGACCAGTTCACATACCTCGGCTGCAACATATCATCGACTGAAAATGATGTCGACATACGCTTAGCAACGATAAGGAATGCTATTGACAGGTTATCGATCATATATATGTCGGAATTATCATATAGAATAAAACGGGATTTATTCCAAGCTGTATCTGCATCCATACTACTGTATGGATGCACCACAGAGGCACAAACAAAACACATCAAGAAAAAGCTTGACAAGAATTACAAAAGAATACAGCATGCAGCTTTGAACAAATCGAGGTAGTAACACCCCACAAAAACACCAGCTGTATGACAACTTGCCTCCTATCTCACAAACCATTCACGTTAGACGAAGAAGACATGCTAGGCACCACTGGAGAAGTAAGGAATAACAAACATTCTCTAATGGACTACTACACATGGACACATCAGAGTTGGTCGGCCAGAAAACACTTACATACCACATATCTGAGCGGGCACAAGATGCAGCCTAGAAGACCCCCTGGGAACGATGGATAGGGACTGATAAGGACGGGTTGTAATATAATGGCCGAGGGATTTCGTTTTATATATCTTGCTTTGGGTTTAGTTAGGCTGAGAACCTTTCGGCTCAGTGCATGGGTTAGTTAGGTGCAAACATTAGCGCAAGTTTTCATGCGCGCACAGAGCGGACATGTCATTCAGAGATGTCACAATAAAAATCCCAGATAGAGGATATGACCAGGGATGTGAGTGACGTCACGCACCGGAAGCGTGGGCTGAGATTTGAGAGAAGTCATTTAGTTGAGATTGAGACCTGGGCGAGGCCAGACGAGTTTGTGAGCTACGGACGGCGCACGTGATGTGGGGGTGGGGAGATGGAAAAGTCAGCATAGAAAGATTGTGCCTCTCTCCTTATGTCGAAAAACCTTTTAACTCAAAGGTAATAAAAAAGTTTCGTACCTGAACTAAGAAGTCGTAAAGTTTTTTGTACTTCGGGATTCCTATGTTATATATATGTGCGTTATGGACATTATGAACGTTTTGCGTACCGGTATGAATATGTCTATTTCACATATCCGTATCATGGGTATGTTACAGGGTGGGAAGAAAGAGAGAAATAGTGAGAGACAGAGAACAGCCAACACCACTTGATGATAGATCATCATCATCATCATCATCATTATGTTGTCGCGCCGCCAGCACGTATCCCCCTGACTCTCTCTCTCTCTCTCGCCACCCGTCTTTACCGTCCATCGCTCTCGGTACGTTTTCAAGGCTATAACCTGTATCGGCACATAGTTGTTGTATATGTATGTTCTAGCTGGTCGTCCTGCCTTTGTTTGTCCATGTGAAGGGGTCCACTGGAGTATGTCACTTATGAGTTCGTCTCCACTTCTCCAGCAGTGTCCCGCATGTCTGGTTCGTCTAACTTGGATAGTTTTTGTGATGGGTGGTTGGTGGGCGTACAGCTACTGTCTTGCGGGGTGTTGCCTCTAGGACTCGTTCAGTATTACTCGCAGCATTCTTGTATAATTACCGTCTGGTTTTTTTCTCCATACGTTTAGTTAGCGTCCATGTAGTGCATCCATATAGCAGTATCGATACGACTGCTGCTTGGGAAAAAAACTGCTTTTTGTTTTATCGGTCAGGTCTGACTTCCATATGACCGATAGCCAATCGATAGCTGTCCATGAGTATTCAATATCTAGTTTTCAAGTAAAGATGGCTCGTTGGTTAGTTGGGTTTTATAGCAGATCAATCCTTGTTGGTTATTTAATTCCAAATCCTGCTTATACATATATAATACACTTATGTGATTTGTAAATTAATAGTTTGTAGGGAAAATTATTTTTAAACGTACCAGAGTATGTTTGCTTGCACATAGTTAATTAGTTTCCAATAGAGCAAATTATTAAACAGTTCTATATAATCCACAGATGAGACGCTAACAGGTGCTGCCATTCCATGTCAGAGTAGATCTGGGGATAATGGCAATGGAGGGGGAACTCTACATTCTCCAAAGCTCCAGATCTGAAGCCTCACTATCAGCTAGTTCAGAGTCATTTTTCAGGACACTCATTGGGAGGAAGGGAGTCTTAATCCTCTGTAGAGAGGCAGCAGCCGGAGTATTCCACAGTCCCAGCTGATTGGGTTAAAGAAAAAATGTTTGACAGCTTTTGCACGAAGCAAATACGCAACGTTTTAAAATCGCTCTTTTATTTATTTATTTTTTTTTTCAATTATTGATGCTCTTGAAGTTCTGTTATTAATTAAAAATGATGTTTTTCTAATCAATAAATAAATAATCAATATTGACTATAATTTTAATACAATTTCTTTAGAAAGAGATGGTATCAATTTAACATGTACGGATGTTCCATCACGTAACAAGTGAATATCCCCGTGGACATTCGCTAATTATCAGTGTAATTGTCAATACAATGACTGGTTCTGAGGCAAAAGATATTGTAATTTTATATCCGTTCCAAAATCCATAGTATGAAACAGGGAACTGTTATCTTCAGCTTTCTACACGGATCTTACTCATTATCAAATTTTACGAAGATGATCGTTTGTGACGCGGAAGAAAAATAGCGAGTCAAAGTTTTCTAAGGAGCTGTAGGAACTTAATTTTTTACAAAAGCTATTCGGCTACACATACAGTTATGAATTTGAGTATGCACACAGTTGCAAAATCGGGAATACGTACTGTGGTGAATTCGGGTGTGCGCAACGTTGCGAATTTGGGTTGTATGCACAGTTGCAGATTTGGATTGCGCGTACAGTCGTGAATTTGGGTGTACACTCAATAGCCTTTTTTGGGGGGTGTACGTACAGTTGCGAATTTGAGCTGTACGCACAGTCACGAATTTGGGTGCTTGCACAGAGCCAGCACCAAATTTCACAGTTGTGAATTTGGGTGCATATATAGTTGCGAATTTGGTTGTGCCCACAGTTGCTAATTTGGGTGCGCATACAGTTGCGAATTTGGATGTGCTCACCGTCGCAAATTTGGGTGTGCATACGGTTGAGAATTTGGATGTGCTCACAGTTGCGAATTTGGGTGTACACTCAGTTGCGAATTTTCTGATTATTTGTCTAGGCAAAAAAAAAAAAAAAAAAAAATCTGCAGACTAATTCTAAATCTGGGTAGAATCGTTGTTTTTTATTTTTCTGGGTAGCATGTGTCTCGGCGCTTATCTTCGATGGTCTTCGAGTTCATGTCGCCAAAAAGAGATGGTGGGGTTATAATTATTCTTGCTCAGTTTCCGATACTAGACACTTTGCTTACTCTTCGACTTCTCTCCATATTTCTCTGATGACTCTGCAAATTGGACAGTAAATTGCTTTATTCTTTCACTTTGGGCATTTTAAGTGTACTGTTCTCATAAAAATCTCGCTCTGAGATGCCATTTTTTCCTGGATTATCGTAACAAATACACACACGTGCGCAAAGAGTAAACACTACAACCACTTTTACCACTACTACTACTACTAGCTTTGGATTGACAAGTACCACAACTGTTCTTCTACGAGGAACGTTTTTCCCATTAAATAACACTCGAATATCGAAATGCAATTAAAAAAGAAACCAAATAAAATTACTAAAACCATTACTACTACTACTACTAATAGTCATACAATCGGAGTTGGATGTGTTCTATTAAGGATTTCTAGGATTTGTGAGAATACTGAGAAAGGTGCTGAATGTTTTAGCAGATTTGTTGTCACTCAATTTTCAGCACTGGCCACAAGACTCCTGGTATAACCACGAAAATGTTGAAATAAAATAATTATAATAATAATAATAATACACAGTAGGAGAAAAAGACTAGGCAGGACTGGGTGGGCAAGGTGATCCACTGGGAGATGTTCAAAACATTTTAATTTGACCATACAAACAAATGGTATATGCAAAACCCATCATCCATCCTAGAAAATGACACTCATAAAATCCAATTTGACTTTGACATACACACGGATCTCCTAATTTTGGCCAGAAGACCAGAACTTATATTAATCAACAAAAAGAATGGAGAACTTACAAAATTGTCGACTTTGCTGATTAGGCTGACCACAGAATAAAACTGAAAGAATATGAAAAGAAAGATAAGTACCGCGACCTTGCTTGGGAATTGAAAAACTATGGAACATGAAGGTGACAATTATACAAATTGTGATTGGTGCTTTCATTACAGTAACAAAATGATTATTAAAGGGACTGGAGGACTTGGAAGTTGGAGGATGACTGGAGACCACCCAAACTACAGCATTATTGAGAACGGCCAGAATACTGAGAAGAGTCCTTGAGACTTGATGAGAGTTGCTGTCACTCAAAGTCCAGTGAAAGACCATCAACTAACACTGATGTGAAAAACTCTAATGAGTAAATACTTATAAAAAAAAGAGTTAAAGAGGAAGTATGAGATATGGAGATTCGTGAAATGATTAAAACCGTCCAGACCACAGTATATATAATTTTTTCATTGTAGGTCCAAAGAGAGAAAATATATTTTAAAAGGAATAGCTCCACGAACAGATTTGTACTTTTTAAAGATTTATTTATTCCGTTTTTACATACGTGTTGCTTTCGTCAGGGAATACATGTGGCACAAGGGTTTGTTAATGGGGTATTCAATAAGACTTTGACTCACTCGTTTTTGAATGGTTTTCAGTTTTGTGTGGGTTTATAAAGCGATCACTCTTCCCTTCTTCTGAGTGTGTCTATTTTAGTCTGTTTTTCTCTTAATTGGTCTTTGATATTTGATATGTTTTAGAGTTTTTGTTGTTTACCCTGGATAATTGTGTGTGTGTGTGTGTGTGTGTATGTGTGAAATAAAGTGGTTTCGAATCCCACTTACAGTTACTTTTTCTTCTCTCTTTCTAGCACCTGATAGGGCCTTATCTATGGGTTATATAGAACTAAACGGAATACTTATGCTAAACTCAATTGTTTGACTAAACTGAATAGCGTAAATAGGAATATTTTTGGCAATTAAACTGTTCTTACATTTAAATAGCGTGCTTATGCTAAACTGAATTATTTGAAATGGAACAGTTTTTGAAATTGAAACTGTACTTACATTAAAACTGAATTGTTTAAAATAGAACTGTTTTGACATTTAACAGAATGTAAAAAAAATATGTATTTATGCTAAACTGAATTAGCTGAATTAGAACTTTTTTGACAATTGAACTGTGTAATCATGCTAAAATGAATTGTTTGAAATAGAACTGATTATTTGCATAAAAATGGATTTGGCGTTAAATAACCTACAAAGGTTGATATGCCATAAAACCCAAAAAACCACCTTCCCTCAACCAACCAATCTCTCTCTCTCGCTCTCTCTCTCTCTCTCTGTATGGTTTGTTTTTTCTTGTGGTAAAGGTGTTTGAAATTTACTCGTAACTATTTTTTTACTAATAATTTTTATGTATATATATATATATATATATATATATATATATGTTTGTTTCCATTTGTGTGTATATTATTCATGTTTTATTTAATAGGGCTTAAATTTATCCATGAAGTTTTTTCTTTTATTTGAAGTAATGTGTAACCGTTAGTTTGATGTATGGACATAACTTTTCATTTATTTTGACAATGTTCGTATTGGTGTTTTGATAGATTTAAATCTTTTATTCTCTGTTATTTTAATATTGATCTTGTTTATGGAAATCCCGGTATTGAGGGGCCTGTGTTGATCCTATGTATATCTATTTACATTTGTTACATTCAATTACGGTGACTACATTTTTTGAGTTACAGCTTACTTAAGTTTTTATTCATTTTGATTTTTGGTTCTGGGTTTTTAAAGGTATAGAATTTTCTTCTATAATTTTATCACATATTTAACATCGTTTATTATTGCATTTTGTAATCCCTTGTGTTGAGTTTCCTCCGAATGTCGAAGAGGTGAGTATTCTTTTAAGATTTTGGGTTTGTGCCTGGCTTTTAATGATTCTTGTTGTGTCTGGTATTTCTTTGATTTGGTCATTGTTTTTTAATACTTTCCGAGCGATTTTTTTTAGCTCTTTGTCAAGATTCAAGTATTTATCAATCTTTTCGCTTTCTTTCATTTTCACTCTGTAGTGTGTTGGAACTGCAAAATTCACTAGACGACATATTCTTCTTATTATAAGGTGTGGCCGTTCTTGCCATGTTTGAGTGGTCAGTTTGTATCTCAAAGTCTCAGAGAATTGTAAAATTATTAGTCTGTTGAGTAACAAGTTTTTAGTTGGCTTCATAGGAATTTGCATTCATACCAACATTTGGATATACATGGTGCATACAATAAGTTGTCAGATTTTTTTTTCGTATGGGCACTTTTATTAATATTACACACATGAAACTCTAGTCCCCTTCAAAGTAATCTCCTCCAGCTGCAATGCACTTGTTGTACCGTTCCAACATCTCCTGCAAGGCACAATGGAAGTCCTCATGAGTGAACGGGTCAATGACCTTCGTCACAGCCTCTTAAACTCCTCAATTGTTTCATAACGACAGCCTCTGAGCTTAGGGAATAAGCAAAAGTCACAGGGAGCAAGGTCGGGATTATAGGGAGGGTGACGAACTATCTTGATGCCCCTCTTGGTCAAATAGTCTGTGACAAGGATGGAGTTGTGGACTGCTGTATAGTCCTGGTGGAAAGGCCACTGACCCGATTTCAAGAGTGCTAGCCTCTTCCCAAGGAATCTCTCCCTGAACTCCCTTAAAATCTCAACATAGTAACCCTAACCCTAACCCTTTGGCCAATCAACTCTGGTGTATTGACTTCCTTACTCCTCTCACACCTCTCATCATCCCCCACAGACTCCCTGCCTTCCTTGAATCTCTTATGCCACTCAAAAACTCATGCTCGATTCATGCAAGATGCTCAAAAAGCAGTCTGAAGTATTCCATACGTTTCTGTGGTATTTTTTCCAAGTTTAAGACAGAATTTTGTTACATATCGTTCTTCCTCACGTCCAGATTGCATTTTTGAAATTCACCATCTGTGACAATCAGGATTTAGTAGGGTGTATTCCAATTGCTTCTGTAGCTGTTCATTTTAATCTGAAATCATAAAAATTGGTCAGTCATCTCATAAGATGTATAGCAATAACATACTTAATTCTCAAGAGTCTACCACAATTGTAAATGCCCGTACGAAAAAAGTCTAGAAACTTATCGTATGCATGTCGTATACATTTATTTAGATATTTGTTTTGTTCTGTGGGTTTGTTTATGACTATTCAGTCTTTTAGGAAAAGGTTTGTAAACTGGTATTAATTTCCTTATTTTCCAGGTTATTTTTAATGTGTTTTAGTTTGATTTTTTCTGGTCATATATGCATCTAGAAAGTTTTGTGCAGGAGAGCCTGCCAAGTAGTGAACTTTGCCGACTCGGTGCACTACAGAGTAAAATTAAAAAAACCGAGAAGAGTGATAAATACCTATATCTTGCCTGAGAACTAAAAACATCGATAGAACATGAAGGGAAAGGTGATGCCAGCTGTAACCCGTGCACTTTAAGTTTGTTTTTTTTGAGGACTGAAAATGTTATTAATTGAAGAACGAGCCAAGACCATCCAAACTACTGCATTCTTAAGATTGGCCAGAGGTGATGCCACTTGTAACCGGTGCGCTTGGAACGATCCCCAAAGGTTTGGTAAGATGACTGAAAATGCTGTTAGTCAAAGAACGAGCCGTGACCATCCAAACTAAAGCATTCTCAAGATTGGCCAGAATATTAAGAAAAGTTGAGGAAACTTGCTATCACTCAGACTCCAGTGAAAGACCATCATATTTTTATGTTTACGTATTGTCGGATTTATTTCCATTTTCTCTGATATATATATATAGACAGAGACAGAGAGACAGAGAGAGAGAGACGGACAGACAGACAGAGAAAGACAGACAGATACGCTTTTGGTGTCATGATAACCGTCGTATGAAATAAACATGAGGACGCGTGTTCAAAACCCGGACGAAACTGTTTGTATTTCATATAGAAAGGTATAAATCCAACAATTATACCTCCTACTATGAGTAAATAGTTGGGAAGACTAGGCACTTTAATCTTGGTATGGCAACCGGTCTAAGAGAAGGAAAACACTAAAACATTCAAACATGTTAATCGTCAATTAAAAGTTAACCTTGCGTCGCATTTTGCTCGTGTGGATGGGTTCGGTATATACACACATACACGCATATATATATTTAGAGAGAGACAGAGAGAGCGACAGAGAGAGAGACAGAGAGACAGAGAGAGGAAGAGAAAAGATAAAAAATACACAGTACACCCACTACTTTTACATTACCTATTTATATATCTATCTGAGTCCGTTTTATTGATCGCAGTCAGTTCGTATCTATCTCAATATGGTCGTATCTATCTATCTATCTATCTATCTCTGCTAATATCTATCTATCTATCTATCTATCTATCTATCTCTGCTAATATCTATCTATCTATCTCTGCTAATATCTATCTATCTATCTATCTATCTATCTATCTGTCTGTGTGTATGTGTGTGGGTGTGTTTTGCACGGAAAATCAACTAATTTCAAAGCTAAATAAAAGTGTTGTACAAAAATTGGCGCGAGAAGCATTTGATATTTTGCCTTTGTATTTTTGAATTTAATGACAAATCGGTGCCCTCGTTTGAGAAGCGTAATTTTTGGAATTTCTTTGAGATTACCAGACGACAAGATTGTGACTTGACACGCGAATTTTGACGGAACAAAACCCAAAATAACTTAAGAAATCTTTTCCCTCCTAGATTATTAAAATATATTTTTAACCAATGAACAATCATTAATACATCTATCCATTTTGGGCTTACTTTGTGCCTAGTTCAATTTTATAAATAAAGCGCTGAGATACACAAATCTTTAGTGGATAAAGATTCTTTCTGCTATCAATGATTTTGACTTTATTTCTCTGTAGTGAAAATCTAACATTCCATTTCTTCAAGTTTTCAACCTCGCTCATTTGTTAGCAATATTGAATAAGTCCTGGTGGCAACACCCCACAAGGCAACAACTATACAGCCACCTGCCTCCCATCACGAAAACTATTCAAGTTAGACAAACCAGATATGCAGGACACTGCTGGAGAAGCAGGGACGAGCTCATAAGTGATGTACTCCTATGGACCCCCGCATATGGCCGAGCAAAAGCAGGTCGACCAGCTCGAACATACATACAGCAGCTCTGTGAGGATACGGGATGTAGCCCTGAGGACCTGTCAGAGGCGATGAGCGATTGGGAGAAGTGGCGAGAAAGGGTCAGGGATATCCGTGCTAGCGACACGACATGATGATAATGATGACATGTGCTAATAATAATATATTCATCGACTACTGAATTTTGTAGCTGCATTCGCTTACAATCGAATCGCGTAAATATACTTTCCCTCCTGCATAATGATGTACTCACACAAAGTTCTTTTACACACACAAAATATATTTATTATTAAAAAAAGCAAACTGCTACATTGAGCACATAAACTTTTCTCAATTGTAATGTAAATATTAGGGCATATTTACAATCAAATTAATTTTAACTTTACTTAGAAGAAACGTAACGATAAGTTTGTTTCTCAACAAACCTTTTACAAAAGTTAAATAAATAAAATTTATAAACTACTTTTCAGACTACACTCAATATCAAACAAAGAAATCGTTTTTTGCTGGATTCCAAGCCTCACTAGGGTGAGAGGAAATCATAGAGTAGACGCGGCAGCAAAATCGGCTTTAGACTTAACCCCCGATAAGTAAAACATCCTATACACCGATCTGAAACCTAAAATAAATAATTTCCTCCATAAATATGGCAACAACATTGAAATAGAAATACCAGGTTTAACTCTTTTGGGGAGAATTGCGCCCAGCCTTTCGAAAATCGCGAAAAGAACAAGTAACGATAACGTGATTGCGTATTGGTCACAGCAGACTTACGCACTCTTTTATGCTCAAGCAAGAACAACCACGGTGGTCGACATGCCAAACGCACTGCATAATCAAACGCATTCTCCTTGAGTGTAAAGTTTTTAATGACACCAGAAAGCGCTATTTCCACTCAAATACCATGAAGGACTTATTTGAGAACGTCCACATGGATAATGTTTTGTCGTTCTTGAAAGAGACCGGGTTGTACCAAAAAATATATACTTGGTTACAATCCTGAAAACACAACAAACTAATCAACTGAAAGCAAATTATTGCTGAAACAAAATACCATTATGTTTGTGATAGTAGAAATAGTAGTGGGAAATAATAATAATAATAATAATAATAATAATAATAATAATAATAAAAACACTATCATCACTAAATAAACAAATATCATATAGAAATCCTTGAAAATATTTATTCGTATGCGAGTAAATGAGTTGTTTGGTTTTAGTATGGTATCATTAAATTATGTGACTACAAACCATACATATGTGTAAATAGACTTTGGCATTAAATAACCTATAACCTATTCTTATATGAATAAATTTATCTCTGTTTCTCTCAATATACAATCACAAACACAAAATTTATTTTCATCGTTTTTTTTTTTCGCTATTAATATTAAAGTTAAGAGAATGATATGAATTGACTGATTCGTTAGTCAGCAAACGATGAAAGCACGAAGCTTGCAGGAAGTGATGTACTTAATGGATGGCCAGTGACAACAATTATTTCATGTAATTTCACTGTACAAATGAAGTTGTTAGTCGACCGTTTGGCCGAATTATTAGTAACTTTATGCAAACATTACATCAAGAAATGCTGTTCGAAATAATCTTTGCTTCATATATCATCTTCACATTTTAAGCAACGAGACTTCTGTTTGAGTGTCTGTACAACATTTTCCCAAAAACCTTAAGTCTTACAATGGCATCATCGTTTGCCAGAAGACTCTAAATATCTTTCTAACACCACCCGTTTCTATCAACTCTCGCTCTTAGCAGGTCTTCTTGTTGCATACTGACCCTTGACCGAGCCGTGAATCAGAGATTTTTCTGAACAGACGCACCAGTGTGAATAAGCAGAAGCTGTCACGTGGTTGATCGGAAGTCGTGGGCGTTATGAAAAAATATATGCAGACGCCCGCGTGAGGGTCGGGTAAGTTGGAGTTAGTAGGAGTCAGTGTGAGTCAGACCTAGCTTGCAGTCACAGCGGCCTCCAGTTGAGTACATACGGCTGAGAAGCAGATGCAGTGCTAAGTGGGCTTTTGAAGATAATGCAGCGATGTGTGGTCAAAAGTAGAAGAAGAAGTTTTGGGTCAATATAGCAGTCTGTCTTTATCTCCGTCCACCTGTCTCTCTAGACCATCACAAAAGCTTCAACCTTGTCCGAGAATAAAGTGTAAGAATTATTTTACAACCGAGTGTTATAGCCTGTCTCCATCCAGGTATCTTCCTTCATTATGCTATAAAACACTCTACACGCCATCCAGTGTCCGCATATAGATGATTTATGAATATTTATGCGTCCAAATGTGAGAGGCTATAGAATAACATTGCTTATGAGTTAATTTTGACATAATGGTTAGGGTGTTCTCCAATGCCCCGGGAGACCTGGATTCAATCCCAGGTCGAGTCATACTAAAGATTCAAAAAATGGTACTTAATACCTCCCTGCTTAAAACTCAGCATTATAAGGTAGGAATCAAGAGTAAAGTGGAGCATTCCGGGGAGGGGAGTGGCACCCTCCTCTACACCTTGGTGTAAAAGCTATCGAATGGCATATCAACAATTGTGGGTTATTTAATGCCAAATCTATTTTATTACAAATAATCAGTCCTATTTCAAACAATTCATTTTACCATAAGTACACCGCTTAATTGCCAAAAAATATCTATTTCAAGCTATGCAGTTTATATAAACAGTTCTAATTCAAACAATTCCGTTTAGCAAAAGTATGCTGTTTAGATATCAAAACAGTTTTATTTCAAGTAATTCAGGTTAGAATAAGTACGCAGTTTAGTTCTATTTAACGCATAGATAGGACCCTATTAGGTGCTACCGCTCCAAGCCAGAGTAGACCTGGAAGCGATGGCAATAATGACTGAAACCTCATCATCAGATTGTTTTGTGTCATATCAGGACATTCTTTGGGGGTGTCTTTTCCCTCTGCAGATGTGCAGTCGGTGTATTCTACTGTCCCAGCCGACTGGGCAAATATATGCACTGAGTATATATATATATATATATATACCCAGCATATACTATCAGTCAAAAGCCCCCCCCCCAATGAGTGTCTCGGATATAACATTAAAAAATCTGATGGTGAGATTCCAGTAATGCTGTAGCTTTGAAGAATGCGGAGCACCCCTTTATTGCCATTGCTCCCAGGTCGACTCAGGCCCGGAATCATAGCACCTGATAGGGCTCTATCTATGGTGTAAATAGAACTAAACTGCATACTTATGCTAAACGGAATTTTTTGAATTAGAACAGTCTGACCAAACTGAATAGCTTGAAATAGAAATATTTTCGACAATTAAACTGTATTTACATTTAAACTGCGTGCTTATGCTAAAAGGAATTTTTTGAAATGGAACTGTTTTTGACATTAAAACTGTGCTTACACTAAATTGAATTGTTTAATATGGAAAACTGTACTTAACTTTAAACTGCGTGCTTATGCTAAACTGAATTATTTGAAATGGAACTGTTTTTGACATTGAACCGTGCTTACACTAAACTGAATTTTTGTATTTAGAACCGTTTTGACATTTAACTGTGTGTACGCAAAATTTGTACTCATAGTAAACTGAATAAGAACTGTTTGAATAAACTGAATAGTGTTATATTTTGACCTTCGACCCGGCCCAAAAATATTATTCCAAGGTGATACACCGGAAGAAAGTGACACATTCTAATAGCCAGTAATCGAAAGAGATCGCGTGGGCGGATTAAGGCTTATGATATGGGACAAGGTGAAGGTCCCATTGTGCCACTACAGTGATGCACCGGAAGAGAGTAACCTCTGAACTGCATGACAGTTATTTCCGCTTGATGACGATTAAACATTCGATTTCAAAGATCCAGTGGGCGATCGTGTGGGCGTTGAGTTATTATATAATTGAGTTGAGTTGGGTGCCAAAGCAGTTGCCAGCAGAATTCCAGAGAGTTAGAGACCAGATGTGGTAGGGAAAGCCACACCCAACCGAGGAGGGCCCTCGGAAACCCCCGATGGAGTTAGGGGTCCAGAGAAGATGCTGATAAGATGTAGTAAAGAAGCCAGCATTCAGCAGTGGACCCCAAGACCTCTGGTTGAGCATCTAAGAGAACAAGAAAGACACAACGTGACGGTCATAACAGTGGGGTCAAAATATGAAGTTTATGTTCGGTCTCCAGCACCCTCTCACATGCAAACCTTGAACAACCCTTTTCAAACCTTGCAATAAAGTGAGAGGTGAATATTTGTAAAGAAGTCTTCCTGTGTCTTCCTTCCTGCGTTTTCCTTCTTGCGTCTTTGTCCTTGCGTCTGTTTTATTATTGTGTCGTTATGATACGGCAAATGAGTATATAACAATAGGTTGAAATGGAAATGACAATTAAATTGAGTACTGATGCAAAACTGAAATGTTTTAAATAGAACTGATTATTTACATAAAAATGGATTTTGCGTTAAATAACCTACAAAGGTTGATATGCCATAAAACAAAATCAACCAACCAACCAATCAAAAGTATTTGACCACCCACAAAATTTTTATTTCTCATTCTAAAAGTTTTATTTTTAATGAGACAAGTTAAGCGCCACAATGGTTTTATTTATTATATTAAACACAAGTCTTCCTCAGTAACTTTGACCCTAGTATAACCAGATATATTTTGAAAAATTGATTTGAAGGCGTTTGTCTTCTTTAGAACTGAGCTTGAATAAAACATGTTTTAAAAGTTACATTATACCCCCTCTTGAACTCACATTAAACAATATTGTTTTGAATTATTGCTTGCTAGATACTACCTGTTTTACCTCTGCAGAGGGCAATTTCATCAGAGTCACCAGCTTGTGTAGTAGAAGGCTGACTGCTCCAAACTTCCCCGCACAACGGAACCAATGTGAAAAAATATGTTAGCATTCACTGTAAGCATAAGACTGTTAAGCTGGCCTATATACCGGAAGTTCTGTCCAGAAACCAGTTTTGAGAAAGCAAAATAATGTCAAAAGACTCCAGTGGAGTCAGGCGCATAAAGACTGGACAGTAGAGCTGTTGAATAAAGTCCTTTGGACGACGAATCAAAGTTTGAAATCTTTGGGTCGAATACGAGGGTGTACGTGCAGCGAAGAGTTGGTGCAAGAGCTGCAACCCCTTGTACCAAACCGACCACAAAGCATGGGCGAGGCTCCGTTATGGCGTGAGGGCTTTTGCAAATTGCAAAGTCGGGGATTTGCACCAGGTGAAGGGCAAATTGAATCAGACCGGCTATCACAACACACTGCAGCATCAAGCAATCCTATCTGGAACACGACTTGTGGCTCAAGGATTTGTACTCATGCAAGATAATGACCCAAAGCACACTAGTAAACTCTGCCAGAGGTACATTAAAAGGAAAGAAGAAGAATAGCACGTTCTTGAACTGTTGTCATGACCGGCACAATCAGCGGACTTGAATCCCATTGAGGTTGTATGAGATAAACTTAACCGAAAGGTTAGAGCTAAGTAACCCTCAAGTGTGCGGCTCACCTCTGGCAAATTTTGCAGCAAAGCTGGGAAGAATTATCTTCAGTCTACTTCCATTCTTTGGTAGGAAGAATCTTGAGAATCTGTGCAGCTGTGATAGTGGCCAAAGAAGGTAATTTTGATGAATCAAAGGTTTAAAAAATGTTTTTTGTGTTTTTTGGTTTTATCATCATCATCATCACCATCATCATGTCACGCTGCTAAGACAGATCTCCCTGACACTCTCTCGCCACCCGTCTCTATTGTTCATCGCTCCTGGGAAGTGTTCCAGGCTACATGCAGTATCAGGACGGTGCTATTGTATATGGGTTCTAGCTGGTCGTCCTGCCTTTGCTCGTCCATATGAAGGGGTCTACATGAGTATATTACTTATGAGTTCGTCCTTACTTCTCCAGTTTTGTCCCCCATTTAGAACACTCCAGGCCACTGTAGAATCGACTTGCATGAAATTAAGAAGGCTCAAAGCACTGCTCAACTCACAGTTAGTTATCCTGTCTTTTTATTATATTGACATTTTAAAATGCATGAAAGATTTTATTATGAGTCAAATGATTGCTGCATTAACTGTAAAAGTCTATTACTGTAAATCCAAGCTGCAGTCGAACCATGAAAAAGGAGGTAAAAGATATTAATACGAGGTGCATACGATAAGTTTCAAGACTTTTTTCTGATGGGCACTTTTATTGATAGTACACACATAAACACATAAAACTCTATTCCCCTTCGAAATAATCTCCGCCGGCTGCAATGCACTCGTCATACCGTTCCAACAACTTCTGGAAGGGCCCATGGGCGTCTCTTGTGTCAGCGTGTCTACGACCTTCGTCACAGCCTCTTTCATCTTCTCAATTGTCTCATAACGACAGCCTCTGAGCTTAGGGTTTAACCAAAAGTCACTGGGAGCAAGGTCTGGACTATAGGGAGGGTGACGAACTGACCCGATTTGAAGAGTGCTGGCCTCTTCCTGAACTCCCTTAAAACCTCAACATTGTAACCCTAACCCTAACCCTAATCCTTTGACCAATCAACACTGGTCTATTGACTTCCTTACTCCCCCCACACCTCTAATCATCCCTCACAGACTCCCAGCCTTCCTTGAATCTTTTATTCCACTCAAAAACTCATGCTCGATTTATGCAAGATCGTCTAAAAGCAGTCTGAAGCATTCCATACGTTTCTCTGGCATTTTTTCCAAGTTTAAAACAGAATTTTATTGCATATCCTTCTTCTAAAGTGTCCTCATGTCCAGATTGCATTTTTGAAATTTACCAGCTGTGACAATCAGGCTTTAGTAGGGTCTATTTCAATTGCTGCTGTAGCTGTTGCTTTGAACCTGAAATCATAAAAATTGGTCAGTCATCTTCTGGAATTTATTACAATGTTTGAAAACCTAAGTTAGCGTAAAAATAGAATGCCTGTAAGGAAGCAATGAACCATAAAAAAGGACTTTGATGAATTAAAAAAGTGACTGTTGACTTATTCTAAGTTAAAATTTATTACATGCGGTGGTGGGGGAGATTTTTTTTCTCAGAAGCCATGGGAAGCAGCATAGTGGACGTAAAGGTGGGCGAACCTAACGACGGGTCAACGGCATGCCTAACCATGTGCTTGGCGGACGAATCCCACGGGACAACGGCCATATCAAATTGTTTGATCGGGGAAACAACTGCTCCTCATTTATTAGAGTGGCTTCTATTGATGAGAATAAAAACACAGCCATCGAAAGATCACCATGACCTTTTTGGTTTAATTTGTATTTAATATGTCTCAGAAAGAATTTAAATTAGGTTGACAAATAAAGTTATTTTAGTGCTTAATTTGTTTCATTAAAAAAAAACACTTTTAGGATGAGAAACAAAATTTTTGAGGTTGATCAAATAGTTTTGACGGGTAGGGTGTATATATATATATATATATATATATGAGTGTGTGTGTGTGTGTGTGTGTGCGCGTGCGCGCTGCATCCATATATATATGTATGCATATGTATAAATGAATATATACATATGTATATGAATGCAACGTATATATATATTTATATGCATACAGCACACGCACACACATACATACACACACACACACACATATATATATATGCATACACCTTATATATGCATATACATACAGCACATACATATGCATACAGCATATATATATATATATATATATATATATATATATACAGTTTATATATATATATATATATATATAGTGCAATTAAATGGAGACTCAAATATATATTGTCATCAACAGACAAACTGTTTCGTTTGAATGCTGTAGGCATTGATTTATTTCCGTCCGAAGTGTCATTTGGTATAAATCGTGATTTTTAACAGCCACTATTTAAGACAATTTTCTTTCTTTCTCTGTTTATTTTTATTTGTTTCTTTTTTGTTTCTTTTTTGTCTTTTGCTTTTTTGGCGGGGGGTTGTTTCAGTTTATCTTCAATGTTTGTCGGCTATTCCGTTTCTCTTTTGAAAAATATTCATTCTACGGCTTGATTGTTCCCATTTTCCATGTTTATGACATCCAAGTGTCTATTTGTTGGGGACAGGTGTCTCGTAAATATATCCTGGTGTATTTTTTGATATCATGTATTGAGCAGCACTGTAGTTTTAATAATTGCTAGCAATCTCCATCGAGAAGAACCATTGATTTGGTCATTTACTTGGCATTGATCCTTGTAATCTTATTGTGCCATAAGGCCGATGAGTACAGAAATTTTATAATGAACGGTGTCAACACTTGCAAGAAGTTCGCTAGCGTAATGTTTGTCGTTATAATAAATTGAATCAGTGACTCGTATTCAAATAATGTTCGAGAATATTTCCGTTTCACTCAGAGCGAGATAATTCCCTGTTCTTCAAATATGTGTAGGGTAGACTGGGTTCTTTAGTCTCGGTTAGGCAACCAATCAAGAAGAACCAGTTTAAATATTGACCTGCTGTCACCACCTGGTGGAGGGATTGAATAAATACATACCTGAAAGAAAGCCGATGAAACTGATTAACTGTGGGGTCATGGGTCATCTTTACAGTGTGAAGAATAAAATAAACAGGGATTTTGTTGAGAGCTACGTCCTGTTTTATGGACAGATCGATAGCAATGGACAGAATTGGGTACTTAGACACTCATAAATTGTTCAAAATGTTTTGTTAGAGACCATAGAATATTTTTGACTTATGATCTTCATGTGTAGACGTTCAAGTCTTCGTGTTTCTTTTCGTATATCGTTATCAAGATGGTGGGAAAAGTATCCCATATTTATCCGAGCACTTTCAACCATGTCTCTGGTCGTCTTCAGAGGAACTATACATATTTACCAACCCCTCCACTCAGGCAGGATATGACACAAGGTCAATTTTTAAGCGGAGTTTAACAGGTTTGAATTCAAAGTTTTCCTTCTCTTAGACTAGTTGCCTCACCAAGGCTGAAGAGCCCAGTCTGTCCTACTATTTACTCATAGCTGGAGGGAGAATAATCAGAGGAACTATCAATAATAATAATAATAATACAGGCGGACTCTGTCGTCTCTGACACGAGGAAAGAGACACAATTAATAAGGACCTATGCTAACTTTTATAATGTTCGGCGCTATTCCTCGTCGCCGCTAATGTTCCGTGTGTGTGTGTGTGGGGGGGGTAAATTTCTTCATTCTCATATAATGCCGAATGCTGAGTCTGTAATGCTAAACAATACAAACTCGTAATGTTACATTTCACATCTAATTTGCATACGCACATATCTCCCTACTCTCATGACAACTTCAGTTTCGATACTTTTTGAACACAGCTCCTACTTTGCTGAAAATTAACGTTTCATTCATTATTCATTTCTACCCTGGTAAATACAGCTTCACTATTGATACTTTTTGAACACAACAAGTATTTTGACGAAAATTAACATTTCATTCATTTTTCATTTCTGTCTCAGAAGAATACAGCTTCAGTGTCGATAATTTTTTAACACAATTCGTATTTTGAATAGGAGCATTTTTGTTCATTTTTCTTTCCACTCTTTTTTTTTAGTACACTCGTATATTCTATCTGTCATGTTATTATTTGTAGTACTGACAAAGATATACACATAGATTTGGAGAGATAAGCAACTTTCTCTCTACTTATAATAAAGCTTTTTCTTTAAACAATAGACCACCTTAATCGAAAACTCCGTGCAGACGATAAATCACAGATACTTGTTTCCGAAGTTCAAAGCCGACACAAAGAAAGAAACGTTACTATAAAAATGTTCTACGTTTATACGTGTGTCGGTTTTACAGTCTCTGTCAAAGAGGCACAAGAATCTCGTGCTTTCGCGATTTGAGAGATGAGATTTGGCTTCTCTTACGGCGTTTCTCTTCAATTATCTAAAGCTCATTGGTATAAATTTTGTTTATTTATCTATTCATTTATTCACCAAATCTCCTTATGTTTAGCATGAGTGACTAAAATGTCAAAGCAGTGGACTGTCAGTCAAAAGTGGATAATTTATGCTGCTTTGCTTATCCAAAGAAAGAATAGCAAAAGTACTGGTAATCGGTCTATACATTAGTAAAATTCTCATTGTTGGTTGGGTTTTATGGCATATCAACCATTGTAGGTTATTTAATGCCAAATCATCTTTATACTTATATATTAAGTATATATGATTTGGTTTCCTTTACTTTGACGGCATATCAACCACTGTAGGTTATTTAATGCCAAATCCTCTTTATACATATATATTAAATATAAAGGATTTGGTTTGGTTGGGCTGTATGGCATATCAATCATTGTAGGTTATTTAATGCCAAATCCTTTTTATGCATATATTAAATATTTATGATTTGGTTTGGTTTGGTTTGGTCTGGTTTGGTTTGGTTTTATGGTAGATCAACTATTGTAGGTTATTTAATGCCATGTCCTTTTTATACAAATATAATCGCTGTATATGATTTGGTTTAATAGGATTTTATGGCTTATCAACCATTGTAGGTTATTTAATGGCAAATCATTTTTATACATATATATTAAATATATATATTTTGAAAAACATTTTGTTGATAACATTTTTAAATGAGCATGAACTCACTTCTTTCTCTTTTTTTGCACACAGTTTTAATGGTTTCAAGTATTTCTATTTCACATGAATGATTCTTTTTATTTGTTAATTATTTATTTGCACACAGTTAAATTCTAATTTTGATTCAAAATCAGCACCATTGATATAGAGCATTCGTAGTTTATTAATATACCCAATTACATTATCAATTATTTATAAATATACGGAATCAACGTGACTTGGTGACAGTCAGTTTCTCGCCGGTCGAATAGATCATGATCAGGCCATCAAGTGTGGCTGGTACTTTACAAATCTAGTAGTTCACATTGTTAACGTTACCGTTGGGCGTTCTCTCCACCTGATCACCAGGAGCGGCTTTGCACACACACACACACACACACACACACACACACACACACACACACACACACACACACACATATATATATATATATATATATATATATATATATACCATCCGAAGTTAAATAAATTCGATAATCAAATTGGCGAGAAACTGACGGTCACTAAGCGCCGGTGAATCTGTATCTATGCTTTAAGTCCAAGTTTCTTTTTTTTAATGGCATATCAAACTTCGTCTTTTTTAATGCTAAAGCCATCCTTCTAGAAGAAAGTGAAGAGCACAATACCTCGACTGTAGTTCGAACTCGCTTACTATGATATTGCAGGCCAGTAATGTTACCACAGCACTACAAGAATCACCTCTATTTCTACGCTATCTTGGCTTATATATATATTTTTTCATAGATAGTACACACATGAAACTCTAGTCCCAACACATTCTGGAAGGCTCCAAGGGAGCGTGTCAATGATCTTCGTCACAGCCTCTTTCATCTCCTCAATTGTCTCATAACGACAGCCTCTGAGCTTAGGGAATAACCAAAAGTCACAGGGAGCAAGGTCTCGACTATAGGGAGGGTGACGAACTGTCTTGATGCCCATCTTGCTCAAATAGTCTGTGACAAGGATGGAATTGTGGACTGGTGTATTGTCCAAGTGGAAATGCCACTGACCCGATTTGAAGAGTGCTGGCCTCTTCCGATGGAATCTCTTTCTGAACTCCCTTAAAACCTCAACATAGTAACCCTAACCCTAACCCTTAGCCAATCAAGTCTGGTGTATTGACTTCCTTATTCCTCTCATACCTCTCATCATCCCTCACAGACTCCCTGCCTTCCTTGAATCTCTTCTGCCACTCAAAAACTGATGCTCGATTCATGCAAGATGGTCTAAAAGCAGTTTGAAGCATTCCATACATTTCTCTGGCATTTTTTCCAAGTTTAAAATAGAATTTGATTGCATATCGTTCTTCTAAAGTATCCTCACATCCAGATTGCATTTTTGAAATTTTTTGACATTCACCAGCTGTGACAATAAGCCTTTGAAGGGTATATTCCTATTTTTGTTGTAGCTGTTGATTTGAACTTTAAATCATAAAAATTGGTCTGTCATCTCATAAGATGTATAGCAATAACATTCTGAATTCTCAAGAGTCTGCGACAATTTTAAATGCCTGTACAAAAAGGTCTTGAATCTTATTGAATGCACCACGTGTATATATCATTAAACAATATACTCATTCTTTGTCTATACATTTTTTATCTATTCTTCTGAATCGCCGCTTTGATTTTATGGTATTCGGTGGGAATCGGTTAATACACCTCCAATAATTAATTAATTCCCAAGTAGTTTCTGTTTGATATTAGATTATTATAAGAGGTGTGTATATTAAGGGCTCAAGATCGGTCAGAATGTACGAGGGAACTATTCATTTCGGAAGTTTTATTAACGAATTCCCCCCGGATATCATAACATCGATGCGGCAACTCAAAAGGATAAATACAAAAATATGTACACAAAGACATCTATATTGTTTAATAATATATATGTATTAACGAAGAAACGCTGCCCAAACACATATGTTGTATAGTCATTTATACAACTGCATGTATACATATATAAATTTATGCGGAAACATAATCAACTGATAATGAGCGACTTCAATAACGAACGAATACACTTCTGTACAAAAATATATATCTCTCACATTTTATTTTCGAAAGAGTTGATGTTCTGTTGTGAGTGAGAGATGAGTGGAGACAGGGTCAGA